>CM055267.1:111965250-112565250 GCA_029237695.1 Conchocele bisecta | reverse complement strand
TGAAATTTGGTCAAATATTGATTTTATTGCGAAAACTAAATTTCCCCATGTTAAATCCCCATAGACATCTTCACGATGTCTATGGGGATTTAACATGGGGAAATTTTTTAGAATTTCAGAAATACTGGACCGATTTTTAAAATTTAACTTTTGTTTTCTTAGTTAGATCATATCCAAGCTATCTAGTCAGGTTTCGGAGTCAATTTCCAAAATTTTTCGTTTTTTGACTCCGCCCACATTTCCTTACCACTTTTTCCCCCATGTTAAATTCCCATAGACAAATCAATTTTTCGTAATAAAATCAATATTTGACCGAATTTCACGAAATAAAAAGAAGGCTCATTCTTAAATTTTCCTTTAATTTAATATTATCGAAAAAAAATATTGTTTTTGAATTGTTTATATGGCCGTAAAATTTGGGCAGCTTTCGTGAAACAGACAGTAGCTACACACCTGAAACTTGGTACATAGCTTGCTTATGATGAGTAGATGTGCAAAGTTTACTTTGATTGTTGATTCAACACCCAGGTCATGGATTATCTCCCCTTTTGGACTTGGAATTTTGCCTCGTTTATTATCAAAGCAACATGTGGGGCATCCATGTTCTATGAACACATTTTCTAGTTGAACATAATTTAACATATTTACAATGCAGTATAGGTAGGGGATTCGTATCTTAATCATGAATCCAACCTTAACCTTTTGAACACTGCATACCCGTAAGTACAGGCAGACTGTGAATCTAAAAGGTAAACTTGTCCATCAGGGGGCCGTTTCACTATAAAACCTCGTAAGACTGAAATATTCGTAAGTGCCAAATTTCACATTAAAAAATGTTTTCTGATAAACAATTATTGGATTTACATTTATTGAGCATAGGCTCCATCAGACCACATGCAGGCTGTTCATGCCTCTATATATCACACTATACTTTCCTATATTCTTGAACATCACTATAAATTTCAATATTTTTGAAAAAGAAAAGAATGTATTAAGCGACTTTTGTCCATAGTGAACACTTCTCTGAGGCTTGCAGAAATATCTTGATATCAAATCACTACATGTATCTGGGTATTTTTATTTATCGGGTACATGTACAACACATTTTGCTACTAGCTAGTCTTCCAATACTTTCATATATGTTTTGTACATTTTGTTTGTGTTACTGTATGTTTTATAACTGTTTTGTTATTGTTTGACCCCTAGACCGTGACTCACAACAATTGTCGTCTGCTGTTGCTTTTATATCTTGCCTTGTTTCTCAATAAAAACATGTTTTGACAGCACTTCAGAATCATTTCCAACGGAAATGATTCTGAAGTGCTGTCAAAGCATGTTGTAAATTATTAAAGTGCTGTCGGAGCATGTTTTTAACGATATAAATGGAAAATAGAAAATAAACAGCAGACGACAAAATAATTAAGATAGCGGTCTAAGGGTTAATGTGTTCCCTTGTAAATGAGCAGTCCATCGACAAAATGGACCTTATAACATGTACACCAGTTGTCGATCATGGGCCGTACATACTGTTACTCAGTTGTATTAGGATTTAATATTTATGTTGTTGGCAGCTCGGCTACTTTAGTGACTTAATAATACCCCGCTTATGAAGTATGTTGAGGGGCAGATAGTTTTCACCTTTTTGTCTCGTTGATCCGTAACATGAAAACTTAACATTTTGAAATTTCCGTTAAAAGTATATTTAGCTCACCTGAGCCAAAGGCTCAAGTGAGCTATTGTTACCGCTTTTCGTCCGTCTTCGACCATCCACAATTTCAAACGTCTTATTCTCCCAAACAGCTTGGCCAAT
This sequence comes from Conchocele bisecta, assembly GCA_029237695.1. Lineage (NCBI taxonomy): Eukaryota > Metazoa > Mollusca > Bivalvia > Lucinida > Thyasiridae > Conchocele > Conchocele bisecta. Next base: position 112,563,440 of record CM055267.1, on the reverse strand, counting down.
GTTGGTCAAAGTTCACAGAGATGATATATGGGTGGGGGCATGTCAGATTTGTAAAATTGGAGGTCGTCGCATAATCCAAGATGGCCGCCTTGCAAAAGTAGGTCAAATTCTTAAAAATATCTTTTCACGAACTGCCAGACCGATTTCAACGAAAACTTGGCAGGAATGATTGATAGTCAATGCTGTTTCAGATTTGTTAAAATGAAGACCCCAGGATCAAAAATGGGGGACCGGTGGGTCAAATTTCACATTTTACCAAATATGTGGGTGGTAGGTGGGAGCACGCGATGGGTAATTTAATGATCGGGGTTCATCCTTACCGGAATCCCGACTGGAGACCTGGTTTGGCCCTCACATACGTCTTTGGCATTTTGTATGTGACAGTTGAATCTGGTTATACCCCTTATAAGAGTAATCCTACCGGTATTACTTTTAAATAGGGGAAGGGGCCAGGTGACTTTGGTGCAGTATGGACCTGGCACCAGGTCAGGTTATTCTAATTTCAGGGCTGAATATGTTGTATCTCGATGTAAATATTCCGTTCTGATTTTGGGATTTTCCCCCCAATGCAGCAGGTTAAAACGGGATCGAACCTGTTTGCCCGGCCTTACATGACCTTAGCTGTTGATAGGCCGTTAAGCACCAATAAACAAACAAATTTACCAAATATGGTCATGTTGTACCCGGTATATCAAATCGAAGGTATTGAGGAGACGATCGCTCTGAAGTGTTTTTTTATCGAAATCGGATGATTACATCATCCAATATGGCCACCTTGCTAACCGCTTGGCTGATGCTATCTATAAAGAAGATAGTACTTTATGAGACCAAGTGAGTGGGGTAATGGACTTTTTGTAATTAGCATTTTGCCATTACCCCACCCACTTGGTCTCATACAGTACTATCTTCTATAAAGACTTTTTGTAATTGGCATTTTTTATGTCACAGGTCCGATTCTTCCACCTGTGGTTATTCATGGTTATGAAGCCACATGATCCCATGCCCTGAGTATATGATTATACCCCCGCAACGAGTTGTGGGGGGGTATACTGGAGTCAGGTTGTCCGTCCGTCCATCCGTCCGTCCGTCCGTCCGTCCGTCTGAACGTCCGTCCGTCCGTCTGTCCGTCCGTCCATCCGTCCATCCGTCCGTCCATCTCCGTCCATCCGTCCGTCCGTCCGTCCGTCCGTCCGTCCGTAAACTTAACATCAGAGAAATATTGTTATTACTTCTATTTCCTTCATCTAAAATGCTTAATATTTCACACATGCATTCCTGTAAGGCTCTACTACCATGCTGTGCCAAATCCACGACCGTCCAACCCCCGCTTATCCCATGGTCAAGGTCAAATACTTAGTCTCTTTACAAAACTTAACATCAGAGAAATATTGTTATAACTTCTATTTCCTTCATCTAAAATGCTTAATATTTCACACATGCATTCCTGTAAGGCTCTACTACCATGCTGTGCCAAATCCACGACCGTCCAACCCCCACTGATCCCATGGTCAAGGTCAAATACTTAGTCTCTTTACAAAACTTAACATCAGAGAAATATTGTTATAACTTCTATTTCCTTCATCTAAAATCCTTAATATTTCACACATGCATTCCTGTATGGCTCTACTACCATGCTGTGCCAAATCCATGACCGTCCAACTTCTGCTGATCCCATGGTCAAGGTCAAATACTTAGTCTCTTTACAAAACTTAACATCAGAGAAATATTGTTATAACTTCTATTTCCTTCATCTAAAATGCTTAATATTTCACACATGCATTCCTGTAAGGCTCTACTACCATGCTGTGCCAAATCCACGACCGTCCAGCCCCCGCTGATCCCAAGGTCAAGGTCAAATACATGGTCTCTTTACAAAACTTAACATCAGAGAAATATTGTTATAACTTCATCTAAAATTCTTAATATTTCATGCATGCATTCCTCTAAGGCTCTACTATCATACTGTGACATATCCCCGCTGATCCCAAGGTCAAGACTAAGGTGCAACTACTAGTGCTCACTCATTACACACAACAGAAATTGTTAATTATCTACAGTCACCGTTCCAAACTTTTGGGCCCCTTTATACTGTCAAAATACCCACAAAGAAATGAAACCTTTTTCAATATTTGGCCCATATAATTTTCAACATGCAACGTTGCTTTCAGACCGATTATATCATCAATTTTCAACCACAAACTCCAAATTTGGCTTCAATCGATTCAGGAGACATTTATCTGTTCCTACATTTAAGACATTAAAATCCATACACTTACGGGATTTTCTGTCGAGCCCTGAAAGAGGAGACAACATGCGTGGCGTGCCATTTGATTTGATAGCCATTTCCTGCGATGTGTAAAAATCCACTAAGGCATACCCCGTCACTGTGTCAGCCACTGAACGTCGTGCTGTACAGTTGTAAACACAATGTGTAGCCAAATTTCTCCGCTTTGGAAGCTTGATTATCTATCCGAGAATATTTGGCCTTTTTCGTTATACTATATCTCTGCAACTGCTTTACCCATTACCTTGAAACTTCATATGGGTGTTTATCATCATCTATATTTTCATTCTACCCCCCTCCCGTGCGACCCCTGTGCCCAATGTCAAGGTCAAATTACTTTGAAGTTTTTGGTTAAGTTTTTTGGTTCAAAGTTTTTGGTTAAGTTTTTTGGTGAAAGTATTTGGTTAAGTTTTTTGGTTAAATTTGTTCGTTATACTATATCTCTGCAACTGCTTTGCCCATTACCTTGAAACTTCACATGGGTGTTTATCATCATCTATATTTTCATTCTACCCCCCTCCCGTGCGGCCCCTGTGCCCAATGTCAAGGTCAAATTACTTTGAAGTTTTTGGTTAAAGTTTTTTTCGCGCCCGCTTGCGAAAAGCGCGATATAGTTGGCACTTTGTCGTACGTACGTATGTACGTACGTACGTGTGTCCGGTTAAAGTTTTTGCTTAAGTTTTTCGTTATACTATATCTTTTTTGTTAGTGTCCATGCCTCGCCACAAGGCGCGACATGCAGGCCGCGGCCATCTAGTTACTCAACCTTGGTTAAGGTTTTTAGTCAAGCTTGTAGATGGAATACTATTGTGCATACAGACACCATACTTGGATAACTTTTTCTCATAGGGATGTACAACAATAACCCCTGACCTTTATTTTACCTTCACCTACATTTAACCTTCAGTGTCCATGCCTCGCCACAAGGCGCGACATGCAGGCCGCGGCCATCTAGTTACTCAACCTTGGTTAAGGTTTTTAGTCAAGCTTGTAGATGGAATACTATTGTGCATACAGACACCATACTTGGATAACTTTTTCTCATAGGGATGTACAACAATAACCCCTGACCTTTATTTTACCTTCACCTACATTTAACCTTCAATTACTTGGTTAATGTTTATAGTCAAGCTTGTATATGGAATACTTCTGGGCCTACATCAACCATACTTGGACAACTTCATCTCCTAATGATGTACATCAATAATCCCTGACCTATATTTGACCTTGACCTACTTTTATCCTTGGATTACTTAGTTATCTCCCCTTGGTTACGGTTTTTTGTCAAGCTTGTATATGGAATACTCCTGGGCCTACAGCAACCATACTTGGAAAACTTTATCTCCTAGTGATGTACATCAATAATCCCTTGGTTAATGTTTTTAGTCAACCTTGGTTAAGGTTTTTATGCAGGCCGCAGCCACCTTCTTTGTCAAGCTATGTGTACATCGACAACCCTCGTAGTCGAGCTATGCTGTTCTCCTACAGCTCTTGTTGTTATCTGTTAACAAATAATGGTTTATTGGTCAAAAACGTACGCGGGTAGAAGCTCCGTTTCTCACCTTGTAAATTACCGTATTTATATGCGTACTAACTCCCGAGAGGTGACGTAAATTCTATGTAGGTAACAATGCACCCAAACCACCAGATATACCGAAATAACCCATAAAACACCGAAATATGAACCCTTCTTCAAGAACCTGTGCTTACAGCTAGTGCACCAACGACTTAACGTTTTGAGGACAACTGGCACCACATCATGATCATGATTAACCAAGCAGTCAATCCATCTGTTTGCAGCAACCTAAATTGTCTGTACATCACCTATTATGATATATAAACTACATTAATCGATCAATCAATCCGTCCATCTGTTTGCAGCAACCTAAAGCGCCTGGTTCACATGTTATTGGTCCACCAACACCCCGTCTGGTTAGAGGATCGTCTCAGGTCGTTATTTCTTGCTACATTTGTACAGCAAACTTCAATTGAGTCTGGCAATAGATCAAACTGTATCTTGATGCATGATGAAGAAATGTGTCTTGCCACGACAAATGGGGCTTATCGAGTTTGCAACCAGTTAAGTCCCAGAACAGCCTTGTTTGAACAGGGACTACAATGTTCACTATTATTGAGTTGGAGAAACAGTCCAGGGTGCCGTTTCACTAAACTTCATACGACTAAAATGTTTGTAAGTGAAAAATTATGATGGTCTGTAAATTTCACATTAACAATGTTTTCTTGTAAACAATTATTGGATTTACATTTATTGAGCATAGGCTGCATATGCAGCCTATGCTCAATAAATGTAAATCCATAAATTGAAATTTCCAGACGATCCTAAATTTGCACTTACGAACATTTTAGACGTACAAATTTTAGTGAAACGGCCCCCTGTTGCCTGTAATATAAACCTTTAATTACATTGTACTTAACTTTTCCGAGAATGTCCTCAAAATTCTTACTCAAAATCACGTAGTTTGATTGGCTGAAACTGATCATAGCTTAGCCACGACCATTCAAACTTCCCGATTTTGAATATGATAATACTTGGAAACTTCATAAGGCTGTATAACTGCTAGCTGATCAGGAGCTATGCTAGCAATATACTCTGTCAACCCCCGTTTGTCGTTGCGGGCTTCAATGCTTTATTGCATGGTGTTGTTTTATTTTTCCTTGCTGCCAGAGGGTAAGAATAAAGCAGAATATGATCCAATGTTTTTCATTAAGAAATGGTAACATTACAAAACTACGGAAACCCATTAGGGCCACTTCAATTTTTTTTTCCCCCATTTATTCAAGATCTTTTCTTGAATTTTCAAGATACTTTCTTGAATTTTCAAGATCTTTTCTTGAATTTTCAAGTTCTTTTCTCAAATTTTCAAGACACTTTCTCGCATACAGAGTACATACAGAATTATTGAAAATTCAAGAAAAGATCTCGTAAATTCAACTTGAAAATTCAAGAAAATATCTTGAAAATTCAAGAAAAGATCTTGAATAAATGGAAATAAAAAAAAAGTGAAGTGGTCCTAATGGCCCTAATGGGCTTCCGTACAAAACAACAAGAGACATAGATAAAAATCTGTTTATTCTAGTGACCCATTGGGACATTTTGACCATTGGAGTATTCTTAACCCTTGGACCGCTACACACAACAATTGTCATCTGCTGTTGGTTTTATATCTTGCCTTATTTCTCAATAAAAAAACATGGTTTGACAGCACTTCAGAATCATTTCCAATGGAAATTATTCTGACGTGCTGTCAAAGCATGTTGTAAACTATTCTAAAGTGCTGTCAAAGCATGTTTTTGATGATAAAAATGGAAAATGGAAAATAAACAGCAGACGACAAAGAATTAAGATAGCGGTGTAAGGGTTGAACACAATATGTCGCAACTAAATACATCGTATATGATGCTGTGAATGGTGAAACGGGTGCTAATGAATTTGTGACCAGTGTACCTCCTGATCAATGAAGCTAGTTTCATAGCATGACGGGTGTTTCATAGGTGAAATGGCAAACAATGCAGATCCTGATCAGACTGTGCGGATGCATAGGCTGATCTGGATATACACTGGTTGCAAATCCCATAAGCCCCATTTCTCCAGTCACAGGTGCAGAAATCTGTGGTTGCACCTACATGACACGGTCATACTCTGCTGAAATAGCATTAACTACTTTGTTAAATTCCCTGCTCAATTGAAGTCTGTTGTATACAGAAACTCTCCGTTTGGCTCGCCTGCTGCATGTATACATGTATGTGATTCTGGTATGCCGTAAGCTGCCCGTTTAGTGGACCGAATACCATACAGCGTTGACCTATCAGGGCTACACTTGTCACAGAGTTTGTACGCCATAACCAAATTGAATCTATGCCACTGTATACAAAGAGGTTATATAGCTTTGCCCTTGAAGTTCAGTCTGTCCGTCCATCTGTCATGTATGTCAGAGTTTCTCCATCGTGCCTCACTAATCCTATTACTTTTAGGGGAAGGGGCCAAGTGACTTTGGTGTTGTATGGGCTGAATATATATTTATTTTTAAGTAAATATTCCGCTCTGACTTTGGGAAATCCCCAATTACAGCCACATATGACCTTGCTACTAAACGACCATATAGACCAGGCATATATTCTCATATTATGAACGTATGGCTAAAACGGAGAGTTTCCTAGATGTTGTATCCTAATGTACACCATTGTATGGTGTAGTAGTTGTATGCTGTACATTTATATACTATGGGCACATTTCTAATTCCGTTACTAACTTTATGCTGTAAAACATCATATTTCTGGGCCAGACTTTTTAAAATGTTTCCCGTACTCAACTAAGAACTGTTCTAAGTTTGCACCAACCTGTTGTGTTTTCTGCATTTTCATGTAGAAGGACCCTCCAGAGTAGCGTGTTCTCATAAAATACATTGACAATATTTTCCGTAAATGACGTCGAAAGTTGATAAAATCTGAAAATTTTGTCAACTTTTGACTTTATTTATGAACAATATTGTAAATTTTGTAAACGTATTTAATGAAATTACGCATATGTCCGAAGGTACAAAATCACATGGTGTGTCTCATGTGGCTGTGACTGGAGAAATTGGGCTTATGGGATTTATGACCAGTGTGGCTCCTGATCAAATGGCACATTCCTGTAGTCTGATAACGATCTGTATTGCTCGTTATAAGCATGACAGGCATTTCAATGACGGAATGGCGAACAGTGCAGATCCTGATCAGACTGGCGAACGCCAAACCCATAAGCCCCATTTCTCCAGTGACAGCCACAAATGCATGCATATCAAGAGACACTATAATTATGTAGCCTGGTGTTCTAAATATGATGTTGTACTGTAATCACTATACCTTAGTCTTTGAATATGAGCATGTGCATGAATGTACTATATGTTTTTGGCAGTGGGTTGTCAAATATTATGACCTGTCAATACCATCTTTAGCTTATAAGATCTTGATCCATGTTTATAGCGCCAATTTAGCACAATTAACCCTTTCATGCCTATATATCTGGCATTGACTGTTCCATACTAATTTCTTTCTATATTTCATAAATGAAGAAAGGGTTGCTTTACTTTAACCCTTTACATGTGGAATACACCAGCTTAACGGGTATGAATTTTTTGAAATATTTTATTTTTGTTATCTCTCACTGAAAGTATATGTCTTGACAAGATGGTTCACATGGTGGTCGCAACATATAATTCTGAACTGATATAAAGAAAATATTTAGGATTTTCAAAATGGTGTATCCTCAGCATTTCCTCCTCCCACAGCTCCTCCACCTCCTTTTCCCCGTTAAATTACCACAGACAAATAATTTTTTCATAATAAAATCAATATTTGACAGAATTTCACTAAATAAAAAGAAGACTCATTTTGATCCAATTTAATATTATCGTAAAATTGGCTGTAAAATTTGGGCAGGTTTCGTGAAACAGACAGTAGGCAAAACACTGCATTTCACAACTAAATAGTGTTTCACAAATTACCACGGTGCGTCCTGATTCAGTAACAGTACTAATTATCTCCCCCGTTTATCACAGTCTATTATAGTACATCTACATTTGTATATACTGGGAGTGGAATAAAACACAACCTTGGAATTGGACCAAATAAAATGGTGTGCTTAGTTATCCTGTATTTAAGGGTGGGAATTGATTCAAAGAACCTCCGGGTATGGAAGGTGTTTGAGCCAATTCCAACCCTTAAATATAAGCCTAATCAAATTCAAAGAATTCAAAGAACCTTCCATTCCCGGAAATGGTGGGCTTGTTAACTATAGGTCATTTATAGTTAACCCTTACAATGTTGGATTAAAAATTTTCGTCTGCTGTTTATTTTTTATTTTCCATTTTTCTTATCAAAAACATGGTTTGACAGCATTTTAGAATCATTTCCAATGGAAATGATTCTAAAATGCTGCCAAACCATGTTTTTATTTCGAGAAAATTCAAAATAAGTTACAACAGCAGACGGCAGTTTTCGGTTCCCGCCTTCTAAGGGTTAATAAGCATTAACACCACATAATTGTGGAATATCTCAGACCTATTGCCTTTAACCCTTCCTACGCTGTTGATGGAAATTGCATGCCGTCTGCTGTTTTTCATTTTTGCTTTAATTCTTAATAAAAAACTGGTTTTGACAGCGCATGAGAATCGTCTCCACTGGAGACGATTCTCATGTGCTGTCAAAACCAGGTTTTTGTCGAGAAATATTGAAAATAAATAATTTCCAGCAGACGACAACATTTAATTCAGCGTAGTAAGGGTTAAAAATATGACAAGTATTGACTCATTATGAGACTGATCTTATGGATAGATAGTGCTTTCAGATCAGAGATGCCTATAGTTTCTCATGCGAAGAAGATTACTCCTTGCTAATTAATTAATTAATTAATTAATTGTTGCACAAATATTATCTTTGGCTCTTTTGTTACCTGGGAGTTGAATTTGGTTATTGCCCATTATAAAAGTAGTAAGATTATTACTGATCCTACTGCTTTTGGGAGGGGGCCTAGTGATTCTGGTGTGGCGAGGACCTGGCATCAGATCAGGATTATTCTGATTTCAGGGCTGAATATATAGTTTTGTTATTGTAAATATTCAGTTCTAATTTTGTGATTTTCCCCCCATTTGTACATGTACTTGAACATGTACAGGTAATATATGGTAGTTAGTACTAAACCCATTGACCCGGCCTTAAATGACCTTAGCTGTTGATAGGCCGTTAAACCCCAACAAACAAACACACTAATTAATTTTGGTCCTCTGCTACATGTAACAATGTTTCAAATGACATACACATCCTTTGACAGCACATGAGATCTTGGCAAATATTTTGAAATGGCTGTGATCTGTGTTCACGTGATTACCGTACTCAAACTGTTTATCCCTTGTGATCCTAACACCATTTTTCTGATAAATCACATTAACATTAAATGGTCTATTCATTTTATTTTACAAACCATAAAGCTAACATTTGCAAACACTGTAGATCCTGATGAGCCGGCTCATAATGAGCCGTCTCATCGGGATCTGCAGTGTTTGTCAAATACCTATTATACCTATATAGTCTTAGCAAGAAACAACCCATATTAGATATTCAGGTGTGGGTTAGCATCACAAAATATTATATGTTATCCCTTTCAACCCTACAAACCATAAAACTTACATTTGTAGACTCTGTAGATCCAGTGAAGCCAGCTCATAATGAGCCGTCTCATCAGGATCTGCAGTGTTTGTCAACATTGTTCACAGTTTTGAAAAATACCTGTTTTCTTATTAATGGAATAGTCTAAACGTAAGCGTAAAACAATGTCAGATATTCAAGTGGTAAAGGATTAAATGGCTGTTTATATGTAAAAGTAACATATTTTACTGAAGCTATGGGAGGATAACTACTGTTGGAGAATTGGATATTATACAATTATTGACATTTGAGATGGTGTACACGAGATTTACTTTACGGACCTGAGAAAAGTCATATTCACTGAGGCCAAAGGCCTCAGTGAATATGACTTTTTTTGGCCTCAGTGAATATGACTTTTCTCAGGTCCGTAAATCTCGTGTAAACCGACTCAAAAGACAATAATTCCAGCACAAAAATACAGTTTACACAATTCCCTAACATTTGATTGGCCCGTAGCAAGTCTCTGTCCAAAATTTATATCCCAGTAAATTCCCACGCCGAGCTACTTTCTACAGGTGCGCTGTCAGTGCTGTCAATGTAAACAAATGGCTGCCGTCTGTCAAAATAAACACATTTTCTTGATGAATTTATTTCAAATGCTGGAATTATAAGGAATGAATGGCCTTTTTGTGGAATTTATCGGGGATATAAACTTGGAAAAGTCATGGGAATACTGGACGAGGCCTTCCGGCCTTCGTCCAGTATTCCCGCGACTTTTCCAAGTTTATAGCCCGATAAATTCCACAAAAAGGCCTTTAATTCCTATAATAATTATTTTATTATATGACCTATGGTTTTTGCTGAAACCCGACTGACATTCATGTACAAGTTTGCTTCAGTTTGCATCCATTGTTGTTGTTTTGCTGTCAAGAGTGAAGTACATTTGTAAGCTTATTGGATAATACTATTTGCGTAGTTTTGTTCAATTGGCTCGTCGTTGAACCGTGTGATGTTTCCGTTGTGTGATCAGTGACTCGCACATCCAGGTCAATATCAAGCGAGACGAGTCCGTGACTGATATTCAGGTGAATATCATATAATTATGTCCACAATCATGTGACCCGATGTTGGACAATCTCATTGGTTGAATTTGTCAGTCATATAATAATTGTTTTTATAATACATAATTATGTTATGCTGAATTTTTCATCTGAAAAATGGTATACCTTTAGAATGTAATAAGACCTGCATGATATCACCTATTTGCATGTAGCATGTTGCATCCTTGGGGTTTACTGCTCTATATTATTATGGAAAATGACAGTCTCACAGTCGGCAATGTAAGTTATGTGACCAGCTATTTTTACACACTTTCACCGACAGTTTCTTCAATATCTAAACAAATATAGGAGCAAGTTTGATGTGAAAAAGCTCGGATACCAAGGTAGTTGCCTACTAACAACTAGTATGAGTTATTTAGAGAAAGATTACATTTTTTGTAAGATTTCTTGAAATAACTCTGAAAGGGCTATGAGGACAGCGCCAGTGATATTGTGCACTTTCCTGTTTATTTAAACCACTTTTCACAGGGCCATGATGAAAACTCGTTTTTATTTTTTGTAGTAGTTTTTCAAAAAGTCCCGATATGTCCCTTTAAATGCTACTTCAGTGACTGAATGGCGAACAGCGTAGCTCCTGATCAGACTGCGCGTACGCTGATCTGACGCAGGTATTCCGCTGGGGAAAATAAAAAAATCGCCACTTCAAAAAAAATAAAACAATTGGCGATAAAGAATTACAATTTTCGAGAAAAAAAAGATTTTTGAATTTGTTTTCCGAAAATTGTATTTTTTATCCCCAATTGTTTATTTTTATGGCCAATTGCGAAAGTGGCGATCACCAGCGGAATCCCTGCTGATGCTACGCTGGTCGTCAGGTGTTTTTCTGGTGTCCCATTTATTGGTTACTTGCTGTATTCATCAACCAATAAGTATAGAGCTTGTATTCTGAATATTGCGTGATGATTATGCGTAGTTGCGAACGGTAACTGTTGCAATCCACTCCCGTACCATCCGTAGCCAGAGTTACGATTCCACTCATTGGATTCCTCTGCAGAATAGCGAATCAGATCGGATTCGCACTTTAGCAGTCAATTGTGAAATATTTTCTATATTTTTGAACTGAAACGAGTGTTAATACACATAATGTATTATGAAAATAACATATTCAAGTAATCATGACATAAATTCACATATGTAGATGACCTGATAAAGTAAATTTAAGCTAGAATCAACAAAGTGACCCAGTCAGTGGCAGCCAAATTCAACATGTAAAAGTTAAGATGGGGTCCATTTTCTGTAAAGGCAAAAAATAATTTTCTAAACCTTCTACAATGGTAAAAATTGTTTCAGAATTATTAGTTTGTATATTTTACTTTTATAATACTAATATTTTTTTCAGATGGAAAATATCTCAAATATGTCGCAATTAACTGCTAAAGTGCGAATCAGATCTGATTCACTATTCTGCAGAGGAACCCTATGAGTGGAATCGTAACTGTAGCTACGGACGGTACGGGAGTAAATTGCAAGTTACCGTTCGCAGCTAAATTATGCGATGCTTGTATCATTTCTGTGTAATTGTTACTACTGTAGAGTTTTGCTTGATGCATTTTTTAATTGCCAGTATGTGTATTAACCCTTTCCCTGTTTTGCGATATTTCGACTCTTCCAAATCGAAAACATCTGAATAAAAGAATCAAATGTTGGGTCAAATGATGGTTAAATTATCTGATAGAGTAGAAAACATTGTGGGAAAAGGAGAAATTGCTTGTTACAAGCAATTTCTCCTTTTCCCACAATGTTTTCTAAAGACATCTTCTGCAGAGGCGTGAAAAGTCGTTTCTATCAGTTAACCATATTTCTGATAATATTTCAGTTCTTAACACCATTTTATTCAAGTAAAATTAATAAAATTTTACCTTGACTAGTTGGTTACATATATCAGTCATGTTCAAGTCTTGCCTTGTGTAGGAATATGACACAAAGCCCATGGAATTCTTGTAAGGCCGTAAAAAAATTACTTTGTTTCTCAGATATCGCTGCGTTGGAAAAATCACTACGCGTCGAGCATTTTATCGTCATCGAGAAATAAAATCATACTGCAAATTTGTCACGTGATCTATAAAAAACACTACCAGGCAAAAATATGTTAAAACGAATCATGTCTGTATACAAGATATTCATTATGCTAATTTTGTTGCTTATTTTATTATTGTCATATCAGCCACTGTGGGATGTTCCCATGTTTTATAAACACATTTTCTAGCTTTTATTTCTTATTCACAGGGCTCCAGATAAGAAATTAGTAATTGCGTATTGTCACTCGGTCATTTCTGAAGCAATTCGGTATTTCAAAATTTGAATCGGTAAAACAAAATCACACTACTGTTTACACATCAATAGACAGCAATTATTGAATAGTTTGCTTCAAAATGAAAACATGTCTTGGCATTTCATTTGAATTGTCTCCTTGGAGACAATTCTAATGAAATAACAAGATGTGTTTTCATGGAAAATAAGAAAAATAAGAAAAATATGCTATATTTGTGGTCTATTTATTGTTTTCTGTAGCATGATAAAGATACCACAAAATTTGTATTGCTCTTTGATGCTCACTACTTCTGATTTCAATTGGGTTTTGGGTAAGGGCTGTAACTAATGTTGTGAGAACTTGTAGCCCAAGCCCATTGTACTTATATGCAATAAACTATGCTTAAACTAATTGGGTTTTTGGTAATTTTAATTGGGTATTTAAGCAAATACGCAGCTTATCCGGAGCTCTGTGTTCATATAATTAAAATGTGTAAATACAGTCTACACTCGTTTACTCGAAGTCCAGGGAACTGAGCAAAATATTTTGAGTTAACACGAAAATTTGAGTTAACCCTTGCACCGCTATCTTAATTTTTTGTCGTCTGCTGTTTATTTTCTATTTTCCATTTTTATCATCAAAAACATGCTTTGACAGCTCTTTAGAATAATTGACAACATACTTTGACAGCACTTTAGAATCATTTACGTTGGAAATGATTCTGAAGTGCTGTCAAAACATGTTTTTATTGAGAGAAAAAAAAGGCAAAATATAAAATCAACAGCAGATGTCAATTGTTGTGTGTTGAGGTCTAAGGGTTGAAATGTGCATACACTTTACTATTAGAAAAACCGCATATACTATCACCTATATATGACATATTTTGTATTGTTACAGCTATGTGAAAGACGTGATGTTGGCTGACAACAAGAAATTGATGAAGATCGGCGTCGGAGCTATAGCCGTGGCGGGGACTGTGTATTTCATATACAAACTCGTGAAAAACTACCAACAATAGTCCCGCCCCCTCCACGCTCTCGCCTGGAACATGGAATCTAAATCTCAGTGGCACGGAAACCAGCAGTATTGTATCAACGTTCGGGTCGACGGGTCACAAAGATCAGAAGCTCGTTTCACAAACTTTGTACGACTAAAATGTTTGTAAGTGCAAAATTGAAGGTCTGTAAATTTCACATTAACATTGTTTTCTTGTAAACCAGTACATGTATTGGATTTACATTTATTCAGCCTATGTTCAATAAATGTAAATCCATCAATTGAAATTTCCAGACGATCCTAAATTTGCACTTACGAATTAAAAATGTTTACAGAAACTGTGATATTTTCTGTAAATGACGTCGAAAGTTAACGTTATATTCCGCATTTGCTCTGAACATTTTGTAAACTTGCGACATCATTTACTGAAAATATCGTAAATTTTGTAAATGAGATATCGCACATCGTTTGTACAAAATCACATGGCTTGTCTCAAATGTGGCTGTGACTGGAGAAATACTTGGAAAAGTCGCGGGAATACTGGACTAAGGCCGGAAGGCCTCGTCCAGTATTCCCGTGACTTTTCCTTTTGGGTTTTTGTGTCGTCCGTGAAAGCGGAAAGCGAGACTAAGGTTTTGCTTTTCCGGAGTCGTCGTCGTCATCATTCAATATTAAGTTTTCGTGTTACGGTCATTACTTCAACGCCTTATCAGCTACAGTCATCAAACTTTATACATACCTTTACTATGATATGTACATTAATATAGGACTATTCTCGGGGCCCCAGGGTCAAGGTCAAGGCAGAACAAGGCGAGACATTTGATTCCGCGGAATTCTTGTGTAACAAATCAGTATATCAGCCCGTTAGCATTTTGTCATTTTGTAGTAGATTTATCTTCAATAACTTTCGAACAGAACAACAGTTTTTATTTGGGGCAACATGGTATCAACTACAGCAATGCTTGTTTTGTATTCTATAGCCAATTTCATCAAACTTGCAAAGTATACTTTTCTAGCAAAGTATCCTTTGAGGGAGTAATCATTTATTTTTCCCGAAATGCATTATTTCATATAGAACTAACAACTGCATATATTTGATGATTAAAAGTTTGCAGAATTATTGTACTGAATTTATTACATTATCACAGCCAGGTTGGCTGTGATAATGTAATAAATTCAGTATAATAAAAATTAATAAATTTATCCTTATATTTTGGTGAAATAGGCTATAGGTGTTTGTAAGTGGTCACATATATCTATTATTTTGATGAAGTATCTCGTACTGACAAATTGACAATGTTGGCAAAGTTTTTGTGCCCGCGAACCTCAAAAAAAAATTCTTGGGAAAGTTATAGTGTTAACACTTAGACCACTACACACAACAATTGTCGTCTGCTGTTGCTTTTATATCTTGCATTATTTCTCAATAAAAACATGGTTTGACAGCACTTCAGAATCATTTCCAACAGAAATGATTCTGACGTGCTGTCAAAGCATGTTGTAAATTATTCTAAAGTGCTGTCGAAGCATGTTTTTGATGAAAATAGAAAATATACAGCAGACGACAAAAAAATTAAGACAGCGGTGTAAGGGTTAAAAGAACATTTAGATTGCGTAATAGGAAAGTTCACTTCCAGAACAGTAAATAGTGTAGAACCTGGTCAGCTTGCACATTAAGGCAATATGGTGGTGGCAGATGGGAGTATGCGATGGGTAATTTCACGATCACGGTTCATCCTTTCCTGAATTCCGACTGGAGACCTGGTTTTGCCCTCACATACGTCTCTGGAATTTTTGTGACAGTTGAATCCGGTTATACCCCTTATGTGAGTATTACGATTATTCGTAATAATATTTTACGGGAAGGGGCCAAGTGACTTTGGTGTGGTATGGACCTGGCACCACAGGGCAGGTTATTCTAATTTCAGGGCTGAATATATTTTTTCTCGATGTAAATATTCTGTTCTGATTTTGGGATTTTCCCCCCAATGCAGCAGGTTAAAATGGGATTGAACCTGTTCGCCCGGCCTTACATGACCTTAGCTGTTGATAGGCCGTTAAACACCTATAAGCAAACAAACAAACATTAAGGCAATAAACCTGGTTTTGTCAGACCATGGCCCATGTGTTATACTGCCCTCCCAAGTCAAACTGCAGTATCTGTTAAACTGCAGTATCTGCACTATGATGCTATGCTGACCCTGTGCAATCATCCCAAGTCAAACTGCAGTATCTGTTAAACTGCAGTATCTGCACTATGATGCTATGCTGACCCTGTGCAATCATCCCAAGTCAAACTGAAGTATCTGTTAAACCGCAGTATCTGCACTATGATGCTATGCTGACCCTGTGCAATCATCCCAAGTCAAACTGCAGTATCTGTTAAACTGCAGTATCTGCACTATGATGCTATGCTGACCCTGTGCAATCATTCCAAGTCAAACTGCAGTATCTGTTAAACTGCAGTATCTGCACAATGATGCTATGCTGACCCTGTGTAATCATCCCAAGTCAAACTGCAGTATCTGTTAAACTGCAGTATCTGCACTATGATGCTATGCTGACCCTGTGTAATCATCCCAAGTCAAACTGCAGTATCTGTTAAACTGCAGTATCTGTTAAACTGCAGTATCTGCACAATGATGCTATGCTGACCCTGTGCAATCATCCCAAGTCAAACTGCAGTATCTGTTTAACTACAGTATCTGCACTATGATGCTATGCTGACCCTGTGCAATCATCCCCACCTGGGGATGATTGCACAGGGTCAGCATAGCATCATAGTGCAGATACTGCAGTTTAACAGATACTGCAGTTTGACTTGGGAGGGCAGTATAGTCATACGTGGCTGTGACTGGAGAAATTGGGCGTACGACATTTGTGACCTGCGTAGATCCAGATTAGCATGTGCATCACCACAGTCTGATCAGGGTCTGCACTGTGTGCTATCAAGTCATTGATTGAAACACTGCTCAATTATGCTTGTATTATGGTAGTGTGTTGGAAAATGAGGATCTGGACTGGCAACAAATGCTACTCGGCCGATTTTGAAAATTACAGCCAGATATATGCAGTCGTCATTTTGTTTGTTTGAATTTTCACATAATAATTATTGTGATCTCAGCATATGCTTATTATAACCCCGGCATACGACGTATGTCGCGGGGTATATAGTTTTTTTCATTCCGTTGGTCCGTCTGTAAGATTTCTGATAAAGTTTTCAGAGCTCCAGATAAGTTTTGTATCTAAAGAGTATTATACCCCCAGATTTCAAATTCAATGTGTATGTTACTTTTACAAGTATCTTATATTTTATTCCTTATTAAATAGGGAACAAATGATAAAAAAATAAAAATAAATAAAAAAATTACTTATTTGAGCTGCAAAAAGCAAACACCGTAAATGTTCAACATTATCACAGTATTCCCACTACCGGTACTCGATTTTAAATTCAATGCGTATTTTCACATTGCTGTGCGTATTTTGTACTCCCACTTTTGAAAATTGATGCCTATTCTGCTGAGATCAGTGTGTACGCACCTTATCTGGAGCTCCGAGGTTTTATTTGTCAGTCCAGGCAGCGGCCGGGGGTATCAGTGGGCCTCTCTCCTCACTTGCTCTACTGTCTGTTTCACGAAAGCTGCCCAAATTTTACGCCATATAAACAATTCAAAAACAATATTTTTATTACGAAAAATTGAATTGTCTATGGGAATTTAACATGGGGGGAAAAGGAGGTGGAGCAGCTGTGGGAGGAGTCAGAAAACGAAAATCATTGGAAATTGACTACGAAACCTAGCTAGATAGCTTGGAAATGATCTAACTAAGAAAACAAAAGTTAAATTTTAACAATCGGTCCAATATTTCTGAAATTCTAAAAAAAATTCCCCATGTTAAATCCCCATAGACATCTTCACCGGATTTAACATGGGGAAATTGTTTTTTCGCAATAATATAAATATTTGACCAAATTTAATATTATCAAAAAAAATATTGTTTTTGAATTGTTTATATGGCCGTAAAATTTGGGCAGCTTTCATGAAACAGACAAATTGTAAATACATGTGTAACGTAAAGATATAACGTTTGACATCTACATGTCATGGTGAATGTGATGAACATATGAACATAAACATTTGAATTTGACATCAGCATGTGGATACAACATAAATTTGTGAATGTGACCCCATCATGTGAATATGTGACATCCCGGCCTAAAATGAACGTCGCTGTTGACAGGCCGTTAAACACAATTAAATAATGAATATGACATCAATATGTGAATGTGACATCAACATGTGAATATGACATCACAACTTATTTCTTGTTGAACAGTCGCAGCATGTAGATATGTATTTATGGTAGTTGTACATTTGTAAATATACAATGACATTGTGCAATCATTGAGAATGGAGAACGGACCAATCACGGCACACATAGCCACATCGGTAGTCCTTCATAGGAATTCATCGTCATGTAATTCTAGTCCATTGTTCTTCATTTCTCTGTAGTTTGTCCACCAGCTGAGAAAAGTTAACGTCGTACATTCCTGAATATCTGGCCAACTTGGTCATTTACGAGACATAATTATCTAAAAAAAATAAAAGAATGTTAATCAGTTTCATAAGTTCAATTTAATAATCAATCATTGCCTAACTAGACACCTAACTAGACACCTAACTAGACAGACACATTTCTGATTCTATTCTCATGCAAATATCTTGCCATTTAGTGAATTAACCCATTTCATGCGGAGGATATGTCATTTTGTTTGTGAAAAATTCGAAATATTTTCTTTGTATGTGCTTAGAAGTATGTCGTGACCACCATTTGAACTGTCTCGTCGAGACGGTTCAAATGAGTGGTCACAACATATACTTTCATTGAGAAATAAGAAAAATAAAAATGAAAATTTGTAATATTCCATACCCGTGTATTCCGAATGTAATTGGTTAATTAACATGAATTTTATTATCTCCCTTGGCTGTTCGCAGGCCTTATATACATTATTTTTTTCACGGCTGCAAATTGTCCCTGTGGTGTACAGTGGTGCAGTTGTCCATCCATATCTCTGTCGGCCAGTTTGCGTCCATTTTAAAGCACAGGTTGAAGTAACGGACCGAGGTCTATAAATACATTAAATATGCCTAAAAGCATCAATAAATGAAGAAAAAAATATTTATTTTTTTCTTCATTTATTGATGCTTTTAGGCATATTTAATGTATTTATAGACCTCGGTCCATTACTTCAACTTGTGTTTTAAAATACCCATACAATGTAGTGGGCTGCAGCTGGTAGCATGCTATGGGTAATATAACAATCGGGGTTCATCCTTATCAATATCCCGACCGGCGACCTGGTTTGACAGTTGAATCTGGTTATACCCCTTATGTGAGTATTACGATTATTTATTCGTAATCGTATTACTTTTAGGGGAAGGGGCCAAGTGACTGGTGTGGTATGGACCTGGCTGAATTTATTTTTTTTCAATGTAAATATTCCGTTCTGATTTTGGGATTTTCCCCCCAATGCAGCAGGTTAAATGCGGGATCGAATCTGTTGGCCCGGCCTTAATTGACCGTAGCTGTTGATAGGCTGTTGAACACAAATAAACATACAAACAAACCTTTAGTTTATTGGCGTGCCTGCTTTAGCGGAAGTCGCGACTATCCGCTTTATCGTACATGTACTTGTACAGGTACTATATCGGATTTAGTACTAAACCCATTGACCCGGTCTTAAATGACCTTAGCTGTTGATAGGCCGTTAAACCCCAACAAACAAACAAACAAAACCGACGTCGTCGTCCGAAATGTCAAAAAGTTTGTACAAGCTTCGTCATCATGGTATAAATTTTATATTACTGGACGGATTGCTTCAATGTTTGGACACTTAATACATGTGAGCATTTGGAACGCATTCTTACTGCCATTAACATGACGTTGACCTTTTTTACCTTCACATTTTTACGGAAACACTGTCAAAAAGTTTGTACAAGTTTCTTCATCATTGTATAACATTAATATTACTTGATCGATTGATTCAGTATTAGGGCACTAGATACATGTAAGCATTTGGAACACACTCCTGCCACCATTAACCCTTTCAACACCAAGTAACTTAATGGGCTGTTCCATGCCACTGTTTCGTGCTATTTCATTGGTCCATTCAAATTTTCAGGCTATTCCATTCTTCAGAAAGGGTAATTTTTTCAAATTTGATAACTATTAACAAACAGTGGAGATCCTGATGAGACGGCTCGTTACGAGCCGGCTCATCTGGATCTGCACTGTTTGCAAACATTGTCTCTATAGAGGTCTGTGGTGTTGAAAGGGTTAACATGGCTTTGACCTTTTTGACCTTCACATGGTTGTGGAAACACTTATCCATTTTTTTTTATGTCAAAAAGTTTCTTCAACCTTGACCTATTTCGTGTTTTAAGCATGCACTTCTCTGACGGTTTTTGTGATGCTTACTGTAGTACATGCCCATGATCATGTTATGGTCAAATGCCTCGGCAGGTGCGACACCTCTTCTTGTTTGATATTCATGCAATCATTTGTTATTATATCACTACAATTGTAAACCTATTGATAAATAACAATAGCTGTGGCCTTAGTATATGTCCAGGCCTGTGATCATTGAGGTATCATAAGGGCACGTGGCAACAGATGATAACTGAACATCAATGAATGAGTTCACAACAGTTTTGTTTGTGGAAATGTCTTTGCACAAACTAAAATGTGTAAACTGATTGGAAATGCCTTTCCACAAACAAAAATGTGTAAACTGATTGATTGATATATTGATTGATTCATCGCATAGTGTCTGATGTCCAGTTATTAAATGGTCTTGTACAAATTGGTAGACTTGGTTG
Source organism: Conchocele bisecta (assembly GCA_029237695.1). Taxonomy (NCBI): domain Eukaryota; kingdom Metazoa; phylum Mollusca; class Bivalvia; order Lucinida; family Thyasiridae; genus Conchocele; species Conchocele bisecta. Next base: position 112,542,764 of record CM055267.1, on the reverse strand, counting down.
AAGCAGTCAGCGCCCGTCTTGGGGGTGAATTATGTAATGCATAGTACATTTGATGGTCCCTGCTGAAGATGTAGACAAGTCTATAAATAGGTTACCAAACTTGGAAAAATCTCGAGTAACTTCTCTTAGAACAACTTCCCAGGACATCATCAGCGTTAGCATGGGCAGAATTTGTCGGTTTAGAGTCATGTTGTTTAGTTCAGGTTAAGCAATGTGACGGCAAACTGACAAATTCTGCCAATTCCGACGTCAAGGATGCCCCGTAATTATCCATGTTCGGTAACCTATTTGTAAAACTTGTCTATCAGCATGTATGCCAGTGCTTAGCACAGCATGTATGCATAATAGTTTAATTGTCATTGCACAAGGTCTCATCATGTTGTTTATGCATATATGTAGTATGCATATTAATCACATACAATAGCCTTTCACAATGTATTAAAACGGTGTATTAAAAATCATAACAAACTAGTGTGATAAATATGCGAATTAGTCGCAACAGAAAACATGTCAGCTGATCAGTACAGCTTTCTGTGTTTGATTAGGTGCTTATGCAATGTATAGAATCTACATGTGTTGCTTTAATATGGTATTTATTAAAGTCAACTCGTTCCTTATGAACACAGTATGCTGGTTTAATTAATACCGGGTTAAATCAACACGGATTACGTTGCATCCTCTGTTATATGATAGATAAAAACTACATTTTATGGATGGTATAAGGAACGCATGGGGCCCGTTTCACTAAACTTTGTACATTGACTAAAATGTTCGCAAGTGCAAATTTAGGATCGTCTGTAAATTTCAATGAATGGATTTAAATTTATTCGGAGCATAGGCTATGCTCAATAAATGTAAATCCAATAATGGTTTACAAGAAAACATTGTTAATGCGAAATTTACAGACTATCATAATTTTAGTCGTACAAAGTTTAGTGAAACGGCGTGGGTGGAAGGTGGGTGCAAGCGATGGGTAATTTAACGATCGGGGTTCATCCTTACCGGAATCCCGACTGGAGACCTGGTTTGGCCCTCACATACGTCTTTGGAATTTTGTATGTGACAGTTGAATACCCCTTATGTGAGTTTTATGATAATTCGTAATCCTATTTTAGGGGAAAGGGCTAAGTGACTGGTGTGGTATGGACCTGCCACCAGGTCAGGTTATTCTAATTTCAGGGCTGAATATATTGTTTCTCGATGTAAATATTCAGTTCTGATTTTGGAATTTTCCCCCCAATGCAGCCCGGCCTTACATGACCTTAGCTGTTGATAGGCCGTTAAACACCAATAAACAAACAAACAAATTAGTGAAACGGCCCCATGGTGTCCGGCCGTCCATCCATCCATCACATAACTTTGACGTACAGGCCTCATACCTTGTGTTTTCTTCCACAGAAATTCTTACTATTTCATACACGTATTCCTCTGAGTTTTGCTATCTGCACCATGCATGCATATATCACATTAAATGGGTGAGGTTCTAACATGACGATGTCTCTGCGCTTTGCTTTCAATTCTTTCATATATGGCTGCTTTCGGCAAAATTTCGGTGTCATATATTGAAAAGGTATCATTTTTGTTGAGCCACGATTTAACCCTTTCAACCCCACCATCAGCCAACATGCACAAACACTGTAGATCTAGATGAGCAGGCTCGTAACGAGCCGGCTCATCTAGATATACAGTGTTTGTCAGGATTGTTCAATTCTAAAATTCCAAATTTTTCGGCCATATAAACAATTCAAAAACCATATTTTATTTCAATAATATTAAATTAAAGGAAAATTTAAGAATGAGCTTTCTTTTTATTTCGTGAAATTTGGTCAAATATTGATTTTATTGCGAAAACAACTTTTTAGAATTTCAGAAATACTGGACCGATTTTTAAAATGTAACTTGTTTTCTTAGTTAGATCATTTCCAAGCTATCTAGCTAGGTTTCGGAGTCAATTTCCAAATGTTTTCGTTTTTTGACTCCTCCCACAACTCTACCTTTTTCCCCCATGTTAAATTCCCATAGAGAAATCAATTTTTCGTAATAAAACCAATATTTGACCAAATAAAAAGAAGGCTCATTCTTAAATTTTCATTTAATTCAATATTATCAAAAAAAATATTGTTTTCGAATTGTTTATATGGGCGTAAAATTTGGGCAGCTTTCGTGAAACAGACAGTAGGTGACTGCATCAGATATTCTGCTATAAAGTTTAAATTTAGTTATAATTTCAATCTTTGCTTTATGTAACCATCATAAGCTCATAAGATCTAGTCTCATAATAAATGCCTCGGCTATGCGTTTGTCTGAAATTGTACATCATGATGACAGACACACAACATAGAATATTGATTGAAATACAATGCGGTGCGTGGTGGTTTTAAATGTGTTTTTTTTTTCTCATTTGCTGGTCGATTTTTAGTCGACATTCAAGTACATATGTATTACCATATGTAATGATGTCCCAGCATGCACCTTTTATAGTCACAGGTGCAAAATGTGTAGAGATGAACATATTTACAAATCATCTAATTATGTTTAGATTAGAAACTAGCAAAATCTTGGGAGGAATAAAAAATAACTCATTGTGGCTTTGAGTGATGTGTTATGGTTTTCAGAGTTAGTTTTCTGGTTTCTAAACATAATTAGATGAATCATGATTAATTGTATGTATCGTCACTACAATGCATTTTCCACATCTGTTTAAAATTATACTCACACGTTATAGAATGGCCGATGTGTGATGGATCTAGTCTTAAAAAAATAACATCTTCCAGCAGTTGATATGCGATGGGTAATTTAACGATTGGGGTTCATCCTTACCGGAATCCTGACTGGAGACCTGGTTTGGTCATCACATACGTCTTTGGCATTTTGTATGTGACAGTTCAATCTGGTTATACCCCTTATGTGAATATTACGATTAGTCGTAATCCTATTTTATAGGAAATGACTGGTGTGGTATGGACCTAGCACCAGGTCAGGTTATTCTAATTTCAGGGCTGAATATATTTTTTCTCGATGTAAATATTCCGTTCTGATTTTGAGATCCCCCCCCCCCCCCCACTCCAAATGCAGCAGGTTACAATGGGATCAAACCCGTTTGCCCGGCCTTAGATGACCTTAACGGTTGATAGGCCGTTAAACACAAATAAACCAACAAACTATTCACTGGTGCTGCAATCCGCGTGGGCGTAAAAAGTTTCATGTCAAAATAGGTGCCGGATTCCTGACGAATTGCCATTAAACTACATGCAGAAGACACTGCACTGCATTAACACAATTTTGTCTAGTAACCAACCGGCGCAAGAATTTTAGCCAGTTACTAGACAAAAAATGAGTATGCGATAGCTCCAAGTAGCGTCACATCAGGAAACCGGTGCATTTTTCAACATGAAACATTCATACCAGTGCTATTCCCAGGCGACTGAACATCCTTCCGTTCCATGACAGGGTCAACTGGCACGGCTATACTACGAGTACTGGTACTACAGTGGAACCTCTCTAAACCGGACACCCTAGGACCTCCCAGGGTGTCCGGTTTAGAGAGGTTCCACTGTAATTAAGCACTCCATGAACACTTTTTCAATCATGAACACGACACGACAACAAAATAAATTACAGTCAAAGCCATCAAATGAAACACAATTGTGTCCCCAGTGTGTCCAGTTTAGAGAGGTTTTACTGTATATATCAGGTAAAAATATAATGATAACATAATGTATCACGCATTGACACTGATACGGAGTATCACGGTCAATCTGCATTTGAAAACAGGAAGTACTGAATTACATTGGTGTAAAGACGCACATTCCTTTCAATAAAAAACACATTAAAATTAATTCATTTCAGGTTAAATGCAGGATCGAACCCTTTTCCCCTGGCCTTAAAGGACCTTAGCTGTTGATAGGCCATTAAACACCAATAAAAAAACAAACATTTCATCGAATAAAATGATAAATAGAACACGAAGCTAGTGTCTATTTTGAAGTCAATTTCTCAGGCGCTGCTCACGTGTTTCATAGTCTTGCCCGATAAACTCAAAATACACTCGCCTTGTATTGTATTGTCTATATTCAGGCCATATAAACAGGCCAGTTTGGACCTGTCTAATTCTGGGATGGAAGGAAGTTCAATCATGTGTGGCCTATTGTACTGACTGTATTGTGTACATGAGCATGTTGTTTTATCCGTTAGCGTTGCAATGAAATGCAGATTGTCGTTTTAAACATCAAAATGAAATGAAATTCAAAATAAATTGTGTACATTATGTACATGTACAAGTCGAAATTTGTTGTTTTAATACAACTTGCCTTAATTTTTTGTGATACCTGGATATTTTTCAGGTTATCATACAAGAAAAGTAGGTTTGCGACCAGTGTAGCCCCAGATCAGCGAGCTCATCTGCGCAATCCGATCATGGCCTAAACTGTTTGGCAATGATTTGAGTTGAGTGTGCATAGAACAGTGGAACCCAGGGTGTCCAGTTTAGAGAAGTTCCACTGTATGTGACTGGAGTTATTATCGGAAATTCCCAAAATCAGAACTGAATATTTACAGAAAAATATATATTCAGCCCTGAAATTAGAATATCCTGACCTGGTGCCATGTTCATTCCACACTAGTCATTGCACATTTTTTGTTGCAACTCCTCGACTAAACTTGAGTAACCCGTAGCCCAGGAACAAGCAGAGTCGCTATTTGAGTCCAACTCGAGTTGGAACTCTAGTAACCCACCACACGGCATGGGTTCGAAACAAGTTACAGTAAGGTTCAAAGGTCAAATTCTTTAACTCTAGTGGGATCTCTGCTTGTTCCATTGGTACTCATGTTACTCCAGTTGCTACCCACGAGTTACAATGAAAAACGCCCACTTAGCTCCAACCCCAAAAGTAATATGATTAGCACTAATCTTACATTTTAATGAGGTATAACAGGATTTAGCTCTCGAGTATCAGAAGGCCGAAAATGTACATGAGGCGCAAATCATGTAAGTTGGCATTCCGGCAAGGATGAACCCTGAATTTGGGCTTCTGGCATTTGGAGCCAGTATAGACAGTGCACTGCAGTCTAATTCCCCTATATACTCTTTGTTAGACGTACTACAGAAAGTTATTTCACTGAATAAATGGCATCAGGGTGCTCTGTTCAGAGAGGTTGCACTGTATATCAGTGGAGAATTGAATTGGTGCTTATGGCATTTGTGGCCAGTCCTGCTCCTAGTCTGCTTGTTCACTCATGCAGTCTAATGTTTGTTTCTTGGTGTTTAACGGCCTATCAACAGCTAAGGTCGCATAAAGCCGGGCCAACGGGTTCGAGCCCGCATTTAACCTGCTGGAGAAAATCACAAAATCAGAACGGCCAAACCAGGTCTCAGTTGTACGACTAAAATGTTTGTAAGTGCTAAATTACGATGGTTTGTAAATTTCACATTAACAATGTTTTCTTCGTATATTTACGATTATAATATTATTATATGCAGCCTAAGGTCAATAATTGTAATTTCAAGACGATCGTATATTTGCACTTACGTACATTTTAGTCGTACGAAGTTTAGTGAAACGGGCCCCTGGTATGCCCAAATTTGATACGATGGGGAGAGGGGGTTTCAGTGGATTTTCAGATGTTTTCAGCGACAGCTATTCTCATGCCTGTAACATGAAATCATTAACAGTTATATAATTCCAGCACAAAAATATTTACACAATTCCCTAACATTTGATTGGCCCATAGCAAGTCTCTGTCCAAAATTTATATCCCAGTAAACTCCCACGCCGAACCACTTTCCGTAACCGTGAGGCGCAGTTAAAATAATTCCCAAGAAAACGGAAAATAAACACATTTTCTTGATGAATTTATTTCAAATGCTGAAATTATAAGGAATGAATGGCCTTTTTGTGGAATTTATCGGGGATATAAACTTGGAAAAGTCGCGGGAATACAGGACGAGGCCTTCCGGCCTTCGTCCAGTATTCCCGCGACTTTTCCAAGTTTATACTCCGATAAATTCCACAAAAAGGAGTTTCATTCCTATAATAATTACAGTGAAACCCATCACAATTAATTTTGTCTAGGTATTCGATTTAGAGAGGTTCCATTGTGTATATGCTCTTTGTTAGAAGTACTAATAATATGTATTATTTCACCGAGCAAATGGTGAACAATGCAGACCATGATCACACTGCACATTTATGCGGTCTGATCTGGGTCAACACCAATAGCAACGGTCATAATACTCATTTCGCCAGTCACAACCATATAGTTTATGTTTGTTTATTGGTGTTTAACGGCCTATTAACAGCTAAGGTTATGTAAGGCCGAGCAAATGGGTTCAATCCCGTTTTAACCTGCTGCATTGAGGGGGAAAATCCCAAAATCAGAACGGAATATTTACATCGAGAAAAAATATATTCAGCCCTGAAATTAGAATTAGTGCCATGTCCATACCACACCAAAGTCACTTGGCCCCTTCCCCTAAAATAGGATTTCGAGTAATCGTAATACTCACATAAGGGGTACAACCAGATTCAACTGTCACATACAAAATACCAAAGACGTATGTGAGGGCCAAACCAATAGCCTATTTCACCAAAATTGCAAAGTATACTTATCTAGCAAAGTATACTTTGAGGGAGAAATTTTCAATTTAAGGATAAATTTATTAATTTTTATTATACTGAATTTATTACATTAACACAGCCATTTTGGCGGTGATAATGTAATCAATTCAGTATAATAATTCTGCATACTTTTAATCATCAAATATATGCAGTCGTTAGTTCTATATGAAATAATGCATTTCGGGGATTACTCACTCAAAGTATACTTTTGCAATTTTGATGAAATCGGCTACAGAAGTGATCACAATCATATTGATTACGTCGATTTTGCAAATACTGTTAAATCCATAGAGAATACCAGGATAGTGTCTTTTGATCTCAAGTTTATCAGGCAAGGCTAGGAAACGCGTTTTTTTATGAAATCTCCCGTCGTGATTCCGGTAAGGATGAACCCCGATCGTTAAATTACCCATCACATACTCCCACCTGCCACCCACACAACCATATAGTAATTGATGGGCGTTATGGGTGAAGATTAAAAACCCAAGGTACTTTTGTATATGAAAATATTTAATATATGTCATTTTTGCACATAATTATACACAGCATTATGCAAGTATTTATTATAATCATGGATGCGACTGGAGAAATGGGTCTTATGGCTTTTACGACCAGTGTAGATCCAGATCAGCCTGTGCATCCGCACAGTCTGATCAGGATCTACACTGTTCGCCATTCCATCAATGTAACCCCTATGATGCTTCTAACGGGCAATATACGGTAGATCGTTATGAGGCAAAATGCGTGTGCTATTTGATCAGGAGCTACACTGGTCACAACGTTTCTCCAGTCACAGCCACAATTATGTGACGTGCCCCGAGACAATTCAGGTCGCATCAGGATCTACTGTCTGTTCTACGTCTGCCGAGGGGTTTTGGATAATTAAACATACAAATTGCCATATCAACACTAAAGTACATTTTTCTAAATAATAAAAACCCTGTCATCAAAAATGTTTACTTGGTGATATTCCGTCAAATGTTGAGGACATTTGATGGAATTTCACCAAATAACATTTTTAAACAATGTAATTGCAGGGATTCCGCTGGCGATCGCCACTTTCGCAATTGGCGATAAAAATAAACAATTGGCGATAAAAAATTACAATTTTCGAAAAAACAAATAAAAAAAATCAACAAAAAAAATCGCCAACTGTTTATATTTTTTTTTAAGTGGCGATTTTTTTATTTTCCCCAACGAAATCCCTGTAATTGTTTTATTATTTGGACAAATATATTTACAACAGGGTTCGCACAGATTTGAAAAGTACTTGAATTTTTAAGTGATGAAAGTAAATTTCCTTAAAAATAAGCTTGAAAGCACTTAAAACCTGCTTTAAAATGTTGTGCTTTAAAAGCACTTGAATTGGAAGAAAAAAAGGCACCAAATTTATCGATAAAATTCGCTCAAACTTTGGAATCTTTACGGTAAGTCTGACAGTGAAGGGAAGTCACTCTGATGGAAAGGAGTAATTGTGGAACGTCGTCTGGTCCCGGTGCCTGAATATACTATGTTAAATTATGTAGTGCGAATGGTACCGGCGATCCGGTGCAGGGGTTGGCGTTTTAAACTGATCCCAATATAGTCGAAAAGGGGGTCGAATACACTCGAAATAAACTTTGCGCATCTACTCATCATAAGGAAGCTACATACAAAGTTTCAGGTCTGTAGCTAGTACGGTTTAAAAGTTTTACAAGGTTACAAGGTTGATGATGGAAGGACGGACGGACGGGACGGGCGGACAAGGGCAACACTAAATGCCCCCTCTACTATCGTGGTGGGGCATAAAAACAGTAGCCTGGGCCCGGTTGCTCAAAACATCAGTTAGCTTAACGGACTGTTAAATCCTTAACTGAATGGTTAAAATCTCTGTTTTAACAGAGATTTTAACCATTCAGTTAAGGATTTAACAGTCCGTTAAGGTTTTAACAGTCCGTTAAGCTAACTGATGTTTTGAACAACCAGGCCCTGGTATTCTATTTATCTGACATGTAATGTTTTATGCTCGAAAATCCCCACAGATGACGTCGTTATCTATAGACAGAACGCGGACTTGTTTATGTTGCGTCGTTACACGGACGTTGACGTTATTCGGTAACGTCACGTCACGTCACCCGACCAATGGAACGTTAGTTTTTACTTTGCTGTAACCCGGATGTTTGTATCTGGTCAATACCTGATACAACAATATGTAAGTCAGTACATATTCGGCCAATACAGGGCAGGTTACCTGATAAATATACAGTTTAACCTGTGTTAAAGACCACCTCCGAATACCAATCACCTGGTTGTAAAGGCCACAATTGTTTTGTCCCAATGACACAATTACTATATAAATGACCCTGTGAATAAGGACCACCTGCGAACAAAGGCCAGATTTTTCACTTCCCATGGCTGGCCTTTATTCACAGGTTTGACTGTAATTACTTGAGGTGATTTCTCAATGAAATATAAATCAATATTACACCTTTTAATTGATTGATCCATTGATTGATTTCAAGTTTTACATCCATTCAACAGCAAGGCAGGGCTCCAGATAAGGAATTCGTAATTGAGTATTGTCACTCCATCATTTCTGAAGCAATTGGGTATTTCAAAATTTGAATTAGGTAAAATAAAAGCACACTACTGTTTACACAACAGACAGCAATTATTGAATAATTTGCTTCGAAATGAAAACATGTCTTGGCATTTCATGAGAACAATTCTAATGAAATACCAAGATGTGTTTTCATGGAAAATAAGAAAAATATGCTATATTGTGGTCTGTTTATTGTTTAGTGCAGCATGATAAAGGTACCACAAAAGTTTTATTGCTATTTGATACTCGCTACTTCCGACTTCAATTGGGTTTTTGGCAATTTTAATTGGGTATTTCAGCAAATACGCAGCTTATATGGAGCTCTGAGCAAGGCCATATACAGACAGGTGCATCTTTTTTTAATTACGTCAGGTGAATTCTCAACGCGATTTAAATCAACATTGTACCTGTTGATTGATTTTGTGTTTTACATCAATTCAATCCAAATCATTTCAATCTCAATCAATCAATCCAAATCAATCAATTCTGCAATCAATCAATCATAGTGATAATAAACAATATAAAAACTATTGAGACAATGTATAAGCTGATTGGTCGGCGTTCTGACAGAAGAAAACAACCTTGAAAGTGAAGTTTTACAGGGCTCCAGATAAGGAATTAGTAATTGAGTATTGCCACTCCATCATTTCTGAAGCAATTGAGTATTTAAACTCACATCAACAGACAGCAATTATTGAATAGTTTGCTTCGAAATGAAAACATGTCTTGGCATTTCATGACAATTCTAATGAAATACCAAGATGTGTTTGCATGGAAAATAAGAAAAATATGCTATATTTGTGGTCTCTTTATTGTTTTCTGCAGCATGATAAAGGTAACACAATTTTTCATTGCTTTTTGATACTCGCTACTTTTGATTTGAATTGGGTTTTTGGAAATTTTAATTGGGTATTTAACTAAATACGCAGCTTATCTGCAGTTCTGGTTTTATCTCACCGGGTGTATACAACCATTAAGCTACAAATAAACCCATCACTTTCTGAAGATTCACAATTTTACGGAAAATGTCATATTATTCCTTTATTTCTCATCATAACTATATGTTATTTGGGCCGTCTCGTTTTTTCTTCAGTGTAAGATCGAATTTTATTTCATCTCGTGGACGAAAAATGTCGGATTTTCACTCTCGTGAAAATCTGACATTTTTCGTCCACGAGATGAAATAAAATCGATCTTACACTGAAGAAAACAAATATTCTATTTCTTTTATGACTATATAACGCCCCTTTTACCGATTTTTGCATTATTTAATTATTTTATGTTCCCACTAGATACCTCCAGTTTCTATCGTAACCCGTGGGGTGCCTCAAATTCCAATTTCTTCTCTCACACGCCGCATTACAAAGTCGTTACATTTTTGTGGAGGAGATTTATGACTAACAGAACTATCCCGTGTCTATAGAAGATACTAATTCATATTAATATGAAAAACTGAATACGCTTTAACATAAATTAACAATTCGATGTGTATACTTTATGGATTTTCTACGCAAAAAAACCGCCATGGCAACAGCAAAGTGCGGAATAATATGTTACATGAATATATAATCATGAATATATAATGAGGCGAGAAAACGAAATTGCCGCCATCTTGTATTTTATGTTCATTCCAACTAACGAGAATAGTGTCACAAGTTTTTTAACAGTATTTTGAACAGAATTTGATGCCTGCACACATTCCCTATTCACTGTCACTGTAGTGCATTAGTCTTTGACAAGGATCACAGGCGAGGAATGAAGTGGATAATCATATATCGTGTTACGAAAACGACGGTCAGGATTTGTGGTATTTTGTTTGGATAGCGACTGGTTCGAAAACGTGAAGCTAAAATTTCCGTTGAATGTTGGATGAACAAAAAATCCTGGAGAGATGAGAGACTGGTTGGTGCCTTGATTAATAATAATATTCATTCGTGCGACATGTGTAAAGTAGGTGGGTGGGGTATGTTTTCTCAGATGTTGTATTTTAGATTCTGTTTTTTGTTGGTTACAAAGTATGTCGGAGATGTTTCTTGTTTGCACAAGTGTTCAAATGGCTGCAGTTGTTTAAATAAACTGTTAGCATTTTTTTGGTATTATTTGATTTTGTGGCACGCCATCATCGGTCAACTTTTGGATCAGTTTTTTTCTGGCACTGAAAGGAACAATAATAAAATCAAGTTGCTTTTCATTATTTTTGCTCTTTGTGTAGCACTCTGTTTCGATTTGTCAAACTGAAATTACTGGTATGTGGACAACTCTGTGTTTTATCTTTCTTTTTGAGACATCCTGTCAAAATGTAGTTGCGAACGGTAACTTGCATTCTACTCCTGTAGGCCGAGTTACGATTCCACTCATATGCCTTCTCTGCAGAATAGCGATCTGATTCGCACTTTAGCAGTTAATTGTGAGATATTATTTTCGGAATTTCCATCTGAAAAAAATATTAGTATTATAACAGTAATACATACTATTAAATAATTCTGAAACAAATTTTACTATTGTAGAAGGTTTAGACAATTATTTTTGGCCTTTACAAAAAATGGACCCCATCTTAACTTTTACATGTTGGAATTTGGCTGCCGCTGACTGGATCACTTGTTGATAATAGCTTAAATTTACTTTATCAGGTCAACTACATATGTAAATTTATGTCATAGGTACTTGAATATGTTATTTTCATAATATTAACACTCATTTCAGTTCAAAACTATATAAAATCTTTCACAATTAACTGCTAAAGTGCGAATCGGACCCGATTCGCTATTCTGCAGAGAAGGCCTACGAGTGGGATCATAACTGTGGCTACGGACGGTACGGGGGTAGATTGCAAGTTACAGTTCGCAACTAGTCAAAATGATGATTGAAGATTGAAGATGTTTGTTTACTTATTGCTCTCTGAAAATAATGAAAGTTCACGATATATTTGGAGGTTATTTTCACCACTAGCATTCAAAGAGTTAAATTTGACAGCTTTTCTCTGACTACTGTAGTATAGAGATTTAGGATAAATGACAGAATTCTGAAAAATATTTCAGTGTCGCTCTGGTGGATTACACAAAAATGTCAACGTTGTCGTACAGGTTGCAAATTAATGTCCGTTCTGGGGCAACTGTTCTTTTGAATATAAAGTAGAACAGTTGTGTCGCAAGCATAGATACAAGCACCGGATTCATCACGGAGAATTTCAAGATCAAGAATGAAGATTAACAATTCTAATGGAATTCCATGGATTACACAGAAAATGTCAACGTTGTCGTACATGTTGCAAATGTCCGTTCTTGGGGCGACTGTTCTTTTGAATATAAAGTAGAACAGTTGTGTCGCAAGCATAGATACAAGCACCCGATTCAGCACAGAGAATTTCAAGATCAAGAATGAAGATTAACAATTCTAATGGAATTCCATGAATTACACAGAAAATGTCAACATTGTCGTACAGGTTGCAAATGTCTGTTCTTGGGGCGACTGTTATTTTGAATATAAAGTAGAACAGTTATGTTACAAAAATAGATACAAGCACCTGATTCATCACAGAGAATTTCAAGATCAAGAATGAAGATTAATTGCTGGATATTTTAAGATATTCATCATGTTTTATTTGTTATTTTGATTACTATTACTCTATTTTTACTAAACATGCTAAATGTAGGGCAATGGTGTTATTTGAGGGTCCTCATGTTTAATTCGTATCTATTTGCGAAAGCAAATTGTCCAGTTCCGCGATTTCCTCCTTCCTCCTTCGGTAGCAGATAACAAATGTTGCTCGGTGCCAGTAGCCTATTTCATCAACATTGCAAAGTATACTTTAGTACCAAAGTATACTTTGAGGGGGAAATTTTCAATTTTATGATAAATTTATTAATTTTTATTATACTGAATTTATTACATTATCACAGCCAATTTGGCTGTGATAATGTAATACATTCAGTATAATACTTTTAATCATGAAATATATGCATTTGTTAGTTCTATATGAAATAATGCATTTCAGGAAAAATAAATGATTACTCCCTCAAAGTATACTTTGCTAGTAAAGTATACTTTGCAATGTTGATGAAATAGGCTACAGGTGCGTGCATCCAGCAAGGGAGCTAATCGCAGGTGTGCAAGGGACATAATCATGCAACTACTAAAATTCCCCAGTTGGGCGGAGCCTAATTTAGTTTAAACATAGTTTATTGCATATAAGTACAATGGGCGGAGCCTAAGAAAGTAGTTGGCCAAAACTGTGACTTTTCGAAATCGATATTTCACGGGCGCATCTGGTATTTCACGGGTGTAAGATGGATTTCGATTTCACGGGTAAAACACGGTAATTCATGGATAGTCATAAAAGAAAAATAATTGTTCCTTTAACCCATTTGATGCTGAGGATACGCCAGTTTATTTGTGGAAAATCCTAAATATTTTCTTTATATGTGCTCTGAAGTAAATGTCGTGACCACCATATGAACCGTCTCATCGAGACGGTTCAAATGAGTGGTCACAACATATACATTTAACCCTTACTACGCTGAATTAAATGTTGTCGTATGCTGAAAATGTTTTAATTTCAATATTTCTCGATAAAAACCTAGTTTTAGTGGAGACGATTCTCATGTGCTGTCAAAACCAGTTTTTTGCTAAGAATTAAAGCAAAAATGAAAAACAGCAGACGGCAATTTCCGTCAACAGCGTAGGAAGGGTTAATGGGAAATAAAAAAAAATAATTTAAAATATGTATCCGTAAAGGCGTATTCCGAATGCGATGGGTTAAAATATATACTATGATAATAAAATATATACTATTGCCTAGACAGATACAACATGCATACAATATCCAATAAGCCCATTACATTTCAGAATAGTCAAACCTCCATGTCTTGGGATTCAATCCCATTAACCAAGCCTAAAATGACTCGACCAGCCATTAAACACCAATGGAGATGATTCTAATGGCTGTCAAAACATTTGTTTCATTAAAAAATATGTTATTTATGAAAAACAGCAGACGACAAAATCTGTTTGTTTGTTTGTTTGTTTGTTTGTTTGTTTGTTTGTTTGTTTGTTTGTTTGTTTGTTTGTTTGTTTGTTTGTTTGTTTGTTTGTTTGTTTGTTTGTTTGTTTGTTGGGGTTTAACGGCCTATCAACAGCTAAGGTCATTTAAGGCTGGGTCAATGGGTTTAGTACTAAATCCCATATTCCAAAGTCAGAACTGAATATTTACAATAACAAAACTGTATATTCAGCCCTGAAATCAGAATAATCCTGATTTGATGCCAGGTCCTCGCCACACCAGAATCACTTGTCCCCCTCAGTAATAATCTTACTACTTTTATAATGGGCAATAACCTAATTCAACTCTCAGGTAACTAAAGAGCCAAAGATAAAAACGTACCTGAGGGCCAAACCAGATAAGTTGTGATTCCTATAAGGAGGAATCCATACCGTTAATTTACGCCGTCTCATTCGCCCGACCACCACCCACTCCTTTTAAGTGGTAAAGGCTTGTTTCATAATTCTGATACAACCGAAGCCATATACTAAACACTAGATGGCCGATGGCCGCGGCCTGCATGTCGCGCCTTGTGGCGAGGCATGGACACTAAAAAAAAAGATATAGTATAACGAAAAACTTAACCAAAAAACTTAACCAAAAACTTTAACCAAAAAACTTAACCAAAAAACTTAACCAAAAACTTTAACCAAAAAACTTAACCAAAAACTTCAAAGTAATTTGACCTTGACATTGGGCACAGGGGCCGCACGGGAGCGGGGTAGAATGAAAATACAGATGATGATAAACACCCATGTGAAGTTTCAAGGTAATGGGCAAAGCATTGCAGAGATATAGTACAAAAAACTTTAACCAAAAAACTTAACCAAAAAGCTTAACCAAAAACTTTAACCAAAAACTTCAAAGTAATTTGACCTTGACATTGGGCACAGGGGCCGCACGGGAGGGGGGTAGAATGAAAATATAGATGATGATAAACACCCATATGAAGTTTCAAGGTAATGGGCAAAGCAGTTGCAGAGATATAGTATAACAAAAAACTTTAACCAAAAAACTTAACCAAAAAACTTAACCAAAAACTTTAACCAAAAAACTTAACCAAAAACTTCAAAGTAATTTGACCTTGACATTGGGCACAGGGGCCGCACGGGAGGGGGGTAGAATGAAAATATAGATGATGATAAACACCCATGTGAAGTTTCAAGGTAATAGGCAAAGCAGTTGCAGAGATATAGTATAACAAAAAGTTTAACCAAAAAAGTTTAACCAAAAAACTTAACACAACTTTAACCAAAGAACTTAACCAAAAACTTCAAAGTAATTTGACCTTGACATTGGGCACAGGGGCCCGCACGGGAGGGGGGTGTAGAATGAAAATATAGATGATGATAAACACCCATGTGAAGTTTCAAGGTAATGGGCAAAGCAGTTGCAGAGATTAGTATAACGAAAAACTTAACCAAAAACCTTAACCAAAGAACTTAACCAAAAACTTTAACCAAAAAACTTAACCAAACAACTTAACCAAAAACTTTAACCGGGCACACGTACGTACGTACGTACGTACGTACGTACGTACGTACGTACATACGTACGTACGCCAAAGTGCCGACTATATCGCGCTTTCCGCAAGCGACAATAATGGGCTGAAAATACAGATACAACCTACTTCAAAAACTTAACACCCCATTTTCTTGCTGAAAATATCACAACCGCTAAAACCCCACTGGCGATGGTCAATTTCGTTATTTTACTAATCACACTACTCTGGACTACTGGCTTTTCTGGTGTATTCTGCTCCGAAAGGTCGTCAGGGGACACAAGCTGGGGTCGAAGGTCGTATAGGACTTCAATGGCAGCGCGGTACCCAGCTTGCACAGCCCCGCTCATATAACCACACCATATTGAGGCGGTCTCAGTACCGGCAAAATGAACACTGCAAATTTAAAGTTGTTGTATTATAGGAATGAATGGCCGTTTTGTGGAATTTATCGGGGTATAAACTTTGAAAAGTCGCGGGAATACTGGACGAAGGCCAGAAGGCCTCGTCCAGTATTCCCGCAACTTTTCCAAGTTTATATCCCCGATAAATTCAACAAAAAGACATCCATTCCTTATAATTCCAGCATTTGAAATAAATTCATCAAGAAAATGTGTTTATTTTCCGTTTTCTTAAGAATTATTTTAACTGCGCCTGACGGTTACGGAAAGTAGTTCGGCATGGGAGTTTACTGGGATATAAATTTTGGACAGAGACTTGCTATGGGCCAATCAAATGTTAGGGAATTGTGTAAATATTTTTGTGCCGGAATTATATCAAAATGGATGTTACAGTATACGGTCAATAAAAATAAAATTGCAAAATTAAAGTTAAAGTTAAATTTATGGTACCTCAAAATGAACACTGAAGTTGTGGTTGACAGTCTAAAAGAACACTGCAAAGTTAACGCTGTATACAGTCAATCATTTCTTATGCAATCAGTAAGCTCCTTTAATTAATACATTAGTGCCATATTAAATCATCATTTTTGTAAGATCCTATCCGTGTTTATCAGTAGCCGATTTCATCAAAATTGCAAAGTATACTTTTCTAGCAAAGTATACTTTGAGGGAGTAATCATTTATTTTTCCCAAAATGCATTATTTCATACAGAACTAACTACTGCATATATTTGATGATTAAAAGTATGCAGAATTATTATACTGAATTTATTACATTATCACAGCCAAAATGGCTGTGATAATGTAATAAATTCAGTATAATAACAAGAAACGAGGCAAAGCCACGAAGGCCAGGTTTTTTTGCAAGCATAGACACTTGGATAACATAATTATACCCACTTTTTATAGACTAGATGGCCGTGGCCTGCATGTCGCGCCTTGGGGCGAGGCATGGACACTAAAAAAATAGATATAGTAGATGGAAAAACTTTAACGAAAACCGGACGTACGGACGGACGGACGGACGTATGCCAAAATGCCGACAATATCGCGATTTCCACAAGCGGGTGCGACAATGATGATAAACACCCATGTGAAGTATCAAGGTAATGGGTGAAGCAGTTGCAGAGATATAGTAGACGAAAAAACTTTAACAACAAGAAACGAGGCAAAGCCACGAAGGCCAGGTTTTTTCCAAGCATGGACACTTGGATAACATAATTATACCCACTTTTTGTAGACTATATGGCCGTGGCCTGCATGTCGCGCCTTGGGGCGAGGCATGGACACTAAAAAAATAGATATAGTAGATGGAAAAACTTTAACGAAAAAACTTTAACCGGACACACGGACGACGACGACGGTACGACTGACGGAAAACGTAGCCAAAAATGCCGACGATATCGCGCTTTCCTCCGCAAGCGGGTGCGACAATGATGATAAACACCCATGTGAAGTATCAAGGTAATGGGTGAAGCAGTTGCAGAGAATATAGTACATGAAAAAACTTTAACAAAAAAAATTCAAAGTAATTTGACCTTGACATTGCGCACAGGGGCCGCACGGTTGGGGGTTAGAATGAAAATATGGACGATGATAAACACCCATGTGAAGTTTCAAGGTAATGGGCGAAGCAGTTGCAGAGATATAGTATAACAAAAAAGTTTTAACCAAAAAATTTAACCAGACGTACGTTAAAAAGTTAACGTTGAAAATGGCTAAGTGAATTACGTAGAAATAATAGGTGAAGGTAAAAAAATGATCACATGTTGGATAGTTGTATGTGGTAGGCACACCTTGGTTATGTAGCTGTGAAAGTTTGGTGGTCCTAGGTGGTACAGTACCAAAGAAATGGACTTAAACACGAAAACTTAACATTGTAAACGCGAAAAGTTAACATTGAAAATGGCTAAGTCGACTGCGCGGAAAAAATGGGTCAAGTTAAAAATAAAGTAACATGTTGGATAGTGATATTGTGGTGGCTTATTGATTATGAAGCTGTGGAAAAGTTTGGTGGTTCCTAAGGTGGTACAGTACCATGAAATGGACTTAAACACAAAAACTTAACATTGAAAACGCGAAAACTTAACATTGAAAATGGCTAAGTCGATTGCGCGGAAAATGGAAGAAGTTAAAAAAAAAGTAACATGTTGGATAGTGATATGTGGTGGGCACCCCTTGTTATTATGAAGCTGTGAAAGTTTGGTGGTCCTAGGTGGTCAGTACCAAAGAAATGGACTTAAACACGAAAACTTAACATTGAAAACGCGAAAACTTAACATTGAAAAGGCCAAGTCATTGCGCGGAAAAAAGGGTCAAGTTAAAAACAAGAAACGAGGCAAAGCCACGAAGGCCAGGTTTTTTCCAAGCATAGACACTTGGAATAACATAATTTATACCCACTTTTTGTAGACTAGATGGCCGTGGCCTGCATGTCGCGCCTTGGGGCGAGGCATGGACACTAAAAAAATAGATATAGTAGATGGAAAAACTTTAACCAAAAAACTTTAACCGGACACACGGACGAACGGACGGACGTATGCCAAAATGCCGACGATATCGCGCTTTCCGCAAGCAGGTGTGACAATGATGATAAACACCCATGTGAAGTATCAAGGTATTGGGTGAAGCAGTTGCAGAGATATAGTACACGAAAAAACTTTAACAAAAAAATTTAAAGTCATTTGAACTTGACATAGGGCACAGGATCGCGCTTTCCGCAAGCAGGTGCGACAATGATGATAAACACCCATGTGAAGTATGAAGGTATTGGGTGAAGCAGTTGCAGAGATATAGTACACGAAAAAACTTTAACAAAAAAATTACAAAGTAATTTGACCTTGACATTGGGCACAGGATCGCGCTTTCCGCAAGCAGGTGCAACAATGATGATAAACACCCATGTGAAGTATGAAGGTATTGGGTGAAGCAGTTGCAGAGATATAGTACACGAAAAAACTTTAACAAAAAAATTCAAAGTAATTTAATTTGACCTTGACATTGGGCACAGGATCGCGCTTTCCGCAAGCAGGTGCAACAATGATGATAAACACCCATGTGAAGTATCAAGGTATTGGGTGAAGCTTGCAGAGGTATAGTAACACGAAAAAACTTTATTCAAAGTAATTTGACTTGCATTGGGCACAGAGGCGCTTCGCGCAGTGCACAATGTATATAAACACATGAATACATTTAACATGGTTCAAAGGATATAGTACCTTCGATTTAACATTCAAAGGGTAATTTGACTTGACATTGGGCACAGGATCGCGCTTTCCGCAAGCAGGTGCGACAATGATGATAAACACCCATGTGAAGTATCAAGGTATTGGGTGAAGCAGTTGCATGCAGAAATATAGTACATGAAAAAACATTTAACAAAAAAAATTCAAAGAAGTATTTGATGAAACCATTGACATTGGGCACAGTTACCGCACGGTTGGGGGAAAAAAAGTAGTTAATGATATGGATGATGATACACCCACCCATGTGAAGTTTCAAGGTAATGGGCGAAGCAGTTGCAGAGATATAGTAATAAACGAAAAAAGTTTTAAACCTAAAAAAACTTTAATCTTTAACCAGACGTACGTTTAAAAAAGTTAAACGGTTTGGAAAATGGCTAAGTCAATTACGTAGAAATAATAGGTGAAGGTAAAAAAATGGTCACATGTTGGATAGTTGTAATTGTGTACGGCCCTCTTGGGTTATGAAGCTGTGAAAGTTTGGTGGTCCTACGGTGGTACAGTACCAAAGAAATGACTTAAACACGAAAACTTAACATTGTAAACGCGAAAACTTAACATTGAAAATGGCTAAGTCGACTGCGCGGAAAAAAATGGGTGAAGTTAAAAAAAAAAGTAACATGTTGGATAGTGATATGTGGTGGGCACCTCTTGATTATGAAGCTGTGAAAGTTTGGTGGTCCTAGGTGGTACAGTACCAAAGAAATGGACTTAAACACGAAAACTTAACATTGTAAACGCGAAAACTTAACATTGAAAATGGCTAAGTCGACTACGCGGAAAAAATGGGTCAAGATAAAAAAAAAGTAACATGTTGGATAGTGATATGTGGTGGGCACCCCTTGATTATGAAGCTGTGAAAGTTTGGTGGTCCTAGGTGGTACAGTAACAAAGAAATGGACTCAAACACGAAAACTTAACATTGATTGTGGACGCCGCCCGCCCGCCGCCCGCCCGCCCGCCCGCCCGCCCGCCCGGCTTTCACCAATCCAATAGCCTGGATTTTTAAAAAAAAAAGGCTAAAAAATTCAAAGTAATTTGACCTTGACATTGGGCACAGGGGCCGCATGGTTGGGGGTTAGAATGAAAATATGGATGATGATAAACACCCATGTGAAGTTTCAAGGTAATGGGCGACGCAGTTGCAGAGATATAGTATAACGAAAAAGTTTTAACCAAAAAATTTTACCAGACGTACGTTAAAAAGTTAACGTTGAAAATGGCTAAGTCAATTACGTAGAAATAATAGGTGAAGGTAAAAAAAATGGTCACATGTTGGATAGTTGTATGTGGTAGGGCACCCCTTGGTTATGAAGCTGTGAAAGTTTGGTGGTCCTAGGTGGTACAGTACCAAAGAAATGGACTTAAACACGAAAACTTAACATTGTAAACGCGAAAACTTAACATTGAAAATGGCTAAGTTGACTGCGCGGAAAAAATGGGTCAAGTTAAAAAAAATAACATGATTGGATAGTGATATGTGGTGGGCACCCCTTGATTATGAAGCTGTGAAAGTTTGGTGGTCCTAGGTGGTACAGTAAGAAAGAAATGGACTCAAACACGAAAACTTAACATTGATTGTGGACGCCGCCCGCCCGCCTGCAGCCCGAGGCCCACCGCCCACCCGCCCGCCCGCCACGCCCACCGCCGGCTTTCGTCAATCCAATAGCCTGGATTTTTAAAAAAAAAACCTGGCTAAAAATTAATAAATTTATCCTTAAATTGAAAATTTCTCCCTCAAAGTATACTTTGCTAGAAAAGTATACTTTGCAATGTTGGTGAAATAGGCTACAGATATAACTCCCAATGCATTTATCAGATACATGATGACTGATAAATTGTCATATCCTGCGTTGACTAAATACAAATTAAAAACTGACATTTAACTGATCAAACGATGTTACACGACGTTATCGAATGATGTCAGTGTAATAACGCAACATAAACAATTTCTTTCTCCTTTCAATGAAAACCATGTCATAAATGCTCATTCTGTAGCATAAAACTTTACCTGATAAATAGAATACCATGCTAGTGTCTTTTGCTATCAAGTTTATCAGGCTTGGCTCGGAAGTGGTAGGAATTCCTCGGCATGCCGAGGAATTCCTACCATTTCCGAGCCAAGTCTGATAAATTTGATATCGAAAGACACTAACCTTGAATGGATTTAAACAATATTTCATTTTTAATATTTAAAATTTGTCGCCAGATGTTTATTTTATTTTTTTCTATTTTTCTCATCAAAAGAATGCTTTGACCAGCACTTTCGAATCATTTCCCATGGAAATGATTCTTAAGTGCTGTAAACCATGTTTCTTTTGAGAAGGCGAACAAACTATAAAACAACAGCAGACGACACTTTTTGTTTCCCGCATTCTAAGGGCTACCACGTACATGCATACACACATAGCATTGATGCAAGACATGATCTGTAGGATTAGAAAAGAAGCTTTATAAAACCTGGTGTATTCTCTCCTTATTTACCTTCCAAATGGGTTGCGGAGCCCCGAGGCGTAGTATCTCATTGCCCCAGGCCCCACGGTGCAGACCGGGGACCCTTCGGTGTACGCCTCGCTCGACCAATCCTTCTCTACAAACTCGATGAACTCGTAGACTTGATCACCGAAGAACTGCGCCAAGGACTTCAATACAGCAGACTGACGTACCTCTTGCTGAAATGGGACGACGTTTGAGATCAGCACAACCCCAGATCAGCCTACACATACTTCTTTATAATTATTTGTATTAATTCTAATATAATTTAAACTTATTATTTTATTACATGGACTTGTAGTTATTTTTGTTGACAATTCTTTTTTTGCAATTTTTAGATGAATACCTGCATAACTGCTGATTGGATTAGAAGTTTTGGATGGAGTTTTCTGAATGTGTTTTATATTTGTAATTACAGTCTACACTCATTTACTCAAAGTTCACGGGTCTGAGGAAAACACTTGAGTTAACGAATATTCGAGTTAGTATATAGGAAAATATTAACTTGGGACCATGAATTTGACTTTGAGGTATCAGTAAATTGAGGTCATAAGACTGTATTTGCATAAATTAGCATGAAATGTACAGATATTAATATTAGAATAATTGGATTAGAATGTTTGGATGGGTGTTTTCTGCATGTGTTTTATATTGTAACAAGGGCATCGTTATCACTATAAAGCTAATCCCCTCGCTGGCAGCCTTGATAATATAAAAAAAGACTAACATTTTTGCCTTACAAACAAGGTGAACATAAGTTCTCAGTGCCCTTGATCTTGGGCAATCGGACGCGGGTCATATGCAAAACAAAGCACCATCCCTAGACACACATTGTGGCCAAATATTCTCAAAGTTGGTGAACCAATTCATGAGTTATTGAAAAATGAAAGGCGTTACTAATGTATGTACATGGACTAACTCTATATCCCCTTTTGCCTATCGGCAAAGGGATAATTATCCATCAATTTAATATTTGCAAACAGTGTAGATCATGAGACGGCTCGTAACAATTTGTGGATATTTTACAAAATTAACCCCTTTTCTGCATGATGGAACCGTCACAAAGAAATAGTCCATGTCAGTTACTTAGGGGCGAACGTGTTAAGATGGCGGTCACATACACTCTGCTGTCTCCACTGGACGGCCTGTGACGCCCCTAGGAAGACGACCAGCGCCGGATTTCCACTCCACGTCGTGTCGTCAAACACTGTGGTCACCGGCCCGCAGTCACACCCCTTCGCTATACTCTCCCCGCCAGTGGTCACCACCTCGCCCGACTTACCGGTGTCCCGCCAGAATGTCTACAAGACAAATTCTCCCGAAATATTACATGCTACCCAGTGATTTACCGTAAGTCTGGAGGGATTTATTTCCTTGAAGGAAATATTTCCTCCTAGACGTTCGGGAGAAGAAATTGACGTCCCATTTGATGTCATTTCCGGCGAAGAAACAATTCATATGCTAACATCAAAATTGTCAATTGTGACAACGTTATAAGCGTCTGAGAGCAATTTTCACATTTTTCAAAGAGCATGTAATACACAATTTATTCCACTACCATTTTGTAATACCAAATTTATTTACCTTGACATCTGTAAATCCGACAAAGAAACTTGTGCTTCGCATTAAAGTTATACCAAGATAACGAAGCTTGTACAAACTTTTTTACATTTCTGACGACGACAACGATGACGGAAAGTCGCGCATTCTGCTAAAGCAGGCGCGACAATGAATGGCACCTACCGTTTCGTAGGTAATG
Organism: Conchocele bisecta; assembly: GCA_029237695.1. NCBI lineage: Eukaryota > Metazoa > Mollusca > Bivalvia > Lucinida > Thyasiridae > Conchocele > Conchocele bisecta. The sequence goes on along the minus strand of CM055267.1, from coordinate 112,519,132 downwards.
AGGATCTTCGTGAGGTTACCGAAGGGCATTCTCTTAATCAGTTCCTTCTTCACAGTGGGAAGATGGGGCTCGAAGTGAATCTTACCTGCAATCATAGGAAAGGTGGGCAATAATTCTCAGTTGAAGGCTGGAGATTTTGCCATTATACTGGATATATATGGGGAAATTTTCATAAAGTACTGTTCCATACATATCAAGCTTTACAATATGACATTTTTATAGCAAATTTAGGCTGAAATTGTACTTCTTTTCTTATTTAACCAATTAGAAACGGGATACAATTATAGTATAGAGAAAACAAATCTACTTTTCTCTTTTTTCATCTGAAAAACATATGTTGTTACCACTCATTTGAACCGTCTCAATGAGACGATTCAAATGAGTGGTAACAACATATATCTTTATAGAGATATAAACAAAATTTTGACTTTCTTTTTCTTCAAATAAAATTATTGTGTCCTTATGCTGTCAGAATAGGGTTAAATGATATTTTTGTGATGAAAACAGTACAACTAGGGAAGGTATGGTAAGCACACTAGAAATTTACGTTTTTCCACAAGCGTATGGGCATTCCCCTCCCCGGCAACACAAAATCTATTTGAACTAGATGGCTGCGGCCCGCATGTTGCCGCACAGGCTTTGCAAGTACATGTATACCAAAGAACTTCAGAAAAAACTTTAATCCGCACGCACGCACGCACGCACGCACGCACACGCACGCACGCACGCACGCACGTACGTACGGACGGACGGACGTGCCAATGTGCCAACTAAATCGTGCTGTCCGCAAGGGGGCGCGACAAAAATATTATTACATGTATTTTTTAATTTAAAACTGACAGTTCTAAAAGCTACTTTTTTTCACTTTTATTGAAAACACAGCGACAATTTCCAATTCTAGGTGTACAGTTCATGTTCTAAAAATATGTCTGTGACAGGATAAATGGGGATTATGAGATTTGTGACTAGTGTAGCTCCTGATCAAATAGCACACTCCTGTCGCCTGATAATGATCTATACTGCTTATTAGAAGCATATCAGTAGCCGATTTCATCAACATTGCAAAGTATACTTTCCTAGCAAAGTATACTTTGAGGGAGCAATTATTGATTTTTTCCGAAATGCATTATTTCATGCAGAACTAACGATTGCATATATTTGATGATTAAAACTATGCAGAATTATTATACTGAATTTATTACATTATCACAGCCAAAATTGGCTGTGATAATGTAATAAATTCTCAGTATAATAAAAATTAATAAATTGATCCTAAAATTGAAAATTTCTCCCTCAAAGTATACTTTGCTAGGAAAGTATACTTTGCAATGTTGATGAAATCGACTACAGGTGTTTCAGTGATAGAATGGCGATCAGTGCAGATCCTCAAAAGACTGTGCATATGCACAGGCTGATCTGGATCTGGTCGCAAAAACCCATAAGCCACATTTCTCCAGTCACAGCCACACGTAGTGAAAGTGAATGGGCTTAAAGGTACATGCCCACGCAGTAGGCACAAAATGTTCTTTAAAGGAATTAAATAAGTGTATAATTATGTCACTATTCCACCAGTTCTAAAAATTACGAGTGCCCGCTATACAAATATAATCATTTATTAATTATCAATTTACTGTTAGCGACGCGCTGCGGTAACAGTCTATTTTGATAATGTGCGGGGACGACGACTTTCACATCACGGCTTGCGGTGCGCATGCGCAGTATACTACGCGCGCCAGTAGGCTTCCCAATATGTAAACAAGAATTATCAACATGTCGAAACGTCCAGGACGGAAATTGTATGAAACGGTGTCGGCCAAAAAAAAGGCGAAATTTCTAAGGGACAGGCAGTACATAGAGAGTGGTTAATATTGGTGACCAGATCACCAAATGGAAAGAGTTACGTGGAGATTTAGATTTGGACTCGAACAGAGATTTTTCTTCTCAACTTCCGATACTTCACTGCGCATGTCAAAGATGTGATTTGATTGACCGTGTCACGTGATGCGTATTGGTAAAAATAGCACGAGGTCAGAAAATACCCTTTCTGGTCGCGGCATATAAGATGCGATTTAACACCAATTAACACGCGCCGTAATTGAAAATAACTTGTTAGTGGGTAGACAAATGGCTCATATAAGGCATGACAGAAAATGAAAAGTAGTAGTACAGTGTAACCTGCTGCGTGGGCATGTACCTTTAACGTCCCAGCAATAGCCAAGGTCATATAGAGACGGGACATCCGACAGACCAGTGGAATGGATATACTATATACAAATTGTTCACGCCTAGGGTGAGGATTGAACTCACAGCCTCCAGTAGATCTCCAGTTAAGGTGTGCAATTTGGAGGTAAATTTCATATTTCTCTATCAAAAATGACAAGTTAGGAGTGCTTTAGAATCGTCTCAATGAGACGATTCTAAAGGACTCCCAACTTGCCATTTTTGATGAAGAAATAACAATATTTCACCACAAATTGGTCAAATTATGCACCTTAACTGGAGCACTGCTCCAGTATTGAAGTTCAATGCCATATCCCCTAGGCCACGGCCAATCCCAAGAAATAGTGAAACATAAACGAATTATTGTTGAATAATATCTAACCGATCTGTGGTGGTGGGATGGCGAGGATCACTTTCTGGCTCGTGTACGTGTTTCCCTTCACCGTGGTAACGTACACCTTGCCGTCGTCCTGGTGAATACACACGACAGGCTCCTCAACGTGGATCCGGTCTCCGCCCAACTCAGTCGCCAGTTGCTGCGAGATCTGCTGGGCACCACCCTGGAAGTTATGAGGTACATACCTACTAAACATGTGGGCTAAATATATATTTTTTTAACAATTTTTTATTTGTGGACTGATTTTCAAAATCTAACGTCTGTTTCTTAGTTACATCATTTCCACGCTACCTAGCCAGGTTTCGGTGTTGATTTCCCCCCAAAAAAAATTGTTTATCATACCCCATGTTAAATTCCAATAGGAAAATTGTTTTCTGGCTTTAAAATCAATATTTGATTGAATTTCATCAAATAAAATAATTTGGGCAGGGTGACTTTTTTGCTATTGATGAAACAGTACTTGCATTTAAATATGTTTTAGATTTAATGCGTTTAACAGCCAAAAGTTTGTCGGCATAAAAACGTGGAATAGACCGTAGATGTGTATTGATTGCATACACACCACAGGTGGAAGACTCGGAACTATGACACCAAAAAATGCCTATTAAAACTAGAAAATATGTTCATAGAACACGGATGCCCCACATATCGCTTTGATAATAAATGAGGCCAAATTTACCCGAGCGTTAAAGTTTCGTGACGGGACGGACGGGACGGACAGGACGGACGGGACGGACGGACGGACAAGGGTAACACTATAAATAGAAGATGGTAATGTACGAGACCAAGTGGGTGGGGTAATGGGATTTTTTTAATAGGCATTTTTTTGGTGTCATAGGTCCGAGTCTTCCACCTGTGATACACACAGGCTGGTTAACTGATAATTTACTGTCTGTTTCACGAAAGCTGCCCAAATTTTACGCCCATATAAACAATTTGAAAACAATATTTTTTTCAATAATATTAAATGTTATTAAAATTTAAGAATGAGCCTTTTTATTTCGTGAATTTTGGTCAAATATTGATTTTATTGCGAAAAAAAGTTTCCCCATGTTAAATCCCGGAGTGAAGATGTCTATGGGGATTTAACATGGGGAAATTTTTTGGATTTTTCAGAAATACTGGACCGATTTTTAAAATTTAACTTGTTTTCTTAGTTAGATCATATCCAAGCTATCTAATCAGGTTTCGGAGTCAATTTCCAATTTTTTTCGTTTTTTTGACTCCTCCCACACTTCCTTACCTCTTTTTCCCCCATGTTAAATTCCCATAGACAAATCAATTTTTCGTAATAAAATCAATATTTGAATGAATTTCACGAAATAAAAAGAAGGCTCATTCTTAAATTTTCCTTTAATTTAATATTATCGAAAATAATATTGTTTTGGAATTGTCTATATGGCCGTAAAATTTGGGCAGCTTTCGTGAAACAGACAGTAGTTGATTTTCAGGCTATGTTGGAGAATGACAATAAACAAGAGGCCGAAATGGGCCTGTATCGCTCACCTGAAATTAGTAACCTCATTATAAAATAAATCAGAAACGGCACAGAAAGTCGATTATAAATACCAAGTTCCATCAAAATTTGTCTGCAAGTTCATAAAAATTAATTTGAATAATTGTTCAGGTTGTCTCAAAAAAAGTACAGTCTATTGGGGGGAAACAGATCACCGGGGAAAATGGGTTAGTTTTGCATTTCAAGTCCCGAAAAAACATAAGCAACTAGAGAAAGTGAGCAGGGGCTCATTTATACCCCCGGCCACCGCCTGCACTGACAAATAAAAACTTTACAAATATTTAAAAACAAAAACTTGGAAGTAACTGGACCTGGATCTTGGACATGAAGGCCGTAGGGTGTGGTATGGAATAAAAAATATGGCTGATGATAAGGAAGTATATGAAGTTTGAAGTCAATCCGACTTACCATTGCAGAGATAATGGGTACCCGAAAACTTTAACGCAAATCTTAAGGATGCAAATTTATAAGTAATTTGACCTTGACCTTGGACATGAAGGCTGCATAAGTGTGGTGTGGAATGAAAATATGGCTGATGATAAGGAAGTATCTGAAGTTTGAGGTCAATCGACTTATCGTTACAGAGATAATGGGTACCCAAAAACTTTAACGCGGACGGACGGACGGACAAACGGACGGACGTTCTTACAGTACTATACTTATGTGGCTTATCACATGTTAAATATTAGCCACATAAAAGGATTTTTTAGGTGGCTAATTGTAACCAACCCTATCCTTTACTAAGTCCATAACCCTGTGGGGCTAGCCACATAAGTACCCTAATGTGTGCCCGGACGGACGGATGGGACGGACGGACGGACGGACGTTCTTACAGTACTATACTTATGTGGCTTATCACATGTTAAATATTAGCCACATAAAACGATTTTTAGCCACATAAAAGGATTTTTTAGGTGGCTAATTGTAACTAACCCTATCCTTTACCAAGTCCATAACCCTGTGGGGCTAGCCACATAAGTACCCTAATGTGTGCCCGGACGGACGGACGGACGGACGTTCTTACAAATGGATACTTATGTGGCTTATCACATGTTAAATATTAGCCACATAAAACGATTTTTAGCCACATAAAAGGATTTTTTAGGTGGCTAATTGTAACCAACCCTATCCTTTACTAAGTTTATAACCCTGTGGGGCTAGCCACATAAGTACCCTAATGTGTGCCCGGACGGACGGACGGACGGACCGGACGGACGGACGGAAGGACAGACGAAATTACGAAAACTATAAACTCCTCAACATACTTTGTATGTCGGTTGACAAATGGATAACGGATGGACGAAAAGCGGTAACAACAGCTCACTTCAGCCTTCGGTTCAGGCGAGTAAGAATTCTGCCACGGAAGCCTGTCGTGCCTGCAGATGCCTTGCCTCAAAACTTGTAACCATAAATACAAATCAGATAAGTATACAGGGAGGGGGGGTTGGGGGGACCTTGGGCCGGCCCATAATCCCCCCCCCAATAATAATACAATAATCCACCCCTCCCCCCTCTGAACTCGTCACCATCAATACAATAATAAGTAGTACAGGGGGGTGGGGGGGACTTTGGGCCGGCCCATAATCCCCCCCCCATCTGAACTCTAAAATAATATATATATATATATTATATATATATATATATATTTATGACATATCGACCATAAATACTACACTGTTAACTTATGTCTCAATTTTGTCTTCCTTATTTTGTTCGGAAAAAAAAATTAGGTGGGGGGGGGGGGGGGATTTCAGACATAAAAAATGTCAACGCTATGTTAATGGTGGCAGGAGTGAGTTCCAAATGCTCACATGTATTATGTGTCCAAATATTGAAGCAATTTGTCAAGAAATATTAAAGTTATATCAAATGAAGAAACTGTACAGACTTCTTGACATTTGTTGATGCAGATGACATGGACGATGACAGAAAGGTCACATAAATGTGTGTAACATATGTTCATGTACTAGTTTACAAATATTAAAGTAATCCTTCAAGTCATACAGAAGTTTTGACTTGAAGGAACTTAATTTTTTTTATGTAAATAACCACTGAAGTACATGAATGTATAGACATACAGGTGCACAGAACTTCAAGAGTATGCCCCCTGCCTACACAACAAACCCTGACAATGCTAAATTAAAATTTATTGTCAGCTGTTTATTTATTACTTTCCTTTATCAAAAACATGATTTGACAGCAATTTAGAATCATTTCCAATGGAAATGATTCTAATATGCTGCCAAACTATGTTTTTCTAAGGGTCAACACCAGGAAGGAACCATGGTGATGATGTTACCTTGATGGTGTAGCCCTGTGCCGTGTCAGCCTCCGCCTGTATGTGGTTCTGTAGCCCGCCGCCCGCCGCCACGTACGTCAGGAGGTAGAGCAGGGACATCTGAGAAGGCTCCGCCCCAAACACATTCCTGCAAGCCACCTCCATCGATTCTCTTGCCTCTACAGAGGATTGGTTGGTTGGTTGGTTTGGTTGGTTTGGTTGGTTGGTTGGTTGGTTGGTTGGTTGGTTGGTTTGTTGGTTGGTATGGTTGGTTGGTTGGTTGGTTGGTTGGTTGGTTGGTTGGTTGGTTGGTTGGTTGGTTGGTTGGTTGGTTGGTTGGTTGGTTGGTTGGTTGGTTGGTTGTGGTTGGTTGGTTTGGTTGTTTAGTTGGTTGGTTGATTGGTTGGTTGATTAATTGATGGGGTTTTACCGTTTAACATCTAGTCCGGCCATATTCCTACAAAATGTCTCCATCACATCTCGTCTCTACAGATAGTTGATTGGGTTAGTTGACTGGTTAATTGATTGGTTGAGTGATTGGTTGATAGAGAATACCAGGCTGGTGTCTTTTGATATCAATTTTATCAGGCAAGGCTAAGAAACACGTAGGAATTTCGAGTCTTGCCGAGGAATTCCTATCATTTCCGAGCCAAACCTGATAAGCTATTTATCTGGTAATGTTTTATGCTAAAAAATTACCACAGATGACTTTGTTATCTGTGGACAGAATGCGGATTTGTTTACGTTGTGTCATTACACTGACGTCATTCGGTAACTTCACGCGACATCATCCGACCAATGGAACGTCAGTTTTCACTTCGTTGTAACCCGGATGTTTGCATCAGGTCAATGCCTGATACAACAATATGTTATCAGTCAATAGTATCAGTACGTATTCGGTCAATACAGGGCAGGTTATAGCTGGGGCGATAGATTTTATACACTGATTGAATGAATCATTGATTGCAGTTTAACGTTCGTTCAACAGCGAGGTCATATCAGACACGAGACCAAGAACAGAGCTCCAGTTCAGGTGCGTAATTTGATCAACTTTGGGGGGGAATTTTGTTATTTCTTCACCAAAAATGGCAAGTTGTGTGTGCTTTAGAATCGTCTCATTGAGACGATTCTAAAGAACTCCCAACTTGCCATTTTTGGTGAAGAACTAAGAAAAATACCTTGAATATTTGGTCAAATTACGCACATTAGCTGGAGCTCTGCAAGAATCTCATCAGATTGACTTGACCTTAAACCCTTCACCGCTAAATATATACTAGATGGCCGCGGCCCGCATGTGGTGCCTGCCAAGACTTTGATAGTATACAGAAAAATTTTAACCAATAACTTTAACCCGGACGCACATGAGTGAGTGAGTGAATAGGGTTTAACGTCCACTTTTCTGACATAGAGGTACAAGCCTCAGGGAGTCTACACGCAGACGGGTCAACGGGGTCGTGTCCCGTATCCACCTGTCCGAGGGGGGTAAATCCCAACTTCAGAACTCAATATTTACAATCAAAATATATATTCAGTCCTGAAATTAGAACAACCTGATCTGGTGCCAGGCCCTCGCCACACCAGCATCATTTATCCCATCCCCTAAAAGTAATAGGATTAGCGAATAATCTTACTTTTATATATGGGGCATAGCCTGACTCAACTCTCACATACAAGAAAAGCCGAAAAATGTACATGAGGGCCAAATCCGGTATAGTGGGTTCCGGAAAGTATGAACACAATCGTTAAGCCAGTTTAGTCGCCTTTTACGACAAGCAATGGCTACTGCAGCACTATTCTCAGGATCAGTTGATCCCGCCTGATCCGGTGCCTGCACGGGGCCGGACGCACATGAATGTACGTACGTACGCCAATGTGTCGACTATATTGCGCTGTCCACAAGCGGACGCGACAAAAATGGTTTTCCTGCGTAAATGACATTGACGTTCATGTGCAGAACCTTGTTTTTTTTAGCATTTTGCAGCATTCCAGTAGCTGATTTCACCAAAATTGCAAAGCATACTTATCCTGTTAAGTACATTTTGAGGGAGAAATTTTCAATTTAAGGACACCGGTACATTTATTATTTTTATTTTACTGAATATATTACATTATCACAGCCATCATTTTGGTTGTGATAATGTAGAAAATTCAGTATAATAATTCTGCATACTTTTAATCATCAAATATATGCAGTTGTTAGTTCTATATGAAATAATGCATTTCTGGAAAAATAAATGACTACTCCCTCAAAGTATACTTAGCTAGATAAGTACCGGTATGCTTAGCAATTTTGGTGAAATCGGCTACAGATGATGCGTGAGAAAAATAATCAATGGCAGAGTTGGTATTGAGATGGGAAATCCCAGTAGCCTATTTCACCAACATTGCAAAGTATACTTTTCTAGCAAAGTATACTTTGAGGGAGTAACCATTTCTTTTTCATGAAATGCATTATTTCATATAGAACTAACTACTGCATATAATTGATGATTAAAAGTATGCAGAATTATTATACTGATTTTTTTACATTATCACAGCCATTTTGGCTGTGATAATGTAAAAAAATTCAGTATAATAAAAATTAATAAATTTATCCTAAAATTTAAAATTTCTCCCTCAAAGTATACTTTGCTAGATAAGTATACTTTGCAATGTTGGTGAAATAGGCTACGTTGGAGACATTATTGCACTGCTCAAATGGGATTATCTCATCTCAGTCCGAACCCTGCAATAGATTCTATTAGTCTCGCTTACCGAATGCTGGCCAGTCAATAGACCATACCTTTGGTACATGTATGTTCCTTCAGGAAGTTGGCTACAGTCTGGTTGTCCCATTCCCGGGCCCGCGGACACGCGTATGGGTCCAACACATCAACCTCCGCCGTGTATCTGTCCATCTGCAGATACAAGGGTGCTAGGGGTCACAATACATGCCCTGTCGAAACATGGTCAGTGACAGACATTTACCGAGAATAAGACGCACCTTTTTAACACAGAAAGGCCATAGCGTCTTACACACACATGATTGGATACAACAGCCTTTATTCCCATAACAAAATATTATCAAAAACAAAGAAAAGTTAACAAAATAAAGAGTCATTGTAATATCTGTTGTTGTTGTTGTTATTTGTGCAAGCTCAGAAAGGAAAATCTAATACATGTATAAGGTAAGTGGGAAATTAGAAATTAAATTTCCAAGGTAATTTGACCTTGACCTTCGCCATAAGGGTCACATGGGTGGACTGTATAATAATTACAGCACAAAAATATTTACACAATTCCCTAACATTTGATTGGCCCGTAGCAAGTCTATGTCCAAAATTTATATCCCAGTAAACTCCCACGCCGAACTACTTTCCATAACCGTGAGGCGCAGTTAAAATAATTCTTAAGAAAACGGAAAATAAACACATTTTCTTGATGAATTTATTTCAAACGCTGGAATTATAAGGAATGAATGGCCTTTTTTGTGGAATTTATAGGGGATATAAACTTGGAAAAGTCGCGGGAATACTTGACGAGGCCTTCCGGCCTTCGTCCAGTATTCCCGCGACTTTTCCAAGTTTATACCCCGATAAATTCCACAAAAAGGCCATTCATTCCTATAATGAAAATATGGATGATAGATAATAAGCATATGACATTTTGAAGTCTATCTCACTTACGGTTGCAGATACAAAGGAAACACGCTTTCACTTTCACTTTCACTATGGACCTCCCAAAGTTTCCAGTTTTACAGAGATTCTAAACATGTAAACAACATGGACAAAGCAACCATGGTGATCAACCTGTGCAGGTCTATAAATGACAGACGATAATAAGTTGCTGGAGGTCAATCGATGAGTCCAAAAATAGGTAGACCAGTAGCCCATTTCACCAACATTGCAAAGTATACTTATCTCGCAAAGTATACTTTGAGGGAGAAATTTTCAATTTTAGGATAAATTTATTATTTTTTATTATACTGAAATTATTACATTATCACAGCCATTCTGGCTGTGATAATATAATAAATTCAGTATAATAATTCTGCATACTTTTAATCATCAAATATATGCAGTCTTTAGTCATTTCAGGAAAAATAAATGATTACTCCCTCAAAGTATACTTTGCTAGAAAAGTATACTTTGCAATGTTGGTGAAATCGGCTACAGATGAATTATCATATCATAGCATCGTGTTCGTGTATAAAATAATACATGATGGAGTGCATGTGCATGAAGGTCACTATAATAGTGTGTTTTGATGCTCCAAAATAGACATGTGTGTGGCTCAGTGGTATCGAGCCGATGAATACCCACACTTTTGCAGAACTTGTGTTCATTCTATCTGGTCGAGAGTTCGAACCTCACAAAACACATTATTTTTGTTGATATAATTGTATTATTTTTATGACTGGTTGGTGGAGAGGGAAATGTGTGAAACTGCGAGGGTTATCACTATTGCTGTATGACCTCAATGTGACACATCGCCGAGAACATACTACCAGATTATCCATGTGCTGTAGGCATGTCAAATGATGGACACAATGAAATGTGCATTTAGTTACTAATTTTCTTCAGACCAACTTTCTACATATCGCATGCAGAAGTTAAATGCAATTTGTAAGAGAAACACACCAAAAAAAAAAAGTATATAATAACATAACAACTATATATATGTATGAAAACTAAGATTCAAACTCTACCACCGACATCATTGATATCCGTCGCTCTAACCCCTCGACTACATAACACTTGGTGACAAATCTCAAACTCACTATTGAAAAGGAATGCAGGCACTGGTATATTTACCTGCCTCACCTATTCCGTGTCTTGTTTATGACCGGTCTGTTTGTAAACAAGTACATTGTAACAAGTTATCGTCTGCGGACTATAGGTCGGGACATATACCTGAATTACAGTGGAAACTATTTACACCGCACACCCTAGTAACATAGTGAGGTTCCACAGAATAAACAAATCACAGTTATCATCCCGTGCTCATATACCTGAATTATAGCGGAACCTCGCTGTACCGGACACCCTGGGAGGTCCCCAGGGTGTCCGGTATAGCGAGGTTCCACTGTATAAACAAATCAGTTATCATCCCGTGCTCATATTCCTGAATTATAGTGGAACCACGCTGTACCGGACACCCTGGGGAGGTCCCCAGGGTGTCCGGTACAGCGAGGTTCCACTGTATAAACAAACTGTTGAAATCAGCATTTCCAAGTCAATTAAATTTGACTTTTCATGGTAACTGACAATGGATACATTTATAACCGACTTGCAGTGGAACATCTCTACATCGAGCACCCTGGGATATAGCGAAGTTGCACTGTACAAACCCACCGTGGTGATCAGCCTGTCCAGGTCTAGGAGAGCGAGGCCGGAGAGCGAGGGTATCGAGGAATTGTAGGTCGCGATACGGTTCCCGCCCACCTGAATCTGCTTCACCCCGGTCGTGTACTGTTCATGCACCTCCAATCCCAGCTCCTCCAAGAGTTCCATGATGTGGCTCTGGCAACTGACAATTGATTAATTACAGTCGACAATCGCCATACCAAACACCCTGGGAGGTCCCCAAGGTTTTCGGTACAGTGAGGTTCCACTGTACACGCCAACCATGGTGTACTGCTCATGGACCTCAAATCCCAGCTCCTCCAAGAGTTCCATGATGTGAATCTGGCAACAGACAATTGAATAAAAGATGGTGTACTGTTCATGTACCTCCAAGCCCAGCTCCAGTAGCTCCATGATGTGGCTCTGGCAACTGGTGATTGATTGATCTCTATACTGAACAGGGATGGGCTGTGGCTCAGGGGTAGAATATAGGACTTCAATACTGAAGGTTGTGAGTTCAAAACCTACCCTAGGGCATGAAAAATACTTTCATAGTATTTCCATCCCACTGGTCTGTCGGGTGAGACTTTAAACCTGTGGACCCGTCCCTATATGACCGTAGCTGTTGCCGTGACGTTAAACCCCCCATTCATTACATATCATTTTTATACCGAACACCCTAGGAGGTGACAGCGCTGGTGATAAGTTAATTGGTTGGTTGGTTGGTTGGTTGGTTGGTTGGTTGGTTGGTTGGTTGGTTGGTTGGTTGGTTGGTTGGTTGGTTGGTTGGTTGGTTGGTTGGTATTTGGTGGATGGATGGATTGATTGAATGGTTGATGAATGGTTGATTGATTTATTGATTGATTGCCTGAGTGTACTTGTACATACGAGTCTACCACTGTGCCAATGTTGTCATATTCAAATACACAAACACTTACAAACACCAGGTTAACCCTTTCAACACTACAGACCTCTTAAGTGATGTTTGCAACAGTGTAGATCCAAATGAGCCAGCTCATAACGAGCCATATCATCAGGATCTGCACTTTTTGCAAGTAATGTTCATATTTTTTAGAAAATACACACCCTTTTTATAAATGGACTAGTCTGAAAATCATTTTATGATGATTGGATTGGTCAGAGAATTAACATTAAGTGAAACTCAATATTAATGGCACACCAGAGCTGCAGATAAGCTGTGTATTTAGATAAGCTGTGTATTTAGATAAGCTGTCTGTGTATTTAGATAAGCTGTGTATTTAGATAAGCTGTGTATTTGCATAAATATGCAACTAAAAAGTCACAATTATAATTGTGGGTATATCATGTATCTTTACTATATAACAAATTATTTGCACAAGTATTAAAAGTTTGGCTTAACTCTTTCACCCCTAAGTAACTGGACTGGATATTTATATGTTAATTTTGCGACCAATCCAACTGTCACAATAGGATTTTCAGACTAGTCCATTTATGAAAAACGGGTTTTTTTGTTCTTAAAAATATGAAAATTACTTGCAAAAAGTCCTGATGAGACGGCTGGACACGAGCCGGCTCATCTGGATCTACACTTTTTGCCAATACCACAATACAGGTGTTGAAAGGCTTAATGGTACCCAATATCAGATTTCAATGGAAATGATGAGCTGTCAAAATCATGTTTTTATTGAGAAAGCAGACAAAATAGGAAACAAGAGCAAACAACAATTTTCAGTTCACTGGGTTAATTAACTGGCAAAATGTGCGCAATTTACTGTCAGTGACATACTTGCCAACCCACTGTCCACCGAGGTCAAACGTGTCTGTGCCATCAGCAACCTTCAACTGCACTGTCTCTGTTCTACCTCCAACTCGACCTGTACACATAAAAGATGAAAGGTGAAAGGGTCAGAAGTCTAAAATTTTCAAAACTTTATTTATAATATCATTAATTTCGTTATTTCACAGTATGTAAATCACAATGGAAGGGAGGGAAGTGTTTATCTGTGTCGGGGGTTAGGTCAGACAGAAGAGCGATGGTATGGTACTCCAGAGGTGCTGGGTTTGAGTCGCTGATCCGAGGAACTGCCCAAAACCCATCAGAAGATTTTATCCCATTGTAGTCGGCTTGATATAGTGTGAACTAGATGGCCACGGTCTGCATGTCATGCCTTGGGGCGAGGCATGGACACTAAAAAAAGAGATATCGTATAACGAAAAACTTTAACCAAAAAACTTTAACCAAAAACTTTAACCAACAACTTTAACCGGACACACGTACGTACGTACGCCAAAGTGCCGATTATATCGCGCTTTCCGCAAGCGGGCGAGACAAAAAATGAGAATTGTTTTTGCTATTTCTGTTTGAAAGGTATGTTGTTACCACTCATTTGAACCGTCTCACTGAGACGGTTCATTTGAGTGGTTAACAATATATAATTATAAGGAAAAATAAACAAAATAATCAGATTTTTTTGCAAGAAAAAGTATTGTAACTGTAATCTATAATCACAGTCTTCGAATTTAGCCGCTGGTCCGATGCCCGAGGCCAGTAAAATTTCCGGCGGGCCAGTAAAATTCAGAAGCTGGCAGGCCCGGCGGACCATTAGAAATTTTGAGCATAAGTCAGAATATACGAAACCCAAATTATTTTCTATCAGGAAGCATCGTAAACTGGTCCCCAGTAGCACGTTCCTCATATTCAACATGTTCTTGTGTAACGTGTGGAGCATACGACCGGCAACCAGTCTTATCATCGTCACAACCACAAATAAGAAAAGCACTACCAGTCAATTCAGACTCCCAAAATCAAACATTGTCCGGTCATTAACCTGATCAGCTGGCAATTGCCAGGTAACGGCTGTTCCATTTACCTCTTTATAGTTGTGGCTAGTTGATATTATCGTTATTTACTTGACAACAATACAATTATCTTGCTTCCCTAACAGTTAATAATTGTTTGTGTATGCTGGTACACCAGAATTATAGTAAAACATTACCATTTTAAAACTTGATTAACTATTTTATTTTGTGTGTTCAATTGATGTAATAGCCGATTTATGACATCGCATCGAACAGCTGTGTGTATTAAATGTTTCAAACACGACTTTTCCATTACAAAAATCGATAAATATAGTACATTGACCATAAAAGATATACTTTCTATGTTTACACGAAGTGTCTTCGCTTCAGACAAACTGCAGAAAGCACAAAACTTAGCCAAGCTATGGAGGCGAGACGTAACCTAATTTCGTCTGCACCCAATAGCCGACAGATTTTCAGTTTCTGAAGACGGGGAGTCAACAAAACATGGGGGTGGGGGGGGGGGGGGGCACTAATCGTACCGGCTCCTTTGGGCCGACAATTACGTCTGGACCGATTGGCATTCTGAAATTTTAGAAGCTCTGGTAGGTATTGAGTGACCGTGAGGAGTAGCGCATACCCCGGAGGGCCAGTGGTTTGAAAAGTTTTTCGTGAAGACTGTAATCGTGGTACCTTAAGGCACAGTTTCTTTTTCCAGACCTGCACACAGACACTTTGTGGTATGAATGACAAAACGCTCTTTAAATCATACCCAATTTTACTCCGATATTAAATATCTACAAGGTAGGACACTCGCCATCTTTTCAACCAATGGAAGTGAATTAATTACCTTGGGCCCGGCTCGCTAATTCAGTAATTGTAACACGCGCGAAGGCGCGCTACAATTACTGAATTAGCAAGCTGAGCCCAAGGTACACTAGCTAGTACCACTTCCGTTGATAGAAAATATGGCGAGTGTACATCCTACCTTGTAGATATTTAATATCGGAGTAAAATTGGGTACGATTTAAAGAGTGTTTTGTCATTCATACGACACATTTCTGTCTTTTTTTAACAGGTTTTATCTAGATGGAATTTACTTTTAGTAATGGACGTCATGTAAGTTTCGTTAAACTATGATTTAGCTCGTTTCATATAATATATAAATGTTATTATTTTATCATATATTCGTCGATTTAACATTACATTCAAGGCCTACGTGTATTGATACATGTCAGTTTACTGTCACCTTTGCCCTCCAAAACGAGCACCTGCAAATCGGGGTCTCTCGACAGCATCCGTCTGGCGGCCGTCAGTCCGGAAATTCCTGCTCCAACCACGATGACATCTAAATCGCTCGCTGCCATATCATTCGAGTCAGCTATGCCTAGCGGATGCCGGCAGTCGAGTGCCATTTTGACTGTTTATTCGAAAGAAATATCGAAAGTTTTTGCACTTTGATATTCAGAAAAACTATTTATTGTTGTTGTTGTTGTTGTTCGTCGTGAACTTCAGCCGCTGACTTTTCGGCTCATCAGCCTCAAAGACTGAGAATAATGTTCCGACACTAATGTAGACAAGTAGGCCATGTCTCTATATCGCTGTTTAGTTTTTATTAATTTGACATTTTAGTTTGTTCTGTTATTGTGCTGGAGAGTACCGGAACCATTTCGCGCACGCGAAGGTTATAATTATCTCCCCTGTCGATGAGTGCAGGGGGAAATCTGACCCGTTTTCCTATATAATTTATTAATTTTTGAACGTTTCAAACATCTAAATTCCAATCGCTAAATCAAATTTAAATGTTAAATAGTCATTACAAAATATTCTTATCACCATTTAGTATTTTCGTAGCTCTAAATGTGAATTTTTCTGGCATAAAAATGATGTATTTTAGAGCGAAATATATCGATTAAGCCCCAAACATATCGGGTCACGTGACTAGTGATACGTCACGCCGACTTCCAGAGTGTACCTGCTGTACACTGGACTACACACTACTGGGTACAGAATAGTCTTACAGACAAGTTCGATTGTAAACATTATACTGGGTATTTAATGAACGGTCAGCTGGACCAATGTCTCGGTGCTTGTACTGATCATGGCTTATGTCCGGAATATTTTGTTTGTTCCGTGCAAGCTCTCGTGACACTCCGGTTTTCCTTCACATTAAAACAGGCCACGGCCAACCCAATCGTTGACTTTGTGCCAGCATGCTGGTCGTTGTGTACATAGTAAGCCCCATAATTTTAGGTTGGGCATTTTTATAAACCAGATGCAATTTCTGCGGGGCGTGCCGAGCTACATATGCTACTACCCTTCCTGTCTTGTGGCTTGAATGGGTGCGCCAATGGAATTGCGGAACAAAAATGGCATACATACATACGTACGTACACACGCATTCATGCATACATACATGCATGTCACACGCGCACGCACGCACTCGGGGGCACCCACATAGTCCATCCCGTTGTCACACATCTGCACACGGGAGGGTATGGTTACCATGTGTGGATTAACCCTTTCAACCCTAAGGAACTGGAATGGTCTGTGATATGCTAATGTTCCGACCAATCCAATGGTCAAAAAATGATTTTCAGATTCGTCCATTTATGAAAAGGGGGTGTTTTTGTTCTCAAAAATATTAAAATTACTTTCAAAAAGTGCAGATCCTGATGAGACGGCTCGTTACGAGCCGGCTCATCTGGATCTGCACTTTTTGCATAAACCGATATAGCGGGATTTCCGGTTCAAAGGGTTAAACTAATTATGAACTCGACAGTCTAATTTCCAACTACAACATCTGGCAATACTAAGTGCAATTGTTATCAGTCACAATACTGCAGAAACTGAATCCTCCACATATATAGACTGTAAAACTATCTCCAGAGCCGGACAAATGACAGCTAAATGATTCCTTTGGACGGAATATTACTGTCTGTTGAACAGTTCCACGTTTTTCTACCGACGAACTTTTGGCTATTAAACACATTCAATCTAAAAAATATTTAAAAGTAAGTAATTTTTCATCAATAACAAAAAAGTCACCCTCCCCAAAAACATGGGGAGTCAATTTCCATTTGTTTTCGTTTATTGATCCTGAAGGATAAAAAAAACGAAAAAAAATGGAAATTGACTCCGAAACATGGCGAGATATCTTGAAAATGATGTAACTAAGAAAACAAAAGTTAGATTTTGAAAATCTGTCTACAAATAAAATAAATATTTAAAAATAATCTATTTTTAGCCCCATGTTAAATTCCCATAGGAAAATCTTTTTTTCGCAATAAAGTCAATATTTGATGGAATTTCATCAAATATTTGTTTTTGGGGAGGGTGACCTTTTTTGTTATTGAATAAAAAGTACTTTTAAATATTATTTAGATGTAATTTAATGTGTTTAATAGCCAAAAGTTCGTCGGCAGCAAAACATGGAACAGACAGTAGTTGTTCACACACACGTGTGTGCATACTCTCAGTTAAATATGGAAAATGCTGATCTCAACATCGGGAAGTAGCCGGACAAATAAATTAATGTTGGGATTTGCAAATGAGGGAGTCGACTATAAAACTAATGTAAATCAAGTTCAATAAAATTTGGTGAATATCATTTAGTATTTGTCAGAAATATATAACTTCACTTGGGATCAAAATGTAGCACACCGCAATAGAATGGTTATTGAGATATATTGTGTTGCACTTTGCAAGCTTTTAGCAAATGAAAACAAATGTTTGTTTTGTAGGGCGGGAACTATATACCAGCAGAATTCAATCACTCTAACATACACCATCATAGTATTAAAGACGAATGTGGTGTTACCTAGAGACGCCCAGTGATTGAAATCATAAAAGTGCTTGATCATGTTGATAGCCAATGCGCCATAAAGCAAGTGCTGTTGTCATTGGGCCCTGTATACTGTTCCTATAAAGTATCATTTAGGGCTTGTATCGATGCCAAACGCGGCAATTATCCTAGAACGATAATCGCAGAAACGTGACATTTTCAAACGATAGCAAAAAGGGGAAACCCATGACCAGACTGCACGACGTGCAGTCTGTTCATGGTTTTCAAGTTTTTGTTTTCGTGCAGAGATATGCGGTTTCGACAAACTTGGTCAAATGGCTAAAACGGACGTGAGACACTGAATTGAGCACGTGCGTGCTTGTTGTTGTTGTTGTGGATGGCGACACGTTGAGTTTCCGATGCATGTGGATAAACATGGCGTCAACAAAATGAACTCGGCGATCTGAAGCAATCTGCCTCTACGCCGTTTACATAGTTCGACACACGGTCGGGAATACTTTAAGACAAACATTGGATTTTTGTGAGAAGCTTCTGGATTTTAATTAACGGTAAACGGTTCGTAAAATCATAAGCCTTTACCATAAAACCATGAAAGAAAATCGCGTGATATTCGTGATAAACCGTAGATGTAACAAGACACTTTTTCACTCGCAAGTGTCAAAGGGTTTTGAATGGCCAGCCATTACGCTCTTTACCGCTAGCACTGACATTAATCGGAAATCATTAGACGCTCTGCAAGCGCCTCGATCGCGGTGAGCGACAATATTGCACGTGATCGCAGAACTCTTGACAACGATTGGCAAGTCAGTGGGAGTGACTCTGATTTTTCAAAAGGTATTTAAGAGCTTTTCAATAGACAACAGAGTCGTACAGAATGAGTGCTTGAATCGGAGTTAATGAATAGCGTGGATTCATTGTCGAGATGCAAGCTGTTGTTATCTACGCGCAAAGCAATTATGAAGTACAAAGGGAATTATTGATACAGCGATTGATGAGTTTACACCACACGTGTGATCATAATCATATAATACGTTTAATTGTTTAATCGTTGAGACTTTTTTTCACAAAATCTGAAACTAGATCTATCGATAACCTGTTTTTGGATCGATGTTGTTTATTTTTAAAATTGTCATCAGATAACGGCCGCTAGTCATTATATTTGTTTTCGGACAGGTATGCTAGTTTACAATATTTTATTAATTGTGTTATGTTTATATGTCAACAAGTAAGGTAAACAGTTTGCAAGCATAGCCCACTTCTATTAGTATAATACAAACTTCTAAATACTTTCCGAAGGTGTCTTGCTAAATGCAAACACAATATTTAAATTGTCGTTAATTAGCGTCTCTTCTTTCCGTCGCTAAACTATTCGTCACCTTACCGCGAACGGTCTCTTCAAACGTTCAGTCGCCTGCATGCCATGTGGCGAAGTAGCGGGATGAAGTAATAGAGAATACCAGGCTAGCGTGGTTTGTTGTGGAGTTTATCAGGCAAGGCTAGGAATTCCGAGTTTTGCCGAGGAGTTCCTACTGTTTCCGAGCCAAGACTGATACATGTGATATCAAAATACACTAGCATGGTACTTTATTTATCAGATATCCATGGTTTCTGGCTTGTTTATGTTGCGTCGTTACACTGGCGTCACTCGGTAACGTCACGTGACGCCCTTCGGCCACTAGAACGTCAGCGAAGGTAGTTCATCAGGTAACCTGCCCTGTATTGACCGAATACGTACTGACTGATAACACATTGCTTTATCAGGCATTGACCTGATGCAAACATCCGGGTTACAACAAAGTGAAAACTGACGTTCCATTGGTCTGGTGACATCATGTGACGTTACCGAATGACGTCAGTGTAGTGACGCAACGTAAACAAGTCCGCGTTCTGTCCATAGATAACGACGTCATCTGTGGTCATTTTCGAGTATAAAACGTTACCTGATAACTAGAATAACAGGCTATTGCCGTTTGATATCAAGTTTATCAGGCTCGACTCGGAAACGGCAAGCCTCGGAATTCCTACGCGCTTCCTAGCATTGCCTGATAAACTTGTTATCAAAAGACACTCTCTAACCTGGTATTCTCTATATGCGCATCTCGTGGGTTATGACAAATTGTTATCAGTCAGGGGGTATTTGGTCAATTCATAGCGAGTTTACTTGAACAGAAGGATTTAGAATTAAAATTGATTAATGCTGTATATAGCAAGTTACCCATCTCTCTCTATGTCTCTGTTGAAAAAGACACACTATATAATCAGCTCGTTTGATACTTCGATTTCTCTCAGTCATATTAACGTCTCACATTCTTGGTTTCATCGCTCCGTACGTCGCTCCTTTGCTGCGCTAACGTGTACCTCATTGTGATGTAGGGTCGAATATTACGAGGCGCGAATAGGCGTGGTGACATGACGAAGATACTAATTAGCGTCACCAAGTTCAGTCTTTCGTGCATGAATTTCGGCTATTCACTGTATATCTCTGTTTCGTGGCGACGACGCGAAGCATTGACGAAATCTCCATAACATTTCGGGGTTGCCCGGCGTTGCAAACCACCCCCCTCCCCCCCCCCCCCCCACCCCCGCCGTCATCCCCCCGTTCAGCCACGGAGTTTACATATATCACAGTTTACCACCAGTTGGAGTCTGAATTTAAATGCCGTAAAACACAGGAAAGTGCATTTCGAAGAGCTCGAAAATAGGACAACCCCCTAGTTGCGAACGGTAACTCTTGCAATTACTCCCGTACCGTCCGTAGCTAGCCGGTACGGGAGTAGATTTCAAGAGTTACCTTCACAACTAGACACCCCCCCCCCCCCCACCCCGTTCCCCAAATGCTGGATCCGCCCCTGATAAGACATGACAATAGTGGCGGACTTGAACATATC
The DNA here is from genome assembly GCA_029237695.1 of Conchocele bisecta. NCBI lineage: Eukaryota > Metazoa > Mollusca > Bivalvia > Lucinida > Thyasiridae > Conchocele > Conchocele bisecta. The sequence continues at coordinate 112,497,923 of CM055267.1, read as the reverse complement.
TAATATCATCTTACTAATTAATTGTTTGACGGTCTAATTCTCCAATTCTGTTTACTTGTCATGTCACACACCCAGGAGTTTTAACTTTTCTGGGTTCTCTGCCATTCATATAACCAGGGACGTTAAAGCCAACACTACAGCATATACAGAGGATGTTACCTACCTACCCAATTGCCTCGCACTGTAGGGACGGACTTTAGCACGGGTTAACCCGCATTTTTATTAAAATACCTGTTATTCCCCCACCACGAGCTATGAGGGATGGGGGCGGGGGATATTAACCGATCCATAAACTGCTGCTTATCTGAATCCCTGTCACACCATTTGCCGCTGCAGTACTCTTGTACGTTTATACCGATGTGTTCATACCGATGGCGCTATTGATAATGTCTTTACGTAACTTATCACCGGATAAATGGGACTGGTGACATGTTTAACCACTCAAACTCCTGATCCGCGAGCGCAATCCTGCAACTTGGCAGCGATCACTAGAACTACTGTTTGTTAGAAGTGTTTCACTAACTGAATGTCGAACAGTGTATACACTGATCAGCCTGCGCATCCATCAGTATATACACTGGTCTTAAAGACCATAATTCATATTCTTTCAGAAACAGCCACGTTTAGTTCGTGATTGGCGATCGTTATTGAAGTGTTGAATATGAATTCGTTCAGAAATCGAATTCTGGAATTTAGTAGATTTTAGTGATACGGGGAAAACTAATATGTTTCAGGAACGTGTCATTTTGCAAATGCATGTAAAGGTTCGTTTTTCTATCATTACATGGATAGAGAATGTGTTATTATAATGTTTTAAATTGTATTAGGAATAACTTGGAGTTTTATTTGAATTGATGCGAGTATATATATTCCAATGCATTTTGGGCGTTAATGTTGCTGTCAAATACAGACATATTGTATTGTATAATCTATTTAAAATAATAGCATACATCTCTTACAGGAACTTGGTCTCAGATATACGCAGAACATTATCAAAGAGGTTAGTAAAACTGTTTAAATGATAGATTGCTTGGTATTTATGGACGCAAGTGTGCATAATTATGAGTCGCATGGAAAGAAATATGGAATAGTAAAACTGTTTGTAACGCTCACAGACTAGATACATGTATAATGTCTTTGTAATGCTGGACAATAACTAGTGTTGCAAATGCTAGTTATTTCTGCAATCGATGCTTTCTAATTTAGTTTCATTTATAGTTTTGATTTTGAAGCTAATGCCCCGTGGACCGGTTTTCAATTTTCCTATGCAATTGATTGCGCCTTGGTTCTGGCCAGTTGGTGAGCCGCCAGGTAGTTGGATTTCAAGTTAACCCTTAATAGACCGCTATCTTATTTTTGTTGTTGTCTGTTGTTTATTTTCTATTTTCATCATCAAAAACATGCTTTGACAGCACTTTAGAATAATTTACAACATGCTTTGACAGACCATGTTTTTATTGAGAAATAAGGCAAGATGTAAAAGCAACAGTAGACGACAATTGTTGTGAGTAGCAGTCTAAGGGTTAATGGTATATCTGTCTCTTATTATATAGTATTTTCGTTTCCTATTGGAACACAGTGCAACGCAAGGCGTCAATATCTTTCCATATTGACGTCTCGTGAGTTCATATTGGTCAGTGCCGGAACTACGCTTCACCTCGCTAAATAGTTCCTTCTAAATCGCCACTAATTTGTTTATTTTATTTACATTTTGGATAATTTCGAATGATGTACGTATATAATAAAAAGGTTATTCGATTTGTATGTGGATATATGCCACTCGTTTCGCCGCGCAACGATAAATTGAGCTCCTAAAGTCGCGCAAAATCGTACGCTGCGGAACTCGTGCATATATCCACATACAAATCTAATAACCTATACATATTAATGCTACAGTAGTCCTACTGACTGTTCAATACAGGGTATCATCATATCAAAACAGACTGGCCCTTCAATAGAGGTGTTCTGTGACACTGTAATAAACACGTTTTTTTTAGTATCATGATGCAACATACAATATTGGAATAGGTGCAACTCCAGTGGCAAATTCACACACTGTACGGTACTAACAGGACCGTAACTATTTTTATCTACGCTCCTAGGTAATGTTAGAACAAATCATGTGCAAATCCCGTCACATAGGTAGCGCCTATTTTCACATTTTCTAGTTAGTTGTGTATATCTGGGTCTTCACTATACTATTATACGGAGCCCCGCAGGGGACGTAGAATTATTTTTTAATAATTCGTTCCCACGAAATAACAATTCGTTTCTCAATTTAACAATTCGTTCCCACGAATTAACAATTCGTTCCCTCAATTTAACAATTCGTTCCCACGAAATAACAATTCGTTCCCACGGGAACTAATTGTTAATTCGTGGGAACGAATTGTTATATCGTGGGAACGAATTGTTAATTCGAGGCAACGAATTGTCAGTTTGTGGGAACGAATTGGTTATTCGAGGGAACGAATTGTTATATCGTGGGAACGAATTATTAATTCGAGGGAACGAATTGTTAAATTGAGGGAACGAATTGTTATTTCGTGGGAACGAATTAATAAAAAAAAATCCATATCCCTGCGGTGCTTCGTACTATTACGCCATGAACCCGGTTTTGTCATATCACAGTGGTTTGAGTTAAAGTATTTGTATAGCAACCCTGCTGTAGTAACATTAAAGGCAAATGCTAGTGAAAGTGAAGAGTTCGCATAAATGATACTTCAAATGGATTAATGTTTTCATAGTAACTTGTTGGGATTATATATGAAACGTGAGTACTTGCATCTTTTGTGTAGGAAATGTTTTATATTTCATGTAATATCGTTTAGGCTACCCAACCCGATAACAAAAGAAACACGAATATTATAATATCGTGTTGTGTAGAGTGAGGTTGAATAATAAAAAGTCGACAACAAAAAAAGAGAGAGGATATGGACAAGGGGCCCGTTTCACTAAGCTGCGTACGACTAAAATGTTCGTAAGTCCAAATTTAGGATCGTCTGGAAATTTCAATGTATGGATTTACATGTATTGAGCATAGGCTGCATATGCAGCCTATGCTCAATAAATGCAAATCCAATAATTGTTTACAATAAAACATTGTTAATGTGAGATTTACAGAATGTCATAATTTTGCACTTACGAACATTGTAGTCGTACGAAGTTTAGTGAAACGGGCCCCAGTTTCACTAAGCTTCCTTCGATAAAAATGTTCGTACGAAAATTTTAATAATTTTTATTTTACACATTAATTTGTTTCACAAATATTACCCATTACTACGGTAGTTTTTTATTAATTCGTTCCCACGAAATAACAATTCGTTCCCTCAATTTTACAATTCGTTTCCTCGAATTAACAATTCGTTCCCACGATATAACAATTACGGAATTCAACAATCGTTCACGAAATGATTATTCCCTCAATAATTAATCTTCCCTCGAATTAACAATTCGTTCCCACGAATTCACCATTCGTTTCCGTGGGAACGAATTGTTATTTCGTTGGAACGAATACAAATTGTTAATTCGTGGGAATTAATTGTTAATTCGAGGGAACGAATTGTCAATTCGTGGAAACGAATTGTTAAATTGAGGGAACGAATTGTTATTTCGTGAAAAAATAATTCTACTTCCCCTGCGGGGCTCCGTAAATTACTACCCACATGTAGCCGTCATTAAAACTGAACCAAATCACCGATGCTTTCCCAAAATCTGCTGTTAATACGATCTTTGTAGTCAAGATAATACCACATAGTAATATGCATGTGATACGACAGTGGTACGACGTTTAGTGAAAAGGGACCTACTGTCTGTTCCACGTTTTACTGCCGACTGCTTTACTTTTACTGCTATTCAACACATTAAATCTAAATAAAATATTAAAATGTAAGTACTTTTTCATCAACAAATAAACTGTTTTTTTTTCGCAATAAAATCAATATTTGATGAAATTTCATCAAATAAATATTTGATGAAATTTCATCAAATATTGATTTTATTGCGAAAAAAAAATTTCCTATGGAAATTTAAAGGTACATGCCCACTCAGTAGGCACAAACTTCTTTATATCAGAGACATTATCTGAGATATGTTCTGGCAAAATAAACATTCATTCACCATTACCCCACGTATTGATTGACATTATTATACATTTTATATCAAACGTAAATTTCCACACTGATATCAGTGGCGATAACCGTGTTTCCTTAAAATGTTAACGGACATTACTATTTATTCTTTGTATTTTATTTTTTGATGTGCAATGATGATACTTTATAATCTGTCGAAAATATTGGTGATGCATTTAATTGTATAAATAATTAAAACATATCATGTCTAATTTGCATATGAAAATAGTCTAATATCACCGCGAGTCACTATCAGTGAAATAAATATTACTAAATTATTACATCTGTATAGCGGGCCCTCGTATTTTTTAGAACTGATGGAATAGTGACACTTAGTATACACTTATTTAATTCCTATAAAGACCATTTTGTGCCTACTGAGTGAGCATGTACCTTTAACATGGGGCAAAAAGGAGGCGAAGAGTGGGAAGAAGGGTCGAATAACGAAAATTGCTCCGAAACCTGGCTCGATAGCTTGGAAATGATGTAACTAAGAAAACAAATAGACAAGTTTCGTTTTTTTTTTTGTTAATTCCTAATGAAAGTATATGTTGCGACCGCCCATGTTCAAATTTTTCAAACTTTTCATATTGTGGTCGCGACATATACTTCTAAGCAAATATGTATGATCCCCCCCCCCCCCCCCCCACCCAATCAAAATGGTATATCCTCAGCATGAAATGGGTTAATCTGAGAAATAATCAGAGACCGAGAGTACTTCTATATTCTCATGAACCGATTATCTGGCCTTCCCGCTGACAAATCGGTTGAAAATAGCATCGGTGAACTTGTAGATTCCACCAATAGTCATTAAGGTCGTGTTGTACCAAAGATTCTCGTGGGCGCGAAAATGTTTTTTACCCGCCAACAAAAGAGCTGTTAAAGTCGGACAGCGCTGCGCACTGCGCGGAATCCATTATTATTGTATTACGGGGCTAATTGATTGGGTTATTCTTGGAACGGTAATTGTTTTGTACCTGCAACCACCTGGGTTACATCGAGTGTGAAGTTTGTGACGATGTAAATGTGTAGTATATTTCAACCTCTCTACAACAGCCACCCATGGGAAGACGTAAAACTGGCTGTTGTAGAGAGGTGGCTGTTGTAGGGAGGTTAATGCTGAATTTTATTTTATCGTCTGATATTTATTTATTTTCTTCGATAATTCTCATCAAATACACGCTTTCACAGCATTTTAGAATCATTTCCAATGCAAATGAATTGGAAATGATTCTAAAGTGCTGTCAAAACATGTTTTTATTGAGAAAGAATGCAAAAGCAACATCAGACGACAATGTTCATGCTCAGCAGTCTAAGGGTTAGATATAGAGGAAATCATCCATTTGTGATATAAAATATCGGCTGTTACAGAGAGGGTGTTTTTGTAGAGAGGTGGTCGTTCGGGGAGGTTCGACTGTATATATGTGGCTGTGACTGGAGAAATTTCGCTTATGGGATTTTGTGACCAGTGTAGCTCCAGATCAAATATCACACTCATGTGGTTTGATAACGACCTAGTATTGCTTGTTAGAAGCATAACGGGGGTTTCATTGATGGAATGGCGACTGATCAGGCTGATCTGAATCTACACTGATCGCAAAACACATAAGCCCCATTTCTGCAGTGACAGCCACATAAATGTTATCAGGCCAGGGGCGGATCCAGGAATTTGAGAAAGGGGGGGGGGACGCAAAAGTTGGTCGAAGACCGACTGTGCGAGTGCCGAAGGCGCGAAGCCACAGCGGGGGGTCTGGGAAAATTTGAAGAAAAAAAACATTATTTGAGACAATTTCCCGGCACATCAGGGCCACAACTACACGAAGCAAAATAGACAAAAAATTGATTTTTTTGTGAAGAAAAATCGGTTCTCCAGTCTTTACCCTTACAGTTAAACGCCGGGTGCGCCCCCCCCCCCCCCCCCACCCCCACCCCCCACCCCCTTGGATCCGCGCCTGGGCCTGAAAAGACATGTAGTGCGTGCAACTGTCCAGAACAAAATAGGTAGGGAGGGTAGGATTTAAAAAAATATTATAGGAATGAATGGCCTTTTTGTGGAATTTATCGGGGTATAAACTTGGAAAAGTCACTTTCGCAATTGGCGATAAAAATAAACAATTGGCAATAAAAAATTACAATTTTCGAAAAAAATACATTTTTTTTTCGAAAATTGTAATTTTTTATCGCCAATTATTTATTTTTATCCTATTGGTTATTATAGGAATGAATGGCCTTTTTGTGGAATTTATCGGGGTATGAACTTGGAAAAGTCGCGGGAATACTGGACGAAGGCCGGAAGGCCTCGTCCAGTATTCCCGCGACTTTTCCAAGTTTATATCCCGATAAATTCCACAAAAAGGCCATTCATTCCTTATAATTTCAGCATTTGAAATAAATTCATCAAGAAAATGTGTTTATTTTCCGTTTTCTTAAGAATTATTTTAACTACGCCTCACGGTTACGGAAAGTAGTTCGGCGTGGGAGTTTACTGGGATATAAATTTTGGACAGAGACTTGCTACGGGCCAATCAAATGTTAAGGAATTGTGTAAATATTGTTGTGATGGAATTATACTACAATACATATGCATGAACTGGCAAATTTTTCATATGCTTGCTTTTTAACTTAACTTGACTTGAGGGATATAATTACGGAGCCCCGCAGGGGACGTAGAATTATTTTTGTTTATTAATTCGTTCCCACGAAATAACAATTCGTTCACACGAAATAACAATTCGTTCCCACGATATAACAATTCGTTCCCTCAATTTATCACACGAAAGCAACAACTGATCCATCCATTTTTAAATCACTTGTTCTTGAAGTTAAATACAGATACAACACATACACTCGGCTTTGTACTGATGGTTCAAAGGTGGGAACCGGGTAGCAGCTGCTGCCGCTGTCCCCGAGGGAGATCTTCAATCCAGACTCCCAGACAAATCTTCGATATTTTCTGCGGAATTGAGGGCAATTTTACTCGCCCTTGATTTTGCGAAAATATCTTGGAGAAAGCAATTAATTTTTTATTTCAGATTCACTATCTTCACTATATTCGTGGGAACCAATTGTTAATTTGAGGAAACGAATTGTTATATCGTGGGAACGAATTGTTAATTTGAGGGAACGAATTGTCATTTCGTGAGAACGAATAGTTAATTCGAGGGAACGGATTGTTAATTCGAGGGAACGAATTGTTATATCGTGGGAACGAATTGTTAAATTGAGGGAACGAATTGTTATTTCGTGGGAATGAATTAATAAAAACAATCCATGTCCCCTGCGGGGTTCCGTATATAATAAATAGAAAACCAGTTTGTAGATGGTATTAATATATAATGAAACTGCCGAAGATGAATGGTTTGTGCCAGTACATATATGCCAATGGATTCTTCTTAAATTATTTTTTAAATGGTTTAAACGTTTAGGGTCGGCGGCAAACTAGTAGCTGGGTCCACATGTGACTGCACGTCATTATTGTCTCTAATATACTTACTATTGGGAACTCAGTCATCATCAGGAGATTTGTATTCTGGCACATGTGGCTGGGTCATAAGAATACATGTATGTAGGGTCGGGTTGCTAACACCACAATACTTGTTTAGGCCTAAGTACTGTCTCTTCCAATTTTTTCTACCGAACTACTTTCTGCTGTTAAACACATGCAGTTTAAAGTATATATATCAGGCGCGGATCCAGGATTTTGGGTTAGGGGGGGGGGGGGGTGGTGGGGGCTTATAGCTCTGGAGACTGCTAGGGGGTTCGGGCATGCCGCACCACTCCTCCTTTTTATATCTACATCCCATTTCATGTGTTCTGGCGCATTTTAGAGTGGTGGGGCGTGCCGGGTCACCCTTCCCACCCTTTCCCACCCTCACTCCCCCCCGCCCCCCCCCCCCCCACAACCAAAACAGGAACCCTCCCCTTGCATAGTTAAACGTAAAGCTAAATCAAGATCGGAGAAATATGGAGACTGGGATAAAACTGAATAATTATCATGATACGCGCTTTGTATAACAGTATTATGAGAATTTAATTCCGCGTGAGCTCTGAAGTTTGTGTCAACTTTTGACGTCATTTACTAAAGTATTGGCTTGTTTTCGAAATAAATATCGGCGAAAAACGGAGATGCGACAAGGGAGGTAAGACCAGACTCTTATATGAGACCCGCCACGAGGAAAGGGGCTTATTGCGACTTATACCAGTGTAGTTAAAGATCAATTAACACACTGACGCGGCATAATGCGGATTCAAACATTTCGCCAGTCGAGAACGGCCAACAGTGTTTCTATATCGTGTCATCGAACAGTCTAGACCCTGATCAGACTGCGCGGATGCGCAGGCTGATCTGGGGCTAGACTGGTCGCAATCTCAATAAGTCCCTTGTTGTTGAGGCGAATCACACAGGAGACACGCCATGCGATTTTGTACCTAAGAACATGTGCGACTTTTCCTGAAATATTTTTACAGAAACTTTAATATTTTCTGTAACTGACGTCGAAACATTACGAAATTTTCATAGCAAATGCGAAATTATATCCGGCAGTAGCTTTGGAAAGTTCGTCAATATTCGACGTCATTTACGGAAAATATCGTAAATTTTGTAAATATTTTTCATGAGATATCGCACATGTTCTATCATTGAGGTACAATCTCACATGGCGATTCACATATGTTTGTGAATGTGTGTACTTACAAAACAGGCTCCGGTGTGACCTATATATCTGTTTGTTGCGGTTAATTTCGCGTGCTTGTACATCATATATTAAGATTGTATCTGTTGTGTATGTGTCCCCGTGAATAGGTGGGTCTGTTTGTCTCGGGTTACCGGTGTCATGTTAACATTTTTATTTTGAATTTAAAACGAAGCAATATTAGAGGCTAAACATAGTATGGTAGGAAATAATCCGGATGTGTTTTTTTTGTTTTGTTTTATTTAAAATGAAGCAATATTAGAAATATAGATACATCAACTGAGGCGGTGTGCCCAGGGGTGTAAAGGTGCTACAGTAAAAAAATAATCTGCATGTTTTGAGCTCTACGACCGTACCCTTTCCGCAAATCTGCAAATATGAAAAATAAAAAAACATCTCATTACCCCACCCACCTGTTGTTGCACTGCGTGTTACGTTTTATATATGTTTTATGTCACCGGTCCGAGTCCTTCACCTGTGATGTAAATGATAGAATTGGAGTCGGGGGGAAATTTCATAAAATTATAGGCTTTAGTGGTCTGGATAAAGTGGATTTGTTCTCTAATGAGTACCTGAACCTATATTTTTTTAGTATATACTTAGTGCAAACAATCGTGTAGTACTGTTATGAACAAATGAAAAAAAAACCTTACTCAAATTATCGGGTCCCGGATTAGACGGTCGATTGTGGCAACGAAAACAAATATATGGCTGTGACTGGAGAAATGGGGCTTATGGGTTTTGCGATCAGTGTAGATCCAGATCAGACTGTGCGGATGCACAGTCTGATCTGGGTCCGCACTGTTCGCCACCCATCCATGAAACGCCAGTCATGTTTCTAACAAGCAAATTAAATCGTTATCAGGCTACAGTTGTGTGCTGTTTGACATATCCGACTTTCGCGGCCACCTTACCTGTAGAAAGTCTGCATCAGTAGCGGCGATTTTTATATGGAATTATATAGGACACTATTACCTTTTCTTACGTAACTTTTAAACTACACAACCGATTGAAAATGCACAAGTCGCATTTTAAACTTCAATTATTGTACTTTATGATGATGTTTCGATCGTGTTTTTAAAATAAAAATAATTTGGTCCTTTTTAGCTTTAAACATAGTCGGTAGTTTTTATATGATTTATATAGAAAATTGTGATTTTTCTTCTCGATTTTCGTTGGGAAAATTGCAAAATCTCTTTTTATAAGAAAAGTTACAAAAAATGCACAGGTATTTTCAATTAGCTCATTCATTTTTCTATATATTGATATAAAAATTATGTTTCTAAGTTAATATTATTTTGGTCCGTTTTAGATAATAATAATGACACCATCTGTTTTCATTTTCCAGTTAGCGTTGAAATGGGCACCTGCTTACGGTCACTCTAAAAGCTTATATGTTGCCCAAGGCATGACCGTGTTGTCGGTAAAATTATTAGTGAACAAAGTAACCAACATTTCTACTGATTTGTAATTTCAGCATAGACTTTGTCTCATTTGATTATCTTGATAATTGCAACTTGCAATACTTAATATAATTTCATCTTTATTTGATTTGGCTAGAAATAGTTAATGTAATTCCCTTTTTACATGTACGCAGGAATTATAAGTGTTGGTCAGACTACGTTAGTTTACAAGATTACTTACACTGGTTGTAAATATTTGTATCGTTGCATCTCTTGATTTCACGGCAATATTAACGGGATGTATACAGATTATCGAAACTAATATTGGTGAAAGTGTCACAAATTATAAAATTGTCAATAAATGGAAATGTGTTGATTTTATTTACAGGGAACTAAGCAGAATTATCGCGAATTATTTACTGCAAACTAACCCTTGAACTATATTTGTACAACCAGGGTAGGCCCCGTTCAGAATGTGCGGATGCGCAGCTTGATCTGGGTATACACTGGTTTCAATCGCTGTTTTGCATTAGGCTACATGTATATTGCCCGAGATATCAAAAGTTCGCTAGTCTGAGAATATATATAACGAGTACATCGGTCATCTGTTATTATTTACGTGATTTAACTTAATTGTTACGACTGTGTGGTTGTTTTATCGTCCGCATAACTATAGTGCAGGCTTCATATATAATGATTAATGAACAGTGTAAGCCCAGATCAGACTCATACATATACACATTTTAAAAATCGATTAGAAAACAGCATACACGCATATACGGTCTCATTCCGCGCAGTCTGATCATAGTATACACCTATAGCAACTGGCATACTGGTTTGTAGTTTCAGCATAGACTTTGTCTTATTTGATTATCTTTGAGATAATTGCAACTTGCATATAATTTCATCTTTATTTGATATGGTTAGAAATAATTAACGCAATTCCCTTTTTACGCACACGGGAATTATAAACTTTGGTCAGACTGCGTTAGTTTACAAATTTACTTACGCTGGTTGTAAATATTTGTATCGTTGCATGTTTTCTCTTGATTTCAGGGAAATATTAATGGGATTTATACCGATTATCGAAACTATAGTCTGTTTCACGAAAGCTGCCCAAATTTTACGGCTATATAAACAATTCAAAAACAAGATTTCTTTTGATAATATTAAATTAAAGGAAAATTTGAGAATGAGCCTTCTTTTTATTTCGTGAAATTTGCTCAAATATTGATTTTATTGCGCAAAAACAATTTCCCCATGTTAAATCCCCATAGACATCTTCACGGAGTGAAGATGTCTATGGGGATTTAACATGGGGAATTTTTTTTGAATTTCAGAAATATTGGACCGATTTTCAAAATTTAACTTTTGTTTTCTTAGTTAGATCATATCCAATCTATCTAGTCAGGTTTCGGAGTCAATTTCCATTTTTTTTCGTTTTTTAGCTCCTCCAACACTCCTTTACCTCTTTTTCCCCCATGTTAAATTCCCATAGAGAAATCAATTTTTCGTAATAAAACCAATATTTGACCAAATTTCACGAAATAAAAAGAAGGCTCATTCTTAAATTTTCCTTTAATTTAATATTATCGAAAAAAATATTGTTTTTGCATTGTTTATATAGCCGTAAAATTTGGGCAGGTTTCGTGAAACAGACTATAGTATTGGTGAAAGTGTCACAAATTATAAAATTGCCAATAAATGGAAATGTGTTGTTTTTATTGACAGGGAATTAAGCAGAATTATCGCGAATTATGTACTGCAAACTAAACAAAACCTCCTTGAATTATATTTGTACAACCAGGGTAGACCCCCGTTTAGAATGTGCGGATGCGCAGCTTGATCTGGGTATATACTGGTTTCAATCGCTGTTTTGCATTAGTCTACATGTATATTGCCCGAAATATTAAGTTTAAAAAAGTTCGCCTGTCTGAGAATATATATAACGAGTACATCGGTCATCTGTAATTATTTATCTATAGTGCAGGCTACATAATGATTAATGAACAGTGTAAGCCCTGATCAGACTCATACACGTACACATTTTAAAAATCGATTAGAAAATAGCATACACGCATATAAGGTCTACATTCCGCGCAGTCTGATCATAGTATACACCTATAGCAACTGACATATTATTATTAGCCGATCTATTTATAGATCGGCTAATATATTGGTCATCCATCGAATTCTGAAAACGTTTGTAGCAACCCTTTTCTCCGCTATTCGGTAATCTACGAACGCGAATTTTGCTGTATCACTTCCAAATTGCATCAACCGATAAAGTTTGCATTTTTGGCAATTATCGCCGTTTAAAACTTAAATATAGCCAAATAACACAATTTTGAATACGTAATGAGCTGAACGCCGGAAGAGATTGAACCCGGAAGTTGTTGTTGTTGAAGTCCATAGTTGGCTCTAATGGCCATATACGCCAACATACGCCGATTATTGGGCTAATTTAAAGCTTTTATTTATTAAACAGAACAAGTTTCAGCCACGTATAATCGCGTAAAATGTGTTTATTCGGCTAATTTATAATCGACTTCTGCTCAAAATCTCCTCCGACTAGCAACCCCAGCATCTCGGGTTTATCCCATTGGATCGCGTATGCGCGTCATTTGACGCTAGTTAATAACAAAATTTTCCACCAATCAAAACGAAGAATTGCCCTTCATAGCGAACTTTGATTTGTTTACGTATCATGCAGGGATGGCAGGGATGCATCCAGCACGCGCGATTGCGGCAATCCCCCTTAATTATTGTCAATGCCGCAAATTATTGATTGTCTTGCGCCCGACATCGCGCAAAATATCACGGATGGGACCCTTTTTAAATGACCAGTGCGCACATTAAAAAAAAAAAAAAAACGTAATTGACTATTCAAACGCGCTGCGTATTTAAATCATTGGAAGGCGTGCAGTTCAATCGAGTTTATGCGGCCGTTGAACGTAAGCTTCGAGTCGATTTAAACCATTTAAATCGATAAACAAGGGATAAACAAGTGACAACGTTAACCTGTTATGCTCCATTAAGAAGTAATAAGCTTATGGCAAATCATATTACTTTGGGCCGAGCTACTAAAGTGACTGGTGTGGCATGGAAATATTGAGTTTTGATTTTGGGAATTTTCCTCATCGTGGACCCGTTTAATGCGGGATAGTACAACCCGTTGGCCCGGCCTTAAATGACCTTAGCTGTTGATAGCCGTTAAACACCAATACTCACTCGCTCATTCTTCATTCCCCCCCCCCCCCCCCCCCCCCCCCCCCCCCCCCCCCCCCCCCCCCCCCCCCCCCCCCCCCCCCCCCCCCCCCCCCCCCCCCCCCCCCCCTATCCACCCGAGACTCAGTAACTACTAAAATGCGGACATATATTGAACCCTGATTTGATCGGCTAATAACATCATGCTCTGCATGCCTTTTCATTAATGTTATTTGTGTGAATAACGTTGTAATTCCATTGATAATAGTGCAATTCAAGTTCATAAGGATGATAATGCTGAACTGGCCTATATTGCTCTGTTTTATTACCAGATTTGTGCAACGTTAAATTATGAGACCCTCATAAAAAGTAGTTCTCTTAAATTTGCAACATGGCAAACCTGTTTAACTGATTTGTAATTTTACTGATGATGCTTTCTGCTTACGGCTTTCCGCTTTCGGACTGTGGCTTGATGCTTACTTCCTGCGGTTTTGTCCTTACTGCTTTCGGCCTTATTCAAAGTGCTAAGTGCTTTGTTCTTACTTTCTATTGCAAATGCTTAGTGCAATAAAACAGGGACACGAATAAGGACGTATCAATAATTGTAATGTAAATAAGACGAATGAACAAAGCAATCAGCAGAATGGACATGTAAGAAAGACAAATACAATTACCACAAGCAGATTTCAAATGTAATACATACAAATGACGCAAGCATCAAGTCACATATAATTATGGCGGATATTACCTTCCATAGTAATTGCACGGTCTACTAACGTCATGAGACACGTGCATTACGTAGGTGTTGGCTTGGCCCCGGAATGAGCGTTGTCTACAGCCATGGCCAAACAGCACGTTTGAACACGACTGAGCACAGGTGTTTGAACAGATGGTCAGCATGTTGCTGTCATATGTGATTTAGTTGGTTTTGGGTGATGTACATAGTTTTGTGCAACTACTAATGCTCACTCATTACACACTGCAGAAATCGTATCTACACTTCCACCGTTCAGAACTTTCGGACCCCCTTTATATTGTCAAAATACACAAAGGAAAGAAAGATTTTTCAACCACAAACTCCAAATTCGGGTTCTATCGATTCAGGAGACATATGAGCCACGTCGCGAGAAAACCTGTCTTCGGGTAATTGTTGGTCAATATGACATTTTGTTACTATGACAATGGTATTTGTATGATGAATTTAACGCTTTTATTGATCATGATATCTGCAATATTCATTAAGATATTATAGTTTATACAACACAACTATGTAGGTCGTTTGAGCAAAAGAGACGTCACGTAAAAGCGACGTCATGCGACGTAAATGACGTTACAGTACATACCGTTACAGATAGTGTATACGCCAACATTTACAACAGTTTGCAAGTTGACATAATCGAACTAGACGCATGTTTGGCATTGAATAATGAATGTAAAGACGGATGAGCTTGAGTCTTTTGGTAACACATGAATGTGCAAAGCGACAAAGTCAAACCGGTAAGTTCATGTACCAGCAAGTATGAACGTGCGCGGGTACGCTGATTCGGTGTGCTGATTTCTTCTTTTTGACGTCATGTTTATTGAGCGTTTTAACAATTTATAATTGATTAACTAATTGTTTGATTAGGTCTATAAGACCGTTTAGTTCAACATATACAAATGGAAATACACACGCATACGGGGATAACAATACGTTCAACGTTAAATTACATTACAACTAGAGCACAGTCGATGGCGCGCCATCGCAATATACCCACGTTTCCCAAATGCGAAGTTGAAAAGGGGGAGATAATTCATGACCGGGGGTCGAATCAAAAATCAAAATTCACTGCGCATCTACACACCATAAGGAAGGCACACACAAAGTTTCAAGACCCTACATGTACCTATTACGGTTAAACAGTTTTACTTCTTACACGAAACGTGACGGACGGGCACCCGTGACGAAAACAATATACCCATTTTTTTTTTTAAAGTGGGTATAAAAAACTGTTTGCTCTGAAAGGCAGTGTTCATGTCTGATGACAGGCACCCTTACTGTCATGTGTTACTCACTATGTACACAATCACAATCACTGGAATAGCGTGAGAGCAAAAGCCTGCATCGCTTACCTGTTATTTCTACTGCATCGCAGTCTTTCATTCGCCTACAAGGAGACCACCTTCAAGGGTAGCGAGTGGAAGTCTGCCACATGGCCAAACTGGCTATGGTAACATATTTGAGACAGTTGTTACCTCAGCTTGTGATCAGCTTGTCCTACCACCCACTTGTGTTTGTTTTGGGAGTGTTACAGTAGCAGTTTGTGTTTTGAAGACTCAACTCAAAATATGAGGGTCCCAAAGTACGAAGAAATGAGAGGTGAGGGGGGAGAAGAGATAAAATAATAACAATACCCCCAAGTCGAGAGATCCTTGATAATCGTCGAACAGTACTAGAAGAACCATATCAATTGCTAGTGCGCACAGTCTTATTGTATTTGTGTCACGACTTGACATTCCTTGAAATATCATCCCACAGTTACTGTATCTAGTTCTTGACTTTTTGTATTATTGTAGTTGGTTTAAACAGTATTTATTTCAAGAGAGATATGTGATATTATTGTAGTTGTACGTGTCACATGTCCCAAACGTGTTGCCTTGAAATATCAGCCCACCGTATTTCTTATATTAACATGACACACATGTTAGCGTGCATTCAGATTGAAGCTTTACATATTCAGACAACAGAAACATCGAATGTTCGCGACATCGTCCCGCTTACAGCTGTACTTGGACCACATTCTGAAAAAAACCCGGACCTTACAATATCTGCAATAAATGTACGATCGGCGACCCATATCCTGTCGGTGATCGAGAAAGGATTCCCCAGTGACTGAATGGCGAACATCGTATGTTCTGATCAGACGGCGCATATGCACATATGAGACTGATCTGTGGCTATACTAGTTGTAACATCCATGGCTTTGTTGTTTGTTTCTTTCTTAAAATCGGTAAAGGTTGCGCTAATTTTTAGCCAGGTTTTTTGAAGAAAAAAATCCAGGCTATTGGATTGGCGAAAGCCGGGCGGGCAGCGGGCGGCCCCGCGGCGGGCGGCGGGCGGCGTCCACAATCAATGTTAAGTTTTCGTGTTTTTTCATTCTAACCCCCAACCGTGCGGCCCCTGTGCCCAATGTCAAGGTCAAATTACTTTGAATTTTTTTGTTAAAGTTTTTTCGTGTACTATATCTCTACAACTGCTTCACCCATTACCTTGAAACTTCACATGGGTGTTTATCATCATCCATATTTTCATTCTATCCCCCAACCGTGCGGCCCCTGTGCCCAATGTCAAGGTCAAATTACTTTGAATGTTTTTGTTAATGTTTTTTCGTGTACTATATCTCTACAACTGCTTCACCCATTACCTTGATACTTCACATGGGTGTTTATTATCATTGTCGCACCCGCTTGCGGAAAGCGCGATATCGTCGGCATTTTGGCATACGTCCGTCCTCCGTCCGTCCGTCCGTCCGTGTGTCCGGTTAAAGTTTTTTGGTTAAAGTTTTTCGATCTACTATATCTATTTTGTTAGTGTCCATGCCTCGCCCCAAGGCGCGACATGCAGACCAGGGCCATATAGTCTACAAAAAGTGGGTATACTTATGTTATCCAAGTGTCTATGCTTGAAAAAAACTGGCCTTCGTGGTTTTGCCTCGTTTCTTGTTAAACATTGTATTAGAAAGAAATAATTGAGCAATAGACTGAAAATTCGCTACGATTTAACCAGATCTGAAACATATAGTTGTACGGGAAACCGGGCACAGGCTACATAGGTCACCAGAGTTTTCACCTGTAAATGGTGGTCGATAACAGTTAACGTGGACAGTTATTTGGAAACTGTGTCAAAGAATATATTATGTGACAATAAAGGAACATAAAAAACACACGTCAACAGACAAACATTTTTATATGATACCAATAGCAAAATAATAAAAGAAAATTATCCTTACGCCATTATTGTTAATAAAAACATATATAAGATATCGAGCTACAGTGATTCCCCCCCCCCCCCCCCCCCCCCCCCCACCCCCCTCCCCCCCAATATAACAGATACATCAACGCATACATCGTACAATAGTATATGGGCATATTTATCCCGTCAACACAGTGCGTATGTGCCGCGAAACACGGTGCCGTGAAACATTTTTGATATCCTGTCAATAGGACTTAATCACTGCGTATGAATATGTGCGGTGGCAGGGGTTATCTTTTTGCATTTTAAATCCACTTGTAGGTGTTGACGGGATAAATAGAATAGTAGGTTAGTGCCGTGAATGGGGAAAATATCTGGCGCGGCACAGAAACGGGATGAGCTCGACAGAGCCTCGCCCATCCCGTTTCCTAAGCCTTGCCAGATATTTTCCCCATTCACGGCACTAACCTACTATTCTCTATAGCAATGTCTTCAGAGGCGGCGGACAATCGCCCCGGGATTTATGCATACTAACAAATGTCTAAATGGCTGACTAATGATTGGGAATTCGGGTTTAATTATTCGTTTATTCACAACAGTTATGACAACATGAGGTAAATACAATACAACATTATGAAATGACACAATGGCTACTCAACATAAATTACTATTCAAATGTATAAATATAACGACTAGCTGACCATGTAACGGTGACCTTAATTCAAATATATGAAAACTTAAACATTGGTTTGGAAATAGATGTTTTATGTGTAATTACGATTTAATATCTTTGGGAGAACAACATTCTTAGATGGTTTTCTCAACTGAGAACATGTTTGACCCACTGGTCATCTTAAACATGGTCTACCTACATAATATTATTATATATATGTGTATTCAGGATCAATGTTTTCCTCTAGAGCTGATAGTGGACGTCGTCCTACGTCCTATCCCCAGCACCGATTCTTGTTGTTGTCTAAAGTCGCCCTCTGTGTGTGTTTGCTGTCTAATTCCCGAGTACCCCACCCCCACCGGAATAGGAATACCTTTATTGATGTATACTAGTTAGTAATTCCAGCACGAAAATATTTACACAATTCCATAACATTTGATTGGCCCGTAGCAAGTCTCTGTCCAAAATTTATATCCCAGTAAACTCCCACGCCGAACTACTTTCCGTAACCGTGAGGCGCAGTTAAAATAATTCTTAAGAAAACGGAAAATAAACACATTTTCTCGATGAATTTATTTCAAATGCTGGAATATAAGGAATGAATGGCCTTTTTGTGGAATTTATCGGGGATATAAACTTGGAAAAGTCGCGGGAATACTGGACGAGGCCTTCCGGCCTTCGTCCAGTATTCCCGCGACTTTTCCAATTTTTATGTCCCGATAAATTCCACAAAAAGGCCATTCATTCCTTATAGTGAAATGGTATATTCAGCTTTTGATGCTTATTTTTGCTATTTGTGTTTTTGCCAGAAGTTACAAACCCATCTCTCCCCACTCCTCTTATAAAGTAAATCAATGTATATTAATAAACAGTTTGTTTTCATGATATTTCAATTTATAATATTTATTTTCAAGTAATATATTGCACATGCTGAAATATTTACTTTGGAATATCAGTCAATACAAAACGGGGCATAATACCTAAATACGTGACACGTGAATACCCAGTGCAGACGGTGGTCGTTAATTTGGGTATCTGGCATCACCAGGCAATTAGATAAGTTAAAAAAACTCAATTGCCGATTTCTCGATTTTTCTCTAGGAATTAAAAATATGCCTATATATGTCTAATACCCTCATTCGAGTATTGCTGTCTATCTACAAAATATGATTCCCTTCACCTGGGGACTTCTTTTTGATTTATTATTGCTTTGTATTATGGGAATGGGGTGGAATTAGTGGGATGGAGTGGGGTCATGGCAGAGACATTGATTGGTGCAGAACTACTGTCTGTTGTAGTTGTGAACTCATTAAAGCTAAAAGACATTTAAATGTAGTTTTTCATCAATAGCAAACAAGTCACCCTCCCCAAAAAAGTATATTTGATGAAATTCCGTCAAATATTGATTTATTGCGAAAAGAACTATTTTATATGGTAATTTAACATATAGGCTAAAAATAGATTTTTTAAAAAATATATTTTTATTTGTGGACCGATTTTAAAAATCTAACTTTTGTATTCTTATTTACGTTAATTCCAAGCTATCTTAGTATCTAGCCAGGTTATGGAGTCAATTTCTAAAATGTTTCGTTTTTTGACTCCTCCCCCGGCACTTCCACAACTGTTTCCCCTCATGTTACATTCTCATAGGAAAATAGTTTTTTCGCTATAAAGTCAATATTTGATGGAATTTCATCAACAACAAAATTGGGGGAGGGTGATTTTTTTGTTATTGGTGAACAAGTTCTTACATTTAAATATTTATTTTCTATATTTAATGTGTTTAATAACCAAAAATACGTCGCAGAAAAACGTGGAACAGACAGTAATTTATTTTACGTCACATCCTTCTTATTCCACGTATTACCTTGTCACGTATTACCTTGTCACGTATTACCTTGTCACGTATTATCTTGTCACGTATTACCGCACGCGCCACGTCACGTCCGTCAATCGCCACGTATTACCTTGTCACGTATTACCTTGTCACGTATTACCGCACGCGCCACGTCACGTCCGTCAATCGCCACGTATTACCTTGTCACGTATTACCGCACGCGCCACGTCACGTCCGTCAATCGTCACGTATTACCTTGTCACGTATTACCTTGTCTATGAACAGTGACTTATACAGTAGGCCCATAGTGACTTATACAGTAGGCCCATAGGGCCGGGTGTTTTCATTACCATGTGATACACTTTATATTGTATTGTATACGCAGGTCACTATAATAAATAATTTACTTAATTTACTTATTCCCAGTGTTGACCCAGTGTGATTAATTTACACTATCGCCTGTGCCTATCTCGCCAGTATGGCAATTTCTCTATTTCAACATGGCATTGCCAATATTTGTTCAGAAACCACGCTCCAGATAAGGAATTAGTAATTTAGTATTGTCACTCCACCATTTCTGTAGCAATTGGCAGGCCTGTACGCAGGAAATTATTTTAGTTGGGGGGGGGGGGGGGGGGGGGGGGGGGGGGGGGGGGGGGGGGGGGGGGGTGGGGGGGTGGGGGTGCGTTATCGACGGCGCGAAGGGTTAAACATTGTGTTTGCACATCAACGGACAGACCTCGGTAGATTAACCCTTTCACCCCTAAGTAACTGGAATGGATTTTGATTTGTTAATTTTGCAACCAATCTAAATCGTCACAAAATGATTTTCAGACCAGTCCATTTATGAACATGGAGTGTTTTTGTTCTCAAAATTATTAAAATTAATTGCAAAAAGTGCAGATCCTGATGAGACGGCTCGTTACAAGCCGGCTCATCTGGATCTACACTGTTTGCCAATACCACTATACATTCCTGCGGGTTAAGAGTGAAACGGTTAAGGGGAGTGCGTACGCACACGTCGCACCCCCTCTGCGTACGGGCCTGATTGGGTATTAAAAAATTTGAACTGGGTAAAATAAAATCACACTACTGTTTACACATCAGCAGACCGCAATTATTGAATAGTTTGCTTCTAAATGAAAACATGTCGTGGCATTTCATTAGTTTGTCTCCTTGGAATACCAAGATGTGTTTTCATGGAAAAATAAGAAAATATGCTATATTTGTGGTCTGTTTAGTGTTTCTTTAGTATGATAAAGGTACCACAAATGTTTCATTGCTTTTTTTATACTCACTACTTCTGATTTCAATTGGGTTTTTAGCAATTTTAATTAGGTATTTAAGCAAATACGCAGCCTATCTGGAGCTCTGAGAAACGTTAATAATTGGGGCAAGATTAACGCAGGCTGTTATGTATCACAAGTAGCGTTAGTACAGGTGGTCGTTTCACTAAACTTCGTACGACTAAAATGTTCGTAAGTGCAACATTATGATAGTCTGTAAATTTCACATTAGCAATATTTTCTTGTAAACAATTATGGGATTTACATTTATTGAGCATAGGCTGCAAGTGCAGCCTATGCTCAATAAATGTAAATCCATCAATTGAAATTTCCAGACGATCCTAAATATTTGCACTTACGAACATTTTAGTCGTACTAAGTTTAGTGAAACGGGCCTCAGGTGTGTGGGTGGTGGGATAAATAACTTAGAGCACTGTCTGTACCGTCGATGATCTGCTCGCTAAAGCTCACGAGTTATCACCTCGTACGGACGGGCGAACCGTGCTGTACTGTCTGTTTCACGAAAGCTGCCAAATTTTACGTCTATATAAACAATGCAAAAACAATCTTTTTTTCGATAATATTAAATTTTGTAAAAATTTAAGAACGAACGAACGAACGAAATTCGTGAAATTTGCTCAAATATTGATTTTATTGCGAAAAAAAAAATCCCCATGTTGAATCCCCATAGACATCTTCACAGAGTGAAGATGTCTATGGGGATTTAACATGGGGAAATTTTTAGATTTTCAGAAATACTCAATTGATTTTTATTTAAAATTTAACTTTTGTTTTCTAATTAGATAATTTCCAAGCTATCTAGCCAGGTTCGGAGTCAATTTTCAAAACAAATATTTTGTTTACTCCCCCATGTTAAATTCCCATAGACAAATAAATTCGTTCCCTCGAATTGACAATTCGTTCCCACGAAATAACAATTCGTTCCATCGAATTAACAATTCGTTCCAATGAAATAACAATTCGTTCCCTCGAATTGACAATTCGTTGTCACTAAATAATAATTCGTTCCCTAAATTTAATGTTAAATTGAGGGAACGAATTGTTATTTCGTGGGAACGAATTGTTAAATTGAAGGAACGAATTGTTATTTCGCGGGAACGAATGAATACAAAAAATCCATGTCCGCTGCGGGGCTCCGTACTTTTGATATCATTGTGGATGGGAAACATTTAATATTAATTTTCGCCCTCGATGAAACTTTGAAGTAATGTGTTGGGAGTATACGATAATCTACAATCTGTTTCGAATTCAGTGCTAAAATTAGCATCTGTGTAAATAATGGGATTTATATCGATGCCACTCATTTATACTGATGAAGTAGGTACTTAGATAACCATTTTCTGGTGTGTATCATCAGAAACTATTTATAACTCTACTATGGTGTCACGGTGGGTGGCAGGTGCGAGCACGCGATGGGTAATTTAACGACCGGGGTTCAGCCTTACCGGAATTCCGAATGGAGACCAGGGGGCCGTTTCACTAAGCTTCTTACGACTAAAATGTTCGTAAGTGCAAATTTAGGATCGTCTGGAAATATCAATTGATGGATTTACATTTATTGAGCATAGGCTGCATATGCAGCCTATGCTCAATAAATTTAAATCCAATAACTGTTTACAAGAAAACATTGTTAATGTGAAATTTACAGACTATCATAATGTTGCACTTACGAACATTTTAGTCGTACACAGTTTAGTGAAACGGCCCCCTGGTTTGGCCCTCACATACGTCTTTGGCATTTTGTATGTGACAGTTGAATCTGGTTATACCCCTTATGTGAGTATTACGATTATTCGTAATCCTATTATACGGGAAGGGGCCAAGTGAGTTTGGTGTGGTATGGACCTGGCACCAGGTCAGGTTATCCCAATTTCAGGGCTGAATATAATTTTTCTCGATGTAAATATTCCGTTCTGATTTTGGGATCCCCCCCCACCCCAATGCAGCAGGTTAAAACGGGGTTGAACCCGTTTGCCGGCCTTACATGACCATATGTTGATAGGCCGTTAAACACCAATAAACAAACAAACAAACAAACAAACACACTTCTGACATCAACGTAACGCGGTTAGATTAGATATCTAAGTCGTCGTAACACACCTATCAAGCCGCATTTCTGCGCAATTAACGCACCAAGACATCTTAACCCTTAGACCGCTACTGAAAACAATAGTCGTCTGCTGTTGCTTTTATATCTTGCCTTATTTCTCAATAAAAACATGGTTTGCCAGCACTTCAGAATCATTTCCAAAGGAAATGATTCTGAAGTGCTGTCAAACCATGTTGTAAATTATTCTAAAGTGATGTCAAAGCATGTTTTTGGTGATAACAATGGAAAATAGACAATAAACAGCAGACGACAAAAAAAATAAGATAGCGGTCTAAGTGTTAATACTTTTTGAATACGCGATAACTTAACCTATATAACATTTTCTATACATGAATTTATCTTGTTTTACCATTTACAATACCACCTGCGCTACTCTTGTCCATACTTATATATTTCTTTATTTGAAAATACTTGAATGTTGTGCTTGAAGTCAATTAGCAGCTTGATTGGCTGAGCCTGAGCTACAGCTCAGGCAAAGCCAATCAAACTGCTTGATAGCGAGCTGGCATTTCCAATAAACGTTCAGAAACGTTGATTACCTGCATGGGCAAGATTAACGCAGGCAGGTGTATTATTTACATACTTATTACACTTGTGTATTATGGTTTATTACACTATGTTGTTGCGCTACTAAAGCAACGTTTATGCAATAAAACGTCCATATATACAACTAGTTGCGAACCGTAACTCTTGAAATATACTACCGTACCATCCGGACGGTACGGTAGTAGATTGCAAGAGTTACTGTTCGCAACTAGTCCACAACGTGACAATGAGAGTGGGTGACAGGAATATGGTACCATACATTGGAGTTACTGTTCGCAACTAATCTACAACGTGACAATGAGTGTGGATGGCATGAATACGACACCATACATCGGAGTTACTGTTCGCAACTAATCTACAACGTGACAATGGGTGTGGATGGCAGGAATATGGCACCATACACCGGAGTGACTGTTCACAACTAATCTACAACATGGCAATGCGTGTGGATGGCATGAATACGCCACTATACATCGGAGTTACTGTTCGCAACTAATCTACAATGTGACAATGAGTGTGGATGGCAGGAATATGATACCATACATCGGAGTTGCTGTTCGCAACGACTCTACAACGTGACAATGAGTGTGGATGGCATGAATACGCCACCATACATCGGAGTTACTGTTCGTAACTAATCTACAACGTGACAGTGAGTGTGGGTGGCAGGAATATGGTACCATACATCGGAGTTACTGTTCGAAACTAATATACAACGTGACAATGAGTGTCGATCGCAGGAATATGGTACCATACATCGGAGTTACTGTTCGCAACTAATCTTCAACGTGACAATGAGTGTGGATCGCAGTGAATCGCATGAATACGCCACCATACATTGGAGTTACTGTTCGCAACTAATCTACAACGTGACAATGAGTGTGGATCGCATGAATACGCCACCATACATCGGAGTTACTGTTCGCAACTAATCTACAACGTGACAATGAGTGTGGATCGCATGAATACGCCACCATACATCGGAGTTACTGTTCGCAACTAATCTACAACGTGACAATGAGTGTGGATGGCAGGAATATGTATTAATTTTCAGTAGCAAAGTTGTACCAGTTACATCCGCCGGGATTACAATGAAGACCAACGATCATCAATCAATGTGTAACCAAACCTGGCGTGTTCAAGTGATAATCCATCACACGAGGAGGATTTCCTATTTACTTAAAACTTCAAAGTATTCAGTTGATCGTGGATTTAGGCCACCATCAGTTTGTACTTCATAGACATGTCATTGTTGGTGTGTGAATTTAAAGGTACATGCCCACTCAGTAGGCACGCCATGTTATATATGAATTAAATAAGTGTGTAATTGTGTCACTATCCCACCAGGTTTCTGAAGATTATGACTGTCCGCTATACAGATATATTCATTTAGTGATATTTATTTTACTGATAGTGACGCGCGTTGGTATCAGTAGCCTATTTCACCAACATTGCAAAGTATACTTTCCTAGCAAAGTATACTTTGAGGGAGAAATTTTCAATTTTATGATAAATTTATTAATTTTTATTATACTGAATTTATTACATTATCACAGCCATTTTGGCTGTGATAATGTAATAAATTCAGTATAATAATTCTGCATGCTTTTAATCATCAAATATATGCAGTCGTTAGTTTTATACGAAATAATGCATTTCAGGAAAAATAAATGATTACTCCCTCAAAGTATACTTTGCTAGAAAAGTATACTTTGCAATGTTGATGAAATAGGCTACAGGTGATTTTCATATGCAAATGAGGCATGGTATTTTTTAATTATTTGTACTAATATAATGCGTCACCTTAAAAAAATAATTATTTTTGGCAGATTATAAAGTATGATAATTGCACATCAAAAAATAAATACAGAGCATGAATAGTAATGTCCGTTATCATTTTAAGGAAACACGGTTATCACCCCTGATATCAGTGTGGAAAAGTTACGTCTGATATAAAAATGCGAGATAGCCAGGCGAAAACGCGAGAATGAATACAATAGAATCTCACGTTTCGCCTCGCGATTTGGTCTCGCGTTTTCACGATCTTGTGTATAGGTCGACGATGCGATGCAGTAACCTAACCAATAACACGTATCGAAATATGTTTTTTTTTTGCTCAATAAACGTGTATTGGCAGCACATTATAATCGTCTCCTAAGACGAGTATCATTTGTTGTCAAATTATGTTTTGTTGTCAAGAAATATAGATGTTACATCTATATACATATACTAAGAAATATACATTTGTTCTATTTCTTAATAAAAACGTTAAAATGTTTTTGCAGCACATGAGAATCGTCTCCTAAGACAATGTTTGCGTGTCCTATTAGGGACATGTGGCAACCTCACGTTTTCGAGCTTTCGAGACGAAAACGCGAATTCTATCATATTCAATCTCGCGTTTTGCCGCACATATATGAGCAAAACTAATCCGAATTTTTCAAAAGCGGAAGACGAGATCGCGAAAACGCGAGACGATTCTCATTATTTTAGGAAACGATTTTTATGGTTTATTATTGTCGATAAATGTGTTTTGAGTATGAACTCGTCGCAACGTTATGTACGCGGTGGCACAGTGACAAAATACCACAAGAATAAATATGTACTATACAATGTTTATTATTATAGATATTTAATATAATATGTATATGTGCCAAGTGCTCAATTGTATTATATTTAACAACTATGATAATAGTTTTTGTTTTGGGACAGTTTCGTATAAGAAATCTTACGAGGACAAGTCACTTTTTCAAAATTACTTGCCCTGAAATATTATATTTTCCAGGACAAGTCAGGGCAAGCCACTTTTTTCAAGTCACTTGTCCGGGACAAGTGGCTAAAAAATCAATTTGTACAGCCCTGAAAATGTATAATAATGCCAATCAATACGTGGGGTAATGGTGAATTAAGTTCATTTTGTCAGAAAATGTCTCAGCTGATGTCTCCGATATAACTAACATTTTGTGCCTACAGAGTGGGCACGTACCTTTAATTGTGATTGTATTTGGAGTCTTTAGAATGAAACCTTACTTGATCTCAGATATATGTGCAGTATACGATGAAAGGATTATTAACAAAAATGTTATAAGCCTTGAATGAATGGCCTTTTTGTGGAATTTATCGGGGTATAAACTTGGAAAAGTCGCGGGAATACTGGACGATGGCCTGAAGGCCTCGTCCAGTATTCCCGCGACTTTTCCAAGTTTATCTCCCCGATAAATTCCACAAAAAGGCCATTCATTCCTTATAATTCCAGCATTTGAAATAAATTCATCAAGAAAATGTGTTTATTTTCCGTTTTCTTAAGAATTATTTTAACTGCGCCTCACGGTTACGGAAAGTAGTTCGGCATGGGAGTATACTGGGATATACATTTTGGACAGAGACTTGCTACTGGCCAATCAAATGTTAGGGAATTGTGTAAATATTTTTGTGCTGGAATTATTGATTCGTAATTCCGAACTCAATAGTATATAAATAGAGAATGCTATATAATATCAAATTTATCAGACAAGGCTAGGAAACGCGTAGGAATTCCGAGGCTCACCGAGTGTTACCACAATGTATGTTTAACCCTTAGACCGCTACTCACAATAATTGCCGTCTGCTGTTGCTTTTATATCTTGCCTGATTTGTCAATAAAAACATGTTTTGACAGCACTTCATAATCATTTCCAATGGAAATGATTCTGAAGTGCTGTCAAACCATGTTGTAAATTATTCTGTCAAAGCGTGTTTTGATGATACTAATGGAAAATAGAAAATAAACAGCAGACGACAAAAAAAATAAGATAGCGGTGTAAGGGTTAATGTTCGGCTGCCATCTCGTAAAGAAATGGCCATACTCGTTACAAAAGCTATTATTTCTGCAATCGATTGGTACTAACTTTAATTCATCTAAATTAATTCAGCTGGAGTGACAACTTGCTTCTATAAGTGATATAGTATTATCGTTATACCACTTACTAAACATCGTAATGGTTTATACAGCAATAGAAGAAACTAATTACCAAATAATCAGAAATTTCTGTCTGTAACGCAGTGCGACTTATAAGTAAGTCGCACCGCGTTACAGACAGAAATCTCGGATTAATTACCAAAGTATCTTCCATGTTTACATGTCTTAGTTTAAACATAGTTTATTACATACAGTGAAACCTCTCTAAACCGGACACCCTGGGAGGTCCCCAAGGTGTCCGGTTTAGAGACGTTTCACTGAAAATCAGCCATTTGATCATTCTGAGCCATAGCTGTATGGTATAAGATCACGAACAGACATTATCACCTGAGATAAATGACCAATAAACTCATAAAAAATTATATCACATATCTTGGTGTCCGGTTTAGAGAGGTTTCACTGTATAAGTACAATGGGCTTGGGCTACAAGTTCTCACAACATTAGTTACAGTCCTTACCCATGTATTTCAACAATACATCAATTTAACAGCAATGGCGATAAGTATACAGGTATATGTACATGGGTACATACCAATACTCATGCGGTATATGTATATATATTTGCACAATGTACGAAAAGAAAAATCAGATAAAAAGAGAGAGTAAAGAAAGTGAGAGGGGAGATTGGGAGAATGAATGAAAGAGTTATGTGTCACAATGTACATATAATATATAACCTAATGCATAGATAGATGTGCACTGCAGTTGATTTCAGTGTTTGTTGTTATCAGGTGGTACTGGATGATGTTGGCAAATGGAAAGCATCCGATAGAGCTTGCGTCTCAGGCATCCACCAAGTGTGTTACTCAAATCTTTTCGTAGTTTTAATATAATCTTGTACAGCTTTAAAAATAACAGTCTTGCCCTCATTACTTTCTTCAGGTATGCCATGCAAAAGTATATGTGCGTTTAGGGGATACAATTGTCGCAGTGACTGGCATAAAATTAGACGTTGCGCATGATATTTAATACATGCAAAGAAGTAATGTTCAGCATCCTCTACAACTTCACTACATTCGCAGTAGGGAGTTTCTCTGATATGGTTATTGCAAAGATCACAATTAAAACTGCTACATTTATTTCGAATTCTTGCATGCATAACTGAAAACAATCGATCTCGCTCTAAATAGTATGGTGGTATATTATATTGAGTACACGTATATAGTTGTTGGGCGCATGATGTTTTGAAGTGTCTAAGACTATCTACATATCTCAGCAACGGGTCAGTTTCATTCCAGAGTTGTACCGAAGATGGTATAAACGATTGTTTGTATACTTCCAGTCGTGTAGTGGGGACATTTAAATCAAATTGATTTCTAAGATTGTAACGAGATATATCATTAACAGTGGGTGGAATCAGGTTAGAAATATAACTAGGTACTTGATTATTGTTGGCTTTGTACATGATCGAAAGCTTTTTAATACTACGTCGAACAGATAGAATTTGCCATCCAACTTCTTGCCTTAAGTTGTCGAGTGATACTGACCCGTGTTAATCCTGTTACTATTCTCGCGGCTTCATTCTGGATTTTTTCCAACGAATCCTTTTCATATTCTGTACACCCATCCCAGACTGTTGAAGCATATTCTAGTATAGGTCTCATATAATATATATATATTTGGTTTAAAGACTGTCTGCTTATCTTAAATTTTAGGTTACGCATTATTCCCAATACTCTCGTAGTCGAATTAATTATATATATATATGTTGTATGTGTGTATGCCATTTTCCGCTATTGCTCAGACAGTGTTAAACCAAGATGCTTATGGTCGTCAACAAAGGTTATGGACGTGTCTAAGATGGTATACAAGATAATAAGACAATGCTGCAAATAACATAATTATATTTCAACCATAAGCACCATTTTACTTCATCAACCTCATCTCTCGGTGTTCCGTTTTGTTTTTACGACAATTCTACTTGCAGATTCAAGCAAGCACCAGAGCGCCACAGAAAGAAAGACGATGGCAATTGACAAGTTAGCTGCTGCTGTACCAAAGGAACTCGAACATATTTAGAAGCTAGCAAAAGTACGCATCAACGGAGACATGTATATCTATGGATATATGCGATGTTAGTATAGCTGCTACGTTATATAATATTGATAAGAAAACAACAGTTCATATTTCTACGGATGTATGTATGTATGTCGGTACTAGACACGCATGATGCATATGTGGAGTATGATACATACATTGAAAACATGACGTGTCAATCTTAATCGATGATGCACTTTACATGGCGATCTTGAGAGTTATGGGTTTGCGCTGGTTTACCAAACCCAACCTTAGTCGTAAACGAAGCAAAGCATTGTTACTGGGATCTGCCGTGGTTCTGTATTTAGTGCTGACTTGCGTAAGTATGGTACTCAACTACCAAACGGTGAATTTGAACTCGCTTAAACGTGATTCAGTCGTCAATGTAAGAACTAATGGCTATAACAGAGGATATTGGCGGAGACGAATCCGAGACGTACATAACGATTGGAACCGAACTCGTGATGAATACGATCATTTTCGAAGTGAAGCAAACGAAGACTATGATTCTGTTGAGCGGGAGTATGGATTGTTCATGGACACCGGATTGTATGACAATGATCTGAATTCAGAGAAAGATGGCGGCAAAGACTCGCAAACAGATTCCAATAACAATGTCGCCGTTCCTGAAGTCAACAAAGACGTTGATACAAATATCAACGATGCCAGAGAAGGTACAATGAGCGCAATGTTCAGAACAAACATTGGTCAAAACAATGAAATCAATGTTAATATCAACAAGGACGGTAACCGATTGCCAAATATAAATAAAACTGCGCAGCGACGACTTCCGCAAGCGATCATTGTCGGAGTGAAGAAATGCGGGACACGTGCTCTCCTCGAGTACCTTCGGATACATCCGGACATCCGGGCGCCTGGACCGGAAACTCACTTCTTCGACAGGAACTACCATCGCGGACTGGAGTGGTACAGGTAAAGTATGGTTTCATTTACCAGTTATATTAATAAATTACCGAACACGGGAATTCTCTTTAAAAATTATTTCCGGGCCATCCTTGACGTTAGAATGGTGGAATTTGTTAGTTTGGCGTCACGTTGCATAGTTTAAGCTAAGCAACGTGACGTCAGACAAATTCCTCCAACTATGTTATCGATGGCGGCGATCACTAACAAAAGTATTGTTGGATTTCCCGATTCAATTTTAACCTATAGCCCTGAACACTATTTTGCTCGGGGTATTGAATATAGAGAACAGTTGAGATTCATCAATAAATATAGTGTGAATATCGTCGCAACTTGTCTTTGGTCATAAGCATTTATGTTTGTCGGCTAATTATCGCATTTCCATGTCTGCTTTCGACGTGGTATACTGCAAGTCGAGGAAATTCCATGCTAAATTTAACTTGGCGGTATTGCATCATCGATATGAACAACCCCGCGAGCAGTGGCGTAATTCCCCTTTCACCGATTCACAGTTACCACTGAGCGTATTTTTGATATTAGATAAGATACAAGACACATTTTCTAGAAACTCTTTTAACCCTTTGAACCCGAAAGCCCGCTATATCGGTTTATGCAAACAGTGCAGATCCAGATGAGCCGGCTCGTAACGAGCCGTCTCATCAGGATCTGCACTGTTTGAAAGCAATTTTAATATTTTTGAGAACAACAAATACCCCCTTTTTATAAATGGAATAGTCTGAAAATCATTTTGCGATGATTGGATTGGTTGCAAAATGAACATATCGCAGCCCATTCAGTTCCTTAGGGGTGAAAGGGTTAAACAGTTTATTGCATATATTATCAACATTACACACTTGTATATAATCTCCACAAAACAAATGTAATATCTGCACGTGCATGCTTAGCAAATATAACCGACTTTAAGAATGCGAGAAGAGACAAGTACCGCTGACGTAGTCGATGACATAGTATTCTGTCAAAAAAAAGTTTGTCATGTGCCTATAATCATGAGCATCCGCGGGAAATATAAATGCTATACTATTTTTTCAATAATTTTTCAATAGTTTTTCACTTCCCCTTTTCAGGTCACCCATACGGATATACATATTCAGAAACCCAATACAAATCTACTGTGAAACTCTTTTATCAACTATTTTGCTCACATCTGATCCACATCTGAGGCACAGTCCCTTTAAATAATTGTACACTTTTTAAGAGAATCCCATTAAATTATTTCAACTAAATATGCTTTTCAACATACAATGGAACCTCTCTAAACCTGACACCAAGATATAGAGGATATTCATATTTTTGCAACGAATATGACATAATTATATGTTCATCGAGTGGTGTGGAATGTCCATATTTCACGAGTGCCGTTAGGCACTCGTGAAATATGGACATTTCACACCACGAGATGAACATATATGTCATATTCGTTGCAAAAATATGAATATTCTATTTATTATATACCGCTCCATGGAAATTAGCAGTTTTTTAGACTGTATACGGTAATGAATGTGTATTTTCAGTCCGGCACTGCAGGTGCGCGTTATGAATATAGATAGCGGAAGGAGTCGTATTTTCACCGGAAGTTGTTTATTTCATCGATGAGAACATATAACTTTTATTTACATCGTATAACTATGTATTTCATGGGTAGGTATATAATAAAATATACGTGGTCTCATTTTGAGAGGTTTCTTGGTAACGCATCTCGGATACTAATGCATGTGCATGATTGCAAAATATATAAATATGTCCGAGAATTATTATATGCCTGATTTACATTGAAACATCTCGAAACTGGACACCCTGGGGACCTCATATTAGAGAGGTTTCACTGTACATACAACGCTATTTATGAACTGATAGCACATTCATTTTGCTAATATTTTGACTTATTAACGTTTCAAAGTGATATGTGTTACTGTTTTTGTTCAATATATATCCTACTGGGGCCTCATGTTAGCAGAATGAATGGCAGATGAAGATGACCTCATATTATTTTTTAATTAAAAAATCGTTGTACATGTATGTATAATATGTGTATAGTCAGTATTGTTATTAAATTTTCGACCACCTTATCTGAATCTGTATTTTGCCTTCCTGTGTGACGTCCATATATTGAAGCACCGGCTCACTGCTTTAACATGGACGTCACACGAGACACGGCATGTGAGTTTGTACCTTCGGACATCTGCGTAATTTCATTAAATACGTTTACACAATATGCAATATTTTTTATAAATAAAGTCAAAAGTTGACAAAATTGTTAGAGTACATGGCGAATATAATTCCGCATTTACTCTGAAAATTGTGTTCACTTTTGACGCCATTTATGGAAAATATTGCAAATTTTGTAAACGTATTTCATGAAATTACGCGGATGTCCGAATTTACAAAATCATATGGCGTGTCTCGCATAGGACTTTGGCTGTCAATACAGTTTCATTATTTTAATGAAGACCATGAGACTGAAAATTTAATAAATAAAAAGCGTGATTATTAAAATAATAATTATATGTGTTTACCTTCGAAGTTTATTAGAAATTAGTATGGTGTATTTATGGAATATATTGCAAAGTATCATGTTATGCCAGCACCTGCTCCAAATTAGATACTCCCATCTGAGGCTCCTTTTGAGGTGTATGATCACGTGGTACTAACAACAACAACAAGTACTGAAACTTCCAGAATCCATCTGATTCAAAGGACGTTTTCTTGTATATTGTCCTTATTACGTAACGGATTTTGATGAAATATGGCGCATCAAACGCGTCTTGTTAAGCTGCATCTGGTGGTCTCTGTATTTACGCTCAAACTTCTGTTCTGTCGTGTTTGCGAAGAATCGATTTCCGTGTCTACCGACACGGAAATCGATTCTTCGCAAAAACGACATAAGTCTGTGCCGAACTCCCTGGACCACCAAATGCAGCTCTTGCGACGCGTTTGCTGCGCAATATTTCATCAAAATCCGTTGCACATTAAGGAAAATATCAAATAATACTTACTTTGGAGTGGGCGACGTTGTTGTTGTTGTAACCACGTGATCATGCACCTTGAACTGTATTTCTAAACGGTTTTTCATCGATGTTTTTCTATCAAATCTACATTTAGAGCAAAATGTTGAGCCGATGCAATCATGATTATGCCGATTGGTATTGCGTAATCACGTGTAAGTTGGCAAAGTATGGTTTTACCATTTCTGACACGTGAGAATTATTCCGCGCAAAAAGTCGCCGGTTTGTGTACAGCCTCGAGATAACCGAATAAAACCACGAGTCAACACGGGTATCCAACATGCAGTGCCGAGATAATGACCAACGCAATCAGGAAACTGACGGCATAAGGTTGTTTGGATCAACTGCCGTCAATCGAATACATTTTCATGTTTACTGTTTAACATATATGTATTCAACCTCTATTATGTGTATTTAACGGTGGGAATTGTCTCAATGGTCTTGCAGTCTTGTAATTATTATAGTGAATATAAACCTGCTTCTATCTATCTTCCATTAATCTCAAACTTACACTTAGAGATGTATATTATACTTTATTTCATATATACACGTACATACAATTTCAAATACAATCGAGGTTCCCGGTAATTAGCCGGTACCCATTTACAGCCACAGGTTGAAGTAACGGACCGAGGTCTATAAATATATAAAATATGCCTAAAAGCATCAATAACTGAATTTTTTTTTTACCTATTCAATATAATTAATTATACCAAGGTTAATAACTTTTTAATAGGCCGAACCCGGACGGCCTCGAAACAACTGACTCTCACGAAACGTCAACCGAGTTATATCATTGTCGCCTATTGCAGAAGTTGGGACAATGTTAGTATTCCGCAACGATATATTCCCCATTGCGCTATGTCAACGCGTTTTCGAGCTATCGATTGTTTTGTTGTAAAAAAATTATCATCATTGCTAGGTCGGGAAAGAACGGACACATTTCCGAGGCCGATACTGCTATATAAATGAGTAAACATCGGGTTAAAAATACACTTTTACGTCGTCCCAGCCCGTAAAGAAACATTTTGCATAGAGAAAACATTGTTTCCAATCGAACATTTGATCAAACCTACATTTATACCCGTCCTGTGCGTCACGGCAGACAATTTAATCGCACAGACATTTCTATCATTTCTCGGGAAGCCATTTTGTATAAACATCGTGGGACAGGTTTATTCGCCGGAACTCGTGCACTTACTATGTGGTAAAAAAATACCTATGTTGATGGTAAAAGTATCAAGTTAAAGGTATGGCTCTCTACTCCGATTTCAAGTTTTGTCAAAATATATTTTTTTCTAATTTTGGCAGCATATGAGAATTGTCCGTGGGGTCAAATTTTATTTTTGACCGAATATGGTCATGTTATATATCAAATCGAAGGTATCAACGAGGCGATCACTCTGGTGCATTTTTTTTTGTCGAAATCGGATGGCTATGTCATCAATATTTTTTTCGATAATATTAAATTTTATCAAAATTTAAGAATGAGCCTTCTTTCCACATGTTAAATCCCCATAGACATCTTCACAGAAATAGTTGACCAATTTTCAAAATGTAACTTTTGTTTTCTTAGTTAGATCATTTCCAAGCTATCTAGCTAGGTTTCAGAATCATTTTTTTTTGTTCGACACGTCCTCCAGGTATCCACCTCTTTTTTTTCCATGTTAAATTCCCATAGAGAGCTCATTCTTAAATTGTGGGTTAAAATTTAATATTATCCAAAACATTCTTGTTTTTGCATTAAATATGGCCGTAAAATTTGGGCAGGTTACGTGAAACAGACAGTAGACTACATATACTAAATAAATGAATAAATAACAAAGGTGTAGACACAGATCTTGATCAGCCGCTACACTAATCTCAACAAAAATAAACCCACATTCTTATAGCTCGTAACAGATTTATTCCAGGAAAGAAATCCCATCTCAAGCCTTACCGGGATTGTCTTCTTGGAAAATGAGATTTTTATGGGAAGCTGTGTCAAATTGGAGCCATGTAATGACAGTAGCGTAGCAGGCAATGGTTAGAAATCACTGAAAAAACTACGCTCATTTCACGCGTCAATGCACAATAAACGTCCATGTGGCCGACAGTTTGACCTTCTACCGTTTGCGACCAGTGTATGCCCAGACCAGCCTGCGCATGCGCGCAGTCTGGTCTGGGCATACACGTGCGTCGCTCATTTACAAAGATATGTCATAGACTTTAACGGCACAGAAAATGATGCATCAAATTAGCATCGTATTGCTGAACACAAGTCTGCATATGAGTCGCCTGAAAAATGTTGGGATTAATAAGAACAAATGTTATTATAATACTGAACAATAACTAGTGTTGCAAATACTAGTTTTTCTTCAATCAATGGTTACTATTTTAATTTTACTTATACATGTATTGTATATATTTCTTAAACTAGTGTCTCTAATGGAAATTTATTTCTATATGTGATATTTCATGATCATTCCACAACAAACAATAATTGTATGTCATATTTGGTCATTACTGGTGCGTCTATAGAGAAAATGTACAACCGAATTATTTCCCCTATACATTTTATCATAGTTTCTGATAATAAAAACTAGATTATAAACAGTTAGATGAAATTGTGCGATTGGTTGATAGAGAATAGTAGGTTAGTGCCGTGAATGGGAAAAATATATGGCAAGGCTCAGGAAACGGGATGGGCGAGGCTCTGCCGAGCACATCCCGTTTCCGTGCCGCGCCAGATATTTTTTTCCCATTCACGGCACTAACCTACTATTCTATTTATCCCGTCAACACCTACAAATGGCTGTAAAATGCAAAAATTGTATTGACTGGATATCAAAAATGTTTCACGGCACCGTGTTTCACGGCACATACGCACTGTGTTGACGGGATAAATATATGTCATTTGCAGTGAATGAAGTGATAAACCAGATACATGTATTGGATAAATAAATATATCTGAGACATGACATGACAAAACTATTCCTCTTTCCTTTGACAGCTGTGCGCATAGTTCCAGTTTATAGGTAGCAATGTATGTAATATTGTCGTGCTATACGCTTAAACGGCGAGTACGACCAAGAAAATAGTGCCCTGTGCCAACTTATCCTATGTCGTGTTGGTCTGTCTTGCTTTGTATCTAAAACTCTATATATACATGTACTATTCTCTATAGTTTTCACAGTTTTGGGCTCAGTTTATCAGTTAACTTTTGGAAAATACGAATCAAGACATTTCGTTCGTATGAATACAACAGCTATTATCTTTAGTTCTCAAAGTTAGGTAGCAGTGACCAGTTAGCCGCCAATTTCGTACAATTTTTTCTGGGAGTTACAAACGGTAATTTATTCTAGAGAAAACGTGTGGATGGGAATGGGTTTGCACGATCACAGCACATTTGCCTCTGGATGATGATTGAGAAAATATACGACTTTCAATATCTAGTTCCGCAAGTGATCAGTTTTTGTGGAAATAACATATTTCAGTACTTTCAGTACTTTGATTACATTGAGTTTCGCGGTGCTAGAAGTCATTCGTGTCATTATATGGTAACTATGACGATGTCCTTGACACATATGTGGATGTGGCTGGAGAAATGGGTCTTATGGGATTTATGACCAGTGTAGTTCCTGATCAAATATAACACTCCAGTAGCCTGATTATGATAATGATCTATACTATATTGCTTGTTGGAAGCATGGCGGGTGTTTCATTGATGGAATGACGAACAGTGCAGATCCTGATCAGACTGTGCTGATCTGGATCTGCACTGTCCGCAAACTCCATAAGCCCGTTTCTCCAGTGACTGGCAAAATGGGGCTTATGATCTAGTCTGACCCGGGGCCCGTTTCACTAAACTTCGTACGACTAAGAAGTTTGTGAAGTGACACACTAAAACTTACAACAATGTTCGGATTATCGGCCGATTTGGGGCAATCTTTTGCGGATTTGTTCAGATTTAATGACACCTACATGTAGGTGAAAGATAATAGCATTAGAGAATCACAATAATGTGTGAAGGAAATTTATAAAAATCTTCATATGAACATGTTTAGCGTACGAGGTTTAGTGAAACGAACTCCAGAAATGTCATAAGTCTATTTCTCCAGTCACAGGCACATGAGACACACATGTGATTTTGTACCTTCGGACATCTGCGTAATTTCATTAAATACGTTTACAAAATTTACAATATTTTTCATAAATAAAGTAAAAAAGTTGACAATTCTATTATGTATACATGTGGATTTATATTCCGCATGTACTCTGAAAATTTCGTCAACTTTTTACTTTATTTATGAAAAATATTGTAAATTATGTAAACGTATTTAATGAAATTACGCAGATGTCCGAAGGTACAAAATCACATGGCGTGTTTTATATGCGATAAGATATGTTTTCATGGAGCCGGACTCTGGCAATAATGTCACGAGGTCTGGGGGTTTGACGATGATTTTACGCTCCACCGATTATTGTTGCAATTTCAGTTTGCCATTCTGGCAATTAAATGACGTTCCTAATTTCGCCGGGGGAAGTGCCCGTGACTGGGAATTTTGTGAAACAATAATTGGTAAACGATTTTCGCATATATGGTCGTGAGACTTATGTGTTTTGCGACCAGTGCAGATCCAGATCAGCCTGTGCATCCGCACAGTCTGATCAGGATCTGCACTGTTCGCCATTCCATCAATGAAACGTCTGGCATGATTATAACAAGCAATGCAGATAGCTGTCAGGATACAGGAGTGTGCCATTCGATCAGGAGCTGCACAGTCACAGTTTCCAGTCACAGCAACTAATGGCACAGGTTCTCGTATTTCCTCCCATATCGCATCGCCGTTTTACGTCGATGTTAATTTCGACAAAAAGTCGGAAATTGATAAAAAGAAAATAATACTTCTGTCAGTTGCTATGCAAAACATTATGTACGGTACAAGACATTGCATATACAATTTTATTATATACCTACCCATGAAATACATAGTTATACGATGTAAATAAAAGTCATATGTTCTCATCGATGAAATAAACAACTTCCGGTGAAAATACGGACTACTTCCGCTATCTATATTCATAATGCGCACCTGCAGTGCCGGACTGCAAATAGGCTGCAAATACACATTCATTACCGTATACAGTCTAAAAAACTGCCAATTTCCATGGAGTGGTATATAATAAATAGAATATTCATATTTTTTGCAACGAATATGACATATATGTTCATCTCGTGGTGTGAAATGTCCATATTTCACGAGTGCCGTGTATGTTGAAAAGCATATTTAGTTGAAATAATTTAATGGGATTCTCTTAAAAAGTGTACAATTATTTAAAGGGACTGTGCCTCAGATGTGGATCAGATGGCACTCGTGAAATATGGACATTCCACACCACGAGATGAATATCCTCTATTTATTTTCACTTATCACATCTTTGATACATTTTCGAGTTTTGTTTCTGCATTTACACAGCACATGTGCAAGGTATGGACATATGGATGTGATAACACAGTTACACAGCACATGTGCAAGGTATGGACATGAGGATGTGATAACACAGTTACACAGCACATGTGCAAGGTATGGACATGAGGATGTGATAACACAGTTATATCACGTTCGTCCCCATGTACGATCGATAGCTCGCGGATTTATCTCCTCGTACATGCGGACGAACCGTGATCTACGGAACCCCGCAGGGGACATGGATTTTGTATTAATTCGTTCCCACGAAATAACAATTCGTTCCCTCAATTTAACAAATCGTTCCCTCGAATTAACAATTCATTCCCACGATATAACAATTCGTTCCTTCGAATTAACAATTTGTTCCCACGAAATAACAATTCTTTCCCTCTCAATTTAAACAAATCGTTCCCTCGAATTAACAATTAATTCCCACGATATAACAATTCGTTCCTTCGAATTAACAATTTGTTCCCACGAAATAACAATTCTTTCCCTCAATTTAACAAATCGTTCCCTCGAATTAACAATTCGTTCCCACGATATAACAATTCGTTCCTTCGAATTAACAATTCGTTCACACGATATAACAATTCGTTCCCGAATTGTTAAATTGAGTTGTTAATTCGTGGGAACGAATTGTTAATTCGTGGGAACGAATTGTTAAAATGAGGGAACTAATTGTTATTTCGTGGGAACGAATTAATTAAAAAA
Organism: Conchocele bisecta; assembly: GCA_029237695.1. Taxonomy (NCBI): domain Eukaryota; kingdom Metazoa; phylum Mollusca; class Bivalvia; order Lucinida; family Thyasiridae; genus Conchocele; species Conchocele bisecta. The sequence goes on along the minus strand of CM055267.1, from coordinate 112,457,958 downwards.
AGAATTATACGTCCCCTGCGGGGCTTCGTAGTGATCTAACTCTGACATGGTACACTATTTACTGCAGTTTGTCTTTAACCCTTAGAATGCGGGAACCGAAAATAGTCGTCTGCTGTTAATTAGTATTTTGTATTTTCTCTCAGTAAAAACTTGGTTTGGCAGCATTTTAGAATCATTTCCATAGGAAATGATTCTAAAGTGCTGCCAAACCAAGTTTTTGATGAGAAAAAGTGGAAAATAAAAAATATTCAGCAGACGACACAAATTAATTCAGCATTGTAAGGGTTAAAGGTACATGCCCACTCAGTAATCACAAATTGTGCTTTCTATCATAGACATCATCTGAGCCATGTTCTGACAAAATACACATGTATTCACCATTACCCCACATATTGATTGGCATTAGTATGCATAAATTTCCATACTGATATCAGGGGCGATAACTGTGTTTCCTTAAAATGTCAACGGATATTACTATTTATTCTCTGTATTTATATTTTGATGTGCAATGATCATACTTTCTAATCTGTCGAAAATTTTACTTTTTCAGGTGCCGCATTTAATTAGTATAAATAATTAAAAAAAAAATCATGCCTCATTTGCATATGAAAATAGCCTGATACCACCGTGCGTCACTATCAGTAAAATAAATATTGCTAAATGATTATATATGTATAGCGGGCACCTGTAATTTTTAGAACCGGTGGAATAGTGACACAATTATACACTTATTTAATTCCTATAAAAAACATTTTGTGCCTACTGATGGGCATGTACCTTTAAAGGCCAAAGTCTCAATTATCCAATTTGTGTTTTATCACTTCATACAAAGTAAATGGCATAAATCAATCAATCAATCAATCAATCGTACCATTTTATTTGATGAAATTTGCAAAAACATGCGTTATATTCAAGTACGTACTACAAAAAGCTGTAATAAACAGGGGAGATAATCTGGTTGGTATTTTCGCTAAACATTCAACAGTATGGGAAAAATGTGAAATGTCTTTATGTATTATTTTTAACTATCATACGGTACCACATTCAGAAAGGAGTTTTCACTGTAGACGCTAATCAAATTAATTTACATAAAATAAGTCAGTAACCATCCATTGCAAATTTAGTTGCAACGCTAGTTATTTTTCAGTTTTCGGTACATTTGTATTATAAATTATTTTTTTACCAATTCCAGATTTTTTTTCCAGAAGCGACTTATATGAATAGGATATATGTCTGCAATTAATCTATTTTTCCTAATCTGTTTGTATCACTTTCTATGCATATCTGCTGAGACCAGGGGGCCGTTTCACTAAACTTCCTACGACTAAAATGTTCGTAAGTGCACAATTAAGATAGTCTGTAAAACTCAAATTAACATTGTTTTCTTGTAAACAATTCTTGATTTTGAAATTTCCAGACGATCCTAAATTTGCACTTACGAACATTTTAGTCTTACGAAGTTTAGTGAAACGGGGCCCAGTAGCCTATTTCACCATCATTGCAACGTATACTTTTCTAGCAAAGTATACTTTGAGGGAGAAATTTTCAATTTAATGATAAATTTATAAATTTGTATTATACTGAATTTATTACATAATGTAATAAATTCAGTATAATAATTTTGCATACTTTTAATCATCAAATATATGCAGTGGTTAGTTCTATATGACATAATGCATTTCGGGATAAATAAATGATTACTCCTTCAAAATATACTTTGCTAGAAAGACATTCAAACCCCTATATATATGGTTATCTATATCTCTGCTGCGACCAAGTCAAGGTGTATGATCATGTGGTTACAACAACAACAACAAGTACTGAAACTTCCAGAAGCCCTCCGATTCAAAGTACATATTCTTTTATTTTGTCCTTATTATGTAACGGATTTTGATGAAATATGGCGCATCAAACGCGTCTTGTTAAGCTGCATTTGATGGTATCTGTACTTTGGCACGGAAACACGGAGACACGGAAATCGATTCTTCGCAAAAACGACAGAAGTATGTACGGAACTCCCGGAACCAGCTCATGAAGACGCGTTTGCTGCGCCATATGTCATCAAAATAAGTTGCATATTAAGGAAAATATAAAATAATACTTGGAGTGGGCGAGCTTTCAACACTTTCAGACATTGTTGTTGTTGTTGTAACCACGTGATCATGCACCTTGCGAGTTATATACATGCAATTCATTCAAGCATTGTTCACAATAGCTTTCTGCGAATCGTTGCCGTATACCGTATACACGTAGCTGTAATTCGTGTAAATAACTGATCGATCTTAGATTACTACAACCCTTAATTGTCGCTGTGACTGACGATAATGGGGCGTATGGCATTTGCGATCAGTGTCACCCTGATCAGACTGCGCGTCCGCGCAGTCTGATCAGGGTCTGCACTGTTCGCCGTTATATATAATGTAGCTTTTCAAACTCCAGTTGTCGTAAAACAAGACAAACTAGATCACAATCAGCCCGCTGTACTGTACTTAATTACAGACCTGGTGCTGGAATGGACACGAATGCCATACGCCCCGTTTTCTCCAGACACCATCGCAATTGACGTTTGAATGCCATCGTCCCAGCATTTCTGTGACTCGTGATGCGTTTCATCAAGTGCTTAGCAACGGTTATTAGATTTTCCTCTCAAAATACACAAAAACGAGATTGGGTCTCGGCAGTAATGGGTGATGTTGAACAGTGTCTGGCTGCTGTCAAAATGAAAAATTATTTCTCAAAAATTAAATTGGAAAAGCAATTCTTTAATTAGCAGGGTGTCGTTTCACTAAATAAGGTACTACTAAAATGTTCGTAAGTGCACAATTATGATAATCTGTACATTTTACATGTATTGATCATAGGCTGCATATGCAGCCTATACTCAATAAAGGTAAATCCACCAATTGAAATTTCCATACGATCCTAAATTTGCAAATCTCTCTCTCTCTCTCTCTCTCTCTCTCTCTCTCTCTCTCTCTCTCTCTCTCTCTCTCTCTCTCTCTCTCTCTCTCTCTCTTTATTATATGCGTGTGTGCGTACCTGATTGCATGTAAAGTCAACTGGGGGCCGTTTACTATCATAAGTTTGCACTTACGAACATTTTAGTCTTACGAGGCTTAGTGAAACGGCCCCCTGATGCATAAGTCGGGCTTAATCTGTATATTTTATACAACTTAATCTTAGTCCATGAGACACGCCATGTGAGTTTATATTAAAATATTTCATGAAAACTCGCACATTGTCTCCGGTACAAAATCACATCGCGTGTCTCATATGTGTGGAGGAATATGTGCGGTCCAAGGGACGTTTCACTAAACTTCGTAAGACTAATTTGTTCGTAAGTGTAACTTTAGAGTCGTCTGGAAATTTCAATTGATGGATTTACATTTATTGAGCATAGGCTGCATGATAAAGAAGCCTATGCTCAATAAATGTAAATCCAATAATTGTTTACAAAACAACGTTGTTAATGTGGAATTAACAGACATAATTTTGCACTTACGAACATTCTAGTCGTACGAAGTTTATAGTGAAACTGCCCACAGAAAGCCCATTTTCTCCGAGACAGTTCCTGGCTAAGATTGATATCTCTCCAGTTGAATATTCAATTTGTGGATTGTTCGGAATCGTCGCAGTTTATACCTCTAATCGTGGATATACTCACGAAAAAATACATAATCCGCTTCACGTTGACTACTGTAATAAAAAAAGAAGCACAATTGGGCATATATAGAGAATAGTAGGTTAGTGCCGTGAATGGGAGAACATATCTGGCAAGGCTTAGTAAATGGAATGGGTGAGGCTCAGCACATCCCCTTTCCGTGCCGCGCCAGATATGTTTTCCATTCACGGCACTAACCATTACATGTATTCTATTTATCCCGTAATATCACTTTATCCCGTCAACACAGTGAGTATGTGCCGTGAAACACAGTGCCGTGAAACATTTTTGATATCCTGTCAATACGACATAGTCACTGCGTATGAATATGTGCTGTGGCGGGGGCATTTTAAAGCCATTTGTAGGTGTTGGGAAAAATATCTGGCGCGGCACGGAAACGGGATGTGCTCGGCAGAGCCTCGCACATCCCGTTTCCTAAGCATTGCCAGATATTTTCCCCATTCACGGCACTAACCTACTATTCTCTATCACCCGGGTGTCTGACATGCAGTATGGGCAGACTTGGTGTGTTTGTACGACACGTATTCTCACCAAATGGTATACATTGGACCCTCTCTAAACCGGACACTAAGAAAACACAGTTGACCTTAGTTTTAATGAGTATGTTGGTCGTTTATCTCATGTGATAATGTCTGTTCGTCTGGCTCAGAATGATCAAATGCCCGATTTAGAGTGAAACCTCTCTAAGCCGGACACCCTGTTTACCTCACAGGGTGTCCGGTTTAGAGAGGTTTCACTGTAATACAAAACAAAATGTATCCGGCGAGCGTTAGCAAACGAAGATTGCACACGTGTGAGTAAAGATTATTTTTAAGTGATCTAGTTTTATCCCGTCAACACAGTGCGTATGTGCCGTGAAACAAGGTCCGTGAAACATTTTTGATATCCTGTCGATACGACATAATCACTGCGTATGCATATGTGCGGTGGCTGGGGTTATTTCTTGTTGCATTTTAAAGCAATTTGTAAGTGTTGACGGGATAAATAGAATAGTAGGTTAGTGCCGTGAATGGGGAAAATATCTGGCGCGGCACGGAAACGAGATGTGCTCGACAGAGCCTCGCCCATCCCGTTTCCTAAGCCTTGCCAGATATTTTTCCCATTCACGGCACTAACCTACTATTCTATATGTTTCTATATTCATGCAATGTACGTACGTGTTTATTATATCGGAATAAAAACCGGCACAGATTTATGTAAATGCTAAATATACTAGTAGTGTGGTTCCGTTCCAAGCAAACAACATGTGTGTTATATTATTAGCGTTTATTACGCCTACTCGGGTGTTAATATAATAATATAAATACACGTTTTCTTCATTACTACACTGAAAACATCTGCTATACCTAACTTATAAAGTATACCGTATCCTACGGCAGCTTTAAAGGGACATCCTCATTTTTTTTCTATCTCGTTCCAATGAAAAATACATTGGTCACAAACCCCAATTTCTCCAATCACTGGCACATTTTGTGACTGAATCAGGGACTGGCCATACATTTCAGCATCATACATACTTGTGTCCTAGTCACATATCATTAGCCGATTTCACCAAAATTGCAAAGCATACTTTTCTAGCAAAGTATACTTTGAGGGAGTAATCCGGCATTTATGTTTCCCGAAACGCATTATTTCATATAGAACCAACGACTGCATATATTTGATGATTAAACATATGCAGAATTATTAAACTGAATGTATTACATTATCACAGCCAAAATGGCTGTGATAATGTCATAAATTCAGTATAATAAAAATTAATAAATTTATCGTTAAATTGAAAATGTCTTCCTCAAAATATACTTTGCTAGATAAGTATACTTTTTGCAATGTTGGTGAAATATATAGGCTACAGGTAATAAACCGCCCACAAATGTCATTTTCTTGATTTCTCCAGTCACAAAACATGTTTCTGTCAACCGATCACTTTGTTTTCTCACAACAGAACGGGGGCTAAAGAGAGCTATATTCCCCAAAACCGGGCTAATTCTGCACGTTCTGAATATGCCGTGTTCACATCTAACTTGACATAACGTTAACTTTAGTGACGTAACGTCACGCTCTGGGCACCGACGTCCAGTAGCCGATTTCACCAGAATTGCAAAGTATTCTTATCTTGCTAAGTACACTTTGACGGAGAAATTTTCAATTTAAGGATAAATTTATTAATTTCTATTATACTGAATTTATTACATTATCACATCCAAAATTTTATAATTATTCTGCATACTTGTAATCATTAAATATATGCAGTCCTTAGTTATATATGAAATAATGCATTTCGGGAAAAATAAATGATTACTCCCTCAAAGTACACTTTGCTAGATAAGTATACTTTGAAAATTTGGTGAAATAGGCTACAGGTCAAATGTAACAAGTGATATTGGTGTACATTACGCATCGAGTATTAAGGAAGTCAATTAAACATAGCATTTTTTTCTTGTTTCCGTGATGATCATGTTTTACCAATGTAACATTTCCTGCATATTCCGCCCATTGTCAGATTGGCCCCCGTTCTGGGATCGACGTAACGTTTTTCGGCTGCCGTTCTGATATTGGTCCCTACTCTGGGACTGACCCATGATCTGAGTCCTATATACGTATGTGGCTGTGACTGGAGAAATGGGGCTTATGGGATTTGTGATCAGTTTAGATATTTAGCATATAGCACACTCCTGTAACGTGATAATGAACCTTAAGTAGTATAGAGGGATTCAAAATGATACCACCTAACGGTGGTATCATTTCTCCACCCTCTATACTACTCCACCACCCCCCCCGAAAAATCAAAAATTGGTTAACGAGGAAATTGTCTCCCACCAACCACGAAATATTCAAAATTGGTGTCATAAATACATCATGTTGTTTTCACGTCCAATTGAACATATAAATTTAATAGGTTATAATAAAATATTATAACAAAATGGATAATAAAATACACAACGAATTGGACGTTTATAATGATTTGGATGAAGGATTTTACGCTGTTGTTTTCTACAGTATTAAAACACGGTAAAATGACAATACTAGTGATATCGAATACATGAAATATCAGCGTAATTTATTACGCTGCGATAAAAACGTTGCATTTACAATATTAAACCGGCAATTATGTCGCCGGTATAAGTATCAAATTTATATAATGAAGCGACTAAATAGGATCGGAGAAACACTACCGAAAACATTATCAAACTAATTTTATAAAACAGTTTAAAATCAAAGATTCGTTTACGGATATGCGTTTCTACAATATCGCTTTTAACGAAGAAATTGGAAAATTATTAGAAGAAATTGAAAATTATTGAACAGAAACTAATTTATGTTATAATCACACCAAGCAGACGACAATGTTCCAATTACACGTGTTATGAACATGTAAATTAGGTGTCCATTTTATAGAGAGATTACACGATTACGTCTTCCAGGATGAAACATAAACACACTGTAATAGTGGTCATCTTTTGAATCCCTCTATACTACTGTAATATATACTATAAATTTTTTAATAACTGTGTTGAAGAACTTTACGAAGAATACGGGGGTTATAGTCCTATATATAAATTCTATAAAATGAGAACACTAGGCGATATCGAATACATGAAATATCAGCGTAATTTATTACGCTCCGATAAAAACGTTGCATTTACAATATTATACCGGCAATTATGTCAACCATACAAACATTAAGACGGATAATGCGTATCGGATATGAAACTAAGGTGTATTATATAAAATTGTTAAAACCCAACGATTCGTTTACGAATATACATTTCTACGATATCGCTTATAAAGATATTAATAATTTGTAAAAATTAAAAAAAAAAATAGCAAAAGCCTCCACTCGTGCACAACACCCCCAGCGACTGGGCAGATTTCTAGCCGGCACCCAGCCACTGGGGTGTTGGGACCTTTCTTAAGCCCACGCATCTGTTGGCTCACATTCTGGGTCGCCTTGAACCCCATTGCCAATTCCTCTATTAAGAGAAACCAGCGATGTAAGACGAGCCTATGTGTGAATTTGGTTTCCGAAATTGCAAAGCTCTTAGGCAGAAATCTTTTAGGCCGGCACCTTTGAGCTACACAATTACATCGCCAAATACACACATATGCATAGACTGCTACCATTAAACAGACGAGACGGACGTCATACCGGATCAACAACATGGCATGCACGAGATGAGACCAATTGTTGTAAGGTCAACAAACATATATATACTCATCAGTTTCCTATACAACATACAAATGGTGTGCATATTCATAATTATTTATTAATACCTATTGGCGAAAGAAAACATTGTGATGGTTCGTTATTTTGTTAATTTTATAATTAATTTTATATTTTTTTTAAATAATTTAAAGCTGAACACTCCCTATTATTACATAGTAATTAATTTATGTTGTAACGACAATGTTTCAATTACACGGGTTATGGCCCATGCGTAAATTGATAGCCGAGGTAAACAGAGCCGATAATTCTCAGTGAAAAACACATGTTGTATAGGTATGTAAATTTGTTTACTGCACCAATATAATTTTGAAAAAAAATTAGGAAAATTAAGAATTTTTTTTTTTTAAATTAAATTATTATTATTTTATTATTTTAATTATTAAATTTTTTTTTAATTTTTTTTTAATTATTTTATAATGGTGCTGTAACATTTCCTCCGACTTTATTTCCAAGTTTTACCCTAAATTTATCCCAATCAGTACACTCAATTGTTGGCATGGTGGCGCGCGCCTTGATCCTTATATCATTTTTTAATTCTTCATATCTCCCCATTTCTTCCACCACGGATTCAAACTCTAAATTTGATATTTTCTTATCGGCCAACGCTTTGGACACCATAACGTCGATGCTATTTTTCTTAGACCTAGCGAGAACGGATATTCTATCATGTTTTCTACTTTTTTTCTCAGAGTTTTCCACCCGCCGCCCTAATTACCATACAAAGTGTTCCAGATAAAACGGTAATTCCACTCAAAACCCCTGCAAGTGGAAAATCATTACAATTGTAGATAGCGTTGCAGCAGTCCCCGCCCCACACAACACAGAAACACTTGCCAGAACCGTACTAGATGCTTCAGCTATGTTTGCCGCGCGCCTATATTTATTAGTGTCTTTTTCTATTTGCACATTCTCTAACTAAAATATCCTGCATAGCGACGATATTATTCAACCTAACCTGAAAATTTTTTCGTTAATTGAATCAGTGTTGTTAATTGATACAGTGTTGGTGGAGTGGTATTGAGAGTTGAATACAGTGTTGGTGGAGTGGTATTGAGAGTTGGATACATGTTGGTGGATCGTATTGACAATTGGAAGCGGTGATTCGTTCATAGTTAAATTTATTTCAATATATTAGTATTTACACAATAAGTTCAATTAACAATGAGACAATAGTGGAAGAACTCTCTGAGTCACCGATTTTCGTAACAAAGTTAATAACACTACCTTGGGAAAGTCTAATTCGATCATCACCGGAGAACGAAATCACCGTCGAACTATCTCCAGAGATTTTAGTGACTCCAATCCCCCGTTCTTCCCCATCTACTACAATATTTATCGCGACCGCGCCCACAGGTTTACCATTAGCATTAACCGAGCAGACCGCCATTTGGATAACTTCACCTGCAGCTGTCATAGTGTATCCCCCATATTTATTACTCGCTTTGGCACCGAACGAATATTCATAGTGCCCCACAACCAATGGGCCCCGCTTCTCAGCCCAAACTGTTATGACACGTTTTGGTGTTTTCATTGTTTTCACTATTCCGGCAAGCGCATTGTTTGCGTTATATGCCTCAGTACGAATCTCATAAGAGGCCTCCTCAAGAGCTTTGGTCGCGGCTATACGATCATGTTTCAGTTTATCGGTTATTTTTTCATCTAGTTCAGTAAGTGTCGCTTCTCTGTTGATAGAGTCCTCTGAGCGCAACGCATCATAAGCCTCCGTAATGGTTGCCTGGTGGTCTTCTAAGGCTTTATCAATACCCGACCGGGTCTCTTTTTGAAATTCGGTTATTTTTTCATCTAGTTTAGTAAGTGTCGCTTCTCTGTTGATAGAGTCCTCTAAGAGCAACACCCTATAAGCCTCCGTAATATCCGCCTGGTGGTCTTCTAGGGCTTTATCAATACCCGTTCGGACTCCATCAAGATCAAACCGGTCTCTTTTTTAAATTCGGTTATTTTTTCATATAGGTCAGTAAGTGCGCTTCTCTGTTGAGAGAGTCCTCTGAGCGTAACGCCCCATAAGCCTCCGCAATGGCCTCTTTGTGATCTTCTCGGACCCCCTCAACCCCAGACCTGGTCTCTTTTTTTAATTCGGCTATTTTTTCATCTAGTTCGGTAAGTGTCGATTCTTTACTGTGAGTTGTTCTCTAAGCGCAACGCATCATAAGCCTCCGCAATGGCCTCTGCAAGGTTAGACTGGTGGTCTTCTCGGACTTTATCAATACCCGACCGGGTCTCTTTTCGAAATTTGTTTATTTTTTTATCTAGTTCAGTAAGTGCCTTCTCGAGGCGAGAGAGTCCTCTGAGCGCAACACCTCATAAGCCTTCGTAAGGTCCGCTGGTGGTCTTCGTGCTTTCTCAATACCCGACGTGGCCTCATTTCGAAAATCGATTATTTTCCCGTCTAATTCAGCAAGTGTAGCTTCTTTGCTGAGAGAGTCTTCTAAGCGCAACGCATCATAAACCTCCGTAATGTCAGCCTTACGGTCTTCTCGGACTTTATCAATCCCCAACCGGGCCTCTTTTCTAAATTTGTTTATTTTTTTACCTAGTTCGTTCTTTAGTTCCGTATGCGTTTCTTCACGACTTTGTGTATTCACAGCCAGGGCATATCTCTAAGTTGTGATAGTAGACTCTTGTGAATCTCGTCCGTGGCCCTCGATATAGTTCTATTAATCAAGGCCTTTGTTTTTTGGGTAGTTAAAAAGTCGCCCTCTGTCGGGATGAATCCCCCTTCTGCAGGTTCCAAATTATTTATTTGAATTTGTCACCCAATCGGAAGAACTACCTGGTCCGTATATACTCATAATGTTGATAATATATATTACGAACATGCGTTTAATTCTAATTTTCTTAATTTGAAATTTCTAGGACGACCGAAATCGGGTAATCGTTCTTCAACTCTCGCCCTTTATCATCAAGAATATAAATCTTCAACTCGTGGATGTGTCCCGATTCCAAAACTTTCATCTCTGGGTGTGGGAAGTCTAACGTTACAGTCTCGCCATAGAAACAATCGCTGGCGGGCACAGTTTTCAGTAATGTGCTGGGGGATCCGTCTATCGTGTTGTACGATGTGTTCACCCGATCCAGGTGCACCCTGAGAGTTTTCGTGAAGGTGAAGTCCACCGGTTTATCACCGACGTACTCACCCACGGGGAAGACAAACATCAACGGGGTACTAAACCCTTCATCCTCGTCGTAAGGGGGTGCAAATTTAAATCCTAACATTGAGGCCAACCCCCGGGAGATCTCTAATTTTTTATCAACGGACAATGTCGCAATCCCCGTGGCTTTTGAGACTGTGAGAGTGACATTATCAGGCATATTCGTCGCGATTAAAGCTTGGAGATCTCCGAAACCCCAAAAAAGGCCAGGAAGTAATGAGACACTTGATTCCCGAATGCGTCTCTCTACTTCTGCATGACTATCGGCGTCCTCTAGATCTAAAGGATCTAAGGGTCTGATATACTCGTACGTTTTGAGGTTTTTCCACCCGACCGTGAACGTGATTGATCTAAGGCCTACCCGGCGTTTTCCGCAGCAGTTGTCTATTAATTTTTGAAGTTCACAACTCCCTTTTTGAACATTAGTTATAGTAGCAAACATAATAATATCTTTCAATGGATACCAAAGCATTTAGCTTTAACTCTAATGTAAAGTACGCGGCGGTCGGTGGTAAATACACACAAAAAGACGTTGTTAACCGCCTTGTACACCAACCGTAACGGTTAGACCGGACAGTGGCTTTGCCACCAACTTCCCCGACATCTTTGAACAATATAGGCTGCCCAAGATTACTACGATGGAGGTGGTAAACGGCTGGAAAGCAACACCGATGCAGGTTTGGCAGAACCAAATAAATTTCGCTGTATGGTGCGCAACAGCCGGGTGTGGAGTTCATATAAAGACCATCTGACATCCAAGAATGTCATGCTCCGAAGTGTCTACAACTTTCACGTGTATTATACTATTAGGAGGATTCTCAAAGAACTAGGTATTTCACTACCTCAAGACGACGCCTGGGATCCCATTTCCAACACATATAACCGTATGGCCTTTGAAAGACTGTGTAACGAATTTTACGTTTCAAAAGACGCGGACTGGAGAACAGAAAGCATTTCCCTACCAGCACCGGCCTCGGGGACGTTCTCATTCACGGCCAGTCCGGGAATTGGACACAGACTGATTTTAGACACGATCACTCCGGTGACCACATCGTCAGTCGGAACGCCGGGAATTTTGACCCCGCGACGATGACTTTCGGGCCAGAAGTGTCTGGAGGTCGGCACTGTGGTGTGTTTTCTTGTAAAATGTTACCTCCGAAACGGGCTCACGTCGATTACATACAGCAGGCTGCTGAGGTTCAGGACGCGTGGGGTACATTTATGTTAGATACGGGTATAGGGTTCACGCAGGCCGGGGTTACTCGCGTCAACGACTCCATTCGCACGTACGTCTGGGCCATTCTCGGCGCACAGAAGCAAACTCGCAGTTCTATACTGGGCATGGGAACAGCGTTTGATGCACAAAAACAATTTTTGGCACTTGTAGAGGACGCCATCTCAGCTAGGGTGGACCTGGAGAAGGCGATCCAGAATTATCAAGACGTTTTGCAGAATGCCAGACCCAGTATAGACTATGTATTTATTTTGGAAATAGGTCTTTATATGGCGCCAGCAATATGATACTACGAGACGACCCGGTTGACGGTTACAATAATCATATCGTAATCGCCACCGCCAATCAAAAAAATCGGCCACAACGGTAACGTGAACACGGTATCATCAAGCGCACCCCCAACAGTGGAACCGATTTCATAAAACACAAAATGGATACACCTCCCCCAATTCGTAAATCGAACCCAGTACCCCCAATTCGTAAATTGGATGCACCATCGAGTTCCATCAACAGACCAATCGCGATTGGAGAAACACCAATCATCAACACCAATCGTAGATTGGATGAAATTGGAAGACACACACGAGGAGGAGAAATTGGGGCTCGTCATCGCCCTCGTGGCGATCGGATTATTTACGCTTTGGTTGTAGGAACTCTCTGACAGAGAATAATAGGAGACCGGCGATTGCCACGATTAAAGCCCAGGTATTTTTGGCTAGCCATCCGGCCGTTTTTGATAATATAGATAGCAAGTAAGAAACGATACTTCCGATCAGTCCAGGTAGTGCGGCAGCCGCCTTTCCAGCTAATTTAGCTAGAAGACTGGCGAGGGCTTTTAGTTGTTTTTTTATCCACTCCTTGGCTCCACCGGATGGAGCGGGTGCTGGTGCTGGTGCTGGTGCTGGAGCGGGTGGTAGCGCCGCACCACCAGTGAAAGTTAGAACTATGGTCGATATAGTCATGCCGATAGCAACGAGGATGCTTGCTATCGTGACGCCCTGCTCTCTGAACAGAGTGCGAAGACGCTCACCGAGTGTCGTCTCCTCGTGCAGGACCCTCGAGATTGATTCGCGGATCCGACTTATTTGTGTGCGGAGAGCCTCACGGTTAGCCGAGGCGGCCTCCAAGCGAGCTGCTCTTTCATCCCGCAACGACCGCAAGCGTTTGTTGATCCGCTCGGTAGATTCTCTATCACCACCAGCTTCCTCCAGTTTTCTTTCTTCTAGCGCGATATGTTCATCCAGCGCCGTGAGTTTGGCGAGGTTAAGGACCAGTTCGCCCCGGACCGTTTGTAGAGCCTTATCGAGGCCCCGGAGTTCGCGAAGAGGTAACGGTGGGTCATCGTTGAGTATTTCCCCCAATTGCGATTGGACGCTGAACGTGGTATCCATAGTGTTAATAACGTCGGTGGCTATTTGAGGGACCTCGCTGAGCTCGACCGTTTCTATCGCGGTGGCCGTCTTCGCTATAGTTTCGTCGGTAGACTTTAGGGCCTCTACAGCGCGGGCCGGTATAATTGTTTTACCCCTCTTCCAATCCGTGAATCCTAGTTCGTCCCTTATGAGTTGGCCACCGCCCCGGTATCCGGCAATGGTGTTTAGCGATAGGGGTTTTCCGGTCCTAATGTTGACTAATGGGAGATTTAGTGCTGCTCTTAGTCGCAATTTACCGCTAATAAATTTGAACTTGGAGTAGTCGCGACCGACAGAGGGGACCAGACCTTTTTCTGCTGCCAAATTGTTGTAGTAGTCGTTTACAGCTCCCTCAAGTAATTCCTGACTTTGACTAGTGGTAGCGTCACCCAATTGTGATTGGATTGTAACTGGAGTTTCTATGGTGGGTGTCGTGAGGGAATCCTCGAAGTTATCATCATCATCATCGAGGTAATCGTCTCTTTCGATTTCATCCATGTAATCATCCATATTTATAATTTTCTTAAAATTAATTATGTATTAAAGACAAAACCATACGGGTTTAATAGTTTCAATAAAATTAATTATGTCTTCGAGTCAATACGGTCGCAAACTCAATCCATACCGCAGACTGCGTGAGCCCCTCGGGGGGCAAAAAGGCGTGAGACAGAGTGTCGTTATTTACGAACAACCCATCGACGATCGACCAGAACCAGCAGCTCTTAGTCCGCTTCCCCAACCTCGGAGCTAACGACGTCATTGTTCCGGGTACTGTTCGCCTCGCTTTCACTATTTCGCTAACGTCGACGGACGCGGACCGAACCGTCGTTCAGAACTTGGGTCGCGCCATAGTCAAGAAGACTATGATAAAGATTTCTGGTAATGAGGTGATGTCGATCGATGACAGCGACGTCTACCATTGCTATCAGGACCTGTGGAAGACGTCACACGAGCTTGAAAACGCTGTCTATCAAGGTATTGACACCAGCAAAAATAAGAACGTAACCAAACTTAGAATCGGGGCTGCTAACAAGGCAGATAACAACGCGAGTGACAACGCGGTCGCGGGCGCTTACGGCAACCGCTTCTACATCCCGCTCGACTTTGAGTTGCTGGAGAGTCACATGCCCTACTATCAGAGTGCTTTGGCTGACCGCCTCGAATACGAACTAACGTTCAACGACTACGGCCGAGTTATCATAGCCACCGACCAGTTATCGACGTATACGTCGATAATGTTTTCGCTGGAGTACGACATGGTCACGATGACCGAACTAGCGCGATTGATCAGAACCCAGTACGCCGGGCGCGTTGCCATACTTTACGACCGAGTTTCTTCGCCATCGCAAGATGCCGAAAAACAAAAGCGACACATTGTGGAATATTAACGTCAACGTACCCGCCCGCTCGATGAAAGGTATACTGATGTTGTTCGAGGATGCTCGGTTCGCGTTCGGTGCTAGAAAAACCGACAGATTCTATAACCCCAAAATCACGAAGGTAGAGGTGACGATCGAGGGAGTCCCCAATCAACTCTACAGCGCGGGTCTTCGCGCGCACCAGCAGTGGGATGAAGTAAGAAAGCAGTTTGCTGCCGGATCTAAGCGCTCTCCGGAGGTTGCAGCAGTTGCTAAAGACCTGCATCTCTCGGCCGTCTCCCTCGCGGAGTTCCTGAATACCAAATACGCGTTATGGCTAGACATGCGAGCCAGCGACGATGACCAAATACACGGTAGCGGACGCCAAGTTGAGAACGCTAGTGAGGGTGTGACGATCCAGATAACCAAAGAGGCGGACGGAGCGGGCCATTGAACGTGTACTTATATATAATTACAGACGCACAATCAACATCGAAGATGGTCGATACGTATCAGCGATCTACTGATTTAATAAAAAAATCATCTAACGATTTATTAATACATAATTTTGAAAAAATTAAGAAATCTAGCAATCAATACCAATTCACGATTGGAGATGCTCACTCCGCCATAATATGTGGGCAGACAGGATGTGGAAAAACGGTTTTCATCCTCAAACTTACTCAGAGGGATCCTACCGCGATGCCTTTCGTCACATTGTGATCCTATGTCCCACTGTGCGACACAACGATACTTATCAGCGGTGCCCGTGGATATGGACCGACCCTGAGGTATACGTTATTGACCCCGGTGATAGGCTTCACGATTGGTTGCGTGGTTTATACCAAATATTTCAGGGTGAGACCCACCCTATACGTGATTGACGATTGCTCAGCCAAGGCGGCGATGACCAAAAAGAAGGACAGCTCTCCGAGCTCGCATTTTCTGGCCGCCATGCGAGGCAAAGCGTATGGATATCCACTCAAAAATACAACGCCGTCCTCAAGGATCTGCGCGAGCAAACGAAATGGGTCGCCCTCTTTCACTGCAAGGACCGAGACTCATTCGATGACTGTCTTCGAGAGAATGACGTTATCCCAACGCGCGAGGAGCGCCTGGAGGTTCGACAGATACTTTCGAAAACTAAGCACGCCAAGCTTCTGCTAAAGACTGATCAACCAACTGCTTATAAAGTTATCAACTAAATCTAACGATTTTGAAAAAATTAGGAAAATTAGGAAAATTGCAAAGTAATAAGCTATTGCAATGCTTAGCAATTGCTGAACAATGCTGAACAAATACTGAACAATGCTTAGCAATTGCTGAACAATGCTTAGCAAATGCTGAACAAATGCTGAACAAATGCTGAATAATGCTGAACAAATGCTGAACAAATGCTGAACAATGGTTAACAATTTGGTGCTCCGCTGCGATCTTTGTTGCGAGCATAATGGTGATCATAAGTATCGGGTGGTGCGCATTTATTATTTTAATAATTTTGAAAAAATTAAATAAATATGTTAAAGTGATGAGACTTGTTAGAATAGTTAAATTACTAATTTTGAAAAAATTAAGAAAAATGAACTGCGACGAACTTCTCGATCAGCTAATAGAAGAAACCTCAACTCCGACTGCCAACAATAATGATCCGACAGAGCAATCGGGATCTGGGTTTAGTGCAACGACTCCGAATGAAAATGAAAATGCGGCGCGACGAGAGCGGCTAGCTGCGCTGGTTGCTGGGGGACAATCGGAGCATTATCTCGGTAGGCGTCTCTCAGTTTTTCAGGTGGATAAGATGTCAGATGCGGAGATCGATAAAATGTATGCGCGATACGAATCCAAATTGGGAGCAGAGATGACAAAAACTCTTGGATCGGCGGCTATTCATTTGTACGCTACCGCCGTTAGTAGACTTCTCCCTATACCAAACACTGCGGGGTTGATTGATGATCTAGAGACTGACCCTTTTATAGGGACACACTCAGAACGGCATGCTGCTCAATTTATCACAAGTTTGGAATGTACTTAGCTCCACTAACAACCGCGTTGACCACGGGTAAACACTGTCAATTTGGACATATATGCCCACGAACTATAAGCTCTAATATTAATACAAAATATAATTTTGAAAATGATGACACAAGACACACCCACGAGAGTGACGGAGTTGAACCAGATTGCTCCAACACAATCGAACCAGAGTGTTACTCCGCCACTGGATGACATACCGCATATAAAAAATCCCAAAAGACAGGCAGCTGGGCGGGCGGCGGCTGCCACCCGAAAAGTTAAACAAGATAAAATACTCGCCGAGCTTCGAGAGGCTAAACTCCAATCGAGATTGGGGACGGAGACAGCAAAACATCTGAATACAGAGTTGAGTACAACAACACCCCCAATTCACGAATTGGAAGCACACTCAAATTCAAAGAATTTGTCACCCAATACCAACTACCGTTGGAGTTGGGCGAATCCGATTGAACCCAAATTCGTGAATTGGAGTTGGGTTGTTGGTGGTGGTCTGGCAGTTGTTGGTGCCCTGTGCGTGTGGAAATACCAGAAAAAACAACCAGCCAGTGTTCAGAAGAAAGTTACTAAACACCAATCATCAACAATGTTGAATTTGGATGCGCCCCATTTAAACATTGATCGCGACCCATTTTTATATGCAATAATTATAACAATGGCTGAACAAGATGGTAAAATGTTAGTGAATGCGCTTTATCACGCCGTGGTGATATCGGGTTTCAGTATCGGGTATGCTCGACTATCAAAGATGGCCCTAGGAGGAACCGCTCCCAAATTGGACTTTACTGTGAGAGACCGTAGGGCTCGCGACCTTAGATGTAGCGGGGCCGCAGTTTGGACCCGAGATTATCTAGTTAAAGCTGGAATTCTACCAGTTAATATATGGAAATAAATGGCTTCAATCGCAGTAATAGTAGGTGGTGCGCTTGTAAACGCATTGGCGTTCAGCGGTAGCAACTTTTTTTATAATTCTCTAAAATGAAAAGCTCGAACGTGGATGAGGAGCGTAAGCGTCATGATTTAGCTGTAGAACAACTCAATAGCGCAAAGGAAGCATGGTCGAAAAAACGAACCGCCCACATCTGGACTGGGTCAATGAAGAGCTTCGCCGCGAAAATCACGCCGCGCAAACTTTTCAGAACGTTGAAGAAGCCAACCGCGAGTACGCGCTGGCATATCCGCACAAAAGTCTCAATCCAATGGATCCCGAGCCCCAACTTTCAGATTTCTATGTACCGTCAGAGCCCCAAAAGGACCGCGAGATCGCGTTCATCATCGTGGGAATAGGGTGTGGTGGTGGGTCTCGCCGGCTATTATATTCAATCGAGATTTTAAATTAATTAATTAAAATAATATTTTTTTTTTATAAATATATATATATAGAACGATGTTAGTTGACGAACTTTATAACGCTATGATTGATGTAGGCTACACTGCCCAAAAACACTCGTTTACCTGGTGCAAAGAGTATGATTCGTCTGGCCCGATTGATTGCTCGAGGACGAAAAAAGCGGCCACCCTTTTCGCAAAGCGGATGTTAGATTCCTCCCAATCGAGATTGGATGAATTAGATTTCCCTCTCCTCCGTTCCAACCCAAACGCGATTGGGGCTGCAGCGAAACTTCCAACAAAGGTTTATTATTAACGACGCAGTTACCGGACGAACTGGCGAGGGCATGTTGGAGATTGTCCGATATATTAGAATACTTCGCATACGATGAACACGCGCAAACTTGATACCAAACTAACGCGCAGCTGTCGAATACATACTATAGTCCACGCGGCTACTGGAAGGGACTCGCGGCCATCAAGAACCTCGCGGCGGCGACCAAGGTTTCAGAAAACGCTGTCAAGGAATGGCTCAAGAAGCAGGCCATCTGGCAGATCTATTTACCCGCGCCTCACAATATTCCGCGCCCGAAATTCGACGTGCCGGTGCCGAACCAAGTTCACCAAGCGGATCTCCTGTTTCTCCCTCACGATCGCGTCGGTCGCAAAACGTACAAGTACGCACTGACAATCGTTGACGTAGCGAGTCGTTACAAGGGGGCTGAGCCGTTGGCCACTAAAGAGTCTAAGGAAGTGGCCGAGGCTCTTTCCCGAATATATAAGAGGAGTCCTCTCAAATGGCCGAATCTTCTCCAGGTCGATCCCGGCCGCGAGTTCATGGGCGCGGTCTCTCATCTATTGTCTAAGCATAAAGTTTCTATCAGACGCGGCCGCGTCAACATCCACCGGGACCAGGGGATCGTGGAACGCTTCAATCGAACCTGGCTGAGAGACTGTTCGGACACCAATACGCCAAAGAACTTGTAGACCCCCATTCACGGTCGACCGAGTGGGTGGCCAGACTGCCCGCCGTGGTCTCCGCACTGAACGGAGAGGTGACCAGATTGATAGGTAAGAAGCCTGTAGATGCTATCAAGTTTAAAAGGGTGACGAGCAAGCCCTCTGCCGTCTCGCGCGGGCGACCCGTTGGTTTAGAGGAGCAGCGGCTTCCATCAGATATTGACGTCCGGTACCTCTATCAACCGGGAGAGCTCGAAGGTGGCAGCCGCCGCGCGACTGATCCAGTGTGGTCTCTCAATGTATATCATCTAGATCGATCTATTACCAAACCCGATGAGCCCGTGCTCTACTATTTGGATGATGGGCCATCTCGAGGGTTTGTTCGCGAAGAACTTCTTATAGTGTCTTCTGACACCCAGCTACCCCCGATTACTTAAATCAATAGAGGTTCTGTATGTATTCCGTCTGGTAACAGCGTCTTTTATCGTAGTATGCCGAGAGTCCTAATTTTTGTTGACAGTACGTTTTCATAACGCCGTCTTTCATTTTAAATCCTCTATTTTGTGCTACATCTATAATGTGTTTTCCATCTTCTGTAGTTTCACTTAGTACTCGTTTAATATCTATCCCAATTTAAATTGTTAGTTCTCTTGGACATTCCTTTCGCAGAGTTTTTATTAATTTTAATTTGTTCCAAATTATCTTTAGTGAAATTAATTTTTTCTACAAAATAACACTTACTAGATAACGCTATCGCCCTATCCCCGCTAAATTCCATTTTGAAAAGTCCGGGCTCTCTTTCGCTCCATTTATCCCAAGCCAACCATTTATTTTTTTCTTTTTCAAACTCGTCTAGTAAGTTAGGTCTAATCAATTCCTCTATCGTTTTTCCACTAACTCCTATATACATACTATCTGTATCCATCTGTATTAATTCAAAGTCTTCTCTTTTTATGTATTTATCTAGAAATTCGTAGTAAAATTCCAACATTCTCAATTTAGCTAGTTGATAAACCGCTATTCCACAATGGAATGGTCTCTTTAGCGCACACCTGGGTTTTCTTGAAGATATTTCGTACGCATATCCTATCTCAAATCCATCAATAAAATACGCGGATCTTAATGCTTTGTCAACACAGGTTTCGTCTCGCGTATATGTCGTATTTAAATGTCTCTCCGTTGCCTCTATCATTTTTCCACAACACGAGTTTCCTAATAATTTCATTATGTCGGCTACTGGTTTCTTATTTGGTTCTACATCGCCTGTTCGTCTTGCGGCTGTAACTTCTTTTGCGAACCATTCGAAGGGTTTACCACTAATATAATCTATAACACGATGAACTCCCGTTATTTCTAGGCCGTGTTTTAAATACCATTTCAACAGTGGCGCGTACAGCAATACTTTAGTGGCGGTCATAGATCCCACCAATTTTCTTCCATTTCCTCTAGTTCTTCCAGTATCTTCCATTTAAATATTTTATGTGTGTGGGAACTTCATCAACCTCTACTTCTCTGTTTATAAATATTGGGGACATTTCAGAAAACTTATGTTTTAAGTTGTGTGGAACTTCTATATCCACCTCCGCAAACCCAAACCAGTCTCCAGATAAAACTCTTTTACAAAACTTTTTAATAAATTTAGGGTTATGTGGGGTTATCTATATGGTGTATAGTTTCTCTCCCACACGGCATCTCTTTATTTAACGTAGATAAATATAACGCGTTTGCATCGTACCCCAAAACACAGCCTTGCAAGGTTTGTTAATTTCATTTGATCCAAATGATCTAATATTTGAAACACCAGCTTCTGCATATCGTGTAAATACTATTGATGGACCACCAACTAGAGCGTCCTTCATCATTTCGTATGTTTCTTCTTTTGGTGCATATAGAGCATCCTCCGGTGGATAATCGTCTTTGAAGATTTTTGTTCTTTAATGGTTCCTCTCAATAAATATTGTATAGCCACACTCGGTAGTGTTACCGCATCTTTGAAAATATCCACACCTCTGTGTTTATAACATTCACACATTTTTTCCACCGCTTCTAGAACGGTGCTACATCTAAATCGTTATAATATTTCAACCAATCTCTGAAAGTTTTCATATTATTTTCTTCGAAAATTCTACGACATTTACTTAATTCTGTTTCATCTATTAACATTTTCCCAGATAGTTTGGAATACCAATTCTCTATATCGGGTAGTCCTGGGTAATCCAGTTTGTCTGGAGAATCGAACCACTCATAAGGAAAGAAAGATTTCTGTCCTTTGCAGTCGTAGGCTTTTATCCAACTATCGTAACTTACACCAGGTCCTAGATAAAGTATTACATCAAGAAATCTAAATTCTGGAGTAAATAGAAATATTGTTGCGTTTGCACGTTTTCCGACCATTACTTTCTTTGTTGTTGATGTCAGTTCGCCTACTAGGTATTTCTTTATTAAGTTTATATCGTACTTACTGCTGTTAAAACCTATAACCGGTACTTGCTCTATCCACTGTTCGATCTTGGCGATTTGGTTTTTACGTAAATATTCCGTATTAAACTTATATCTTGACCACACTTCTTCTCTTATAGCTTTTCCCCTGACTTTCAAATCTTCTATGAATTTTTCTATAAGTTTTGCGGGATCTTTATCACAAATATGAGTTACTGTTCCTGAGAAATTATCTCCTATACTAACACTTACCGGAACGTGCTCAGCTTCGTACTCTAAACTATTACCGGTAGTTTCAACTTCTGACTGGAGATATGCCTCAAAATCGTATACTATCTGATATGGATAAAGAGTAGTGTCGCAACCGATCTTTATATCTTTACCCGTTCTTTGGAATTCACATTCCCACATAACTACTAGGTTGAATTCTTTGCTTTTTCTAATAAATGTATCTCTTCTCATAGTGGATGCGCGTTCTTCTTTTCTATGCTTTGCATGAATCTCACACCCGTGCAGTAACAGCCGTGATATTGATATACGGTATTGGTTTCTGGACAGTATCCATCTACCGGAGCTCCTAAAATCCATCTTTCACTCCGTGTCCGCACTGTTCGTCGGTGAATGTGAATTCCCTCCCGCTTTTCCACAGAATACATCCAATCGATCGCCCCATAACTGTTAGAACCTTTTTGGGTGGGTAAAATGCTTTCTCGAACGACGAACGCGGGCGCTCTAAATAATTACCATCACATATTACTTTTGTCTCACCTCTCATACATGTTGGTCCGTGTCTCTTCATATTACTCGCTGTCGTGAATTTCTGTTTGCAATTATCGCAGGCGTAAATTTTAGATAGGTTTTTAAGGTTTTTTATCAGAAATGCGTGATTATTAAACAGTCCTATTGTCATTGGTTTATTACCTATTGCCTTATAGTGTGCTGGTACCTTTTTCAACCACCATACATTACATTCGGTGGGTTGATATACTTCTATACCGATTTTAAAAAACTCTTCAACCTTTTTCAGATCTGAAAAGGAATTGGTGAAACACATTACTACCAAAATATTGCTTACTAAGTTCTTTCGCCTTTTCTGTACATCTGTCGGGTCTTTTATCTGTCATATGCATAGCTAGACACCTGAACAGACAAAGGTCGTCATTATACTTATCTAAAGAATACATACCTTTTTTATTCTTCAGCCATTTTGGAAGTTCTCCTCCTGCCGCTTCTTTGGATTGTAGTCCCAAATCTATTCCCCTACTACCCTGTATTAGCTTTACGAAAACCTTACCCATCTTACAAACTTCCACTTTGTATTCGGTCTGTCTATTTTATCGGACATTATTCGTGTTTGCTCCTTATCTGACAGCCATTTTTTAACGGTTTTCATTGATGATAGTGGTTCGCTACCACCGAGATTTTTGTGAAATATTATAGTTTTAGGTTTTCCATTTTTAATTTCCTCCATATGTTCTAGCTTGTAAGAATATGAATATCTCAAATAAAAATTGGTTGTTAGATACGGAGCTAGTTTATCGGACATGCGTTCAGACTCGTTAATGTTTATGTTTTTACGAAAGGATAATGTAACTACCCGTCTTCCATTTTCTACCTTTTCCAATGTTTCATCGTGAGCCCCCAATATTTCTTCACCTTTTTCCACTATCGCGCGAACTATAGATTTTTTCTTATTATTTTGTATTGGGCGTCTCAAATTATTGGTGCTTGAAGGTAATTCTTTAGAATTAATTACACTAGCCCTTAGCTCCGCAATACTTTCTTTTTGAATTCTGTTACCAACTTCCTCGGCTAGTGAGAGGTCTTTAAATGCCCCTCTTTTTATAGGCGCGGGTAAACCGCTTCATAAACGCTATTCTTTGTGCATTGCTTTGTGGCATTTATCAGCTTTGTCAACCCCCTAACTCTCAACCGTTGTATATAAGTAATCCCTAGAGATTCGGCTTCTCTTCTTCAAACTTTCTATTTCTGATCTAGTTTCTGACGTTATCATATTTTCTGTAAACGCCTCATTCTTTGTGGCATTTATCAGCTTTGTCAACCCCCTAACTCTCAACCGTTTACTATAAGTAATCCCTAGAGATTCGGCTTCTCTTCTCAAACTTTCTATTTCTGCTCTAGTTTCTGACGTTATCATATTTTTCTGTAATATACTTTTGTATAACCTATGAAATTTATCTGTTCAATTGGTCTTGAAAACATTATGTTTTTTTCACTTCTAATTGAATATAAACATCATATACATATATAATGGAGTGTGAGACTTGTTGTAAAACGTTTACGCGTAAAGACTATCTACGAAGGCATCTAGCGAGACGTAGAAAGTTTCCTTGTGCCCCCCCGCAATTTCAATGCCCCAGATGCCCTTGTAAATTCGTTAGTGCCCAAACTCTTTGTAGACATAAGCAACTACGCTGCCTGTGGCTACAGGTGAACGTGGTAGACTAGAGCTGGTAGAATTAATTGCTGATCTGCGAAATAAATTATCTATATTGGAGGAGAAAAATGGGGTGTTGGAATATAAACTATCACTCGTGGGCACATTTAAATCAGAAACTTATTAGAATAAATTCATAAATTGGTGTCAAAAATAAATCCTTTTTAAGACTATTGTTTTATCTGGTCAATTGGACGTGAAAACAACATGATGTATTTTTGACACCAATTTTGAATTTTTCGTGGTTGGTGGGAGACAATTTCATCGTTAACTATTTTTTTGATTTTTTGGGGGTGGTGGAGTAGTATAGAGGGTGGAGAAATGATACCACCGTTAGGTGGTATCATTTTGAATCCCTCTATACTACTCCTTATTATATACGTACTTTCGTTTCCTATTGAAACACAATGCCACGCAAGACGTCAATATTTTTTCTTATTACTTAGATATCAATTTTTACCTAGAAATGCCTGTATTTGCAAACAACAATAACATACACAGTCCAGGCTGATACGGCGTGTATTCCAGTCTGATACTGAAACTTCTAGTCTGATACTGCCATTTCTAGTCTGATACATGTACCATCGTTACTAGTCTGAAACCGCCGTTTCCAGTCCGACACCATGTCTCGCGCGCGTATTAAACCAGTTCCTTTGGGCATGCGCATTGTGTATGTTTAGTTTATCGGCTGCGTAAATTTGACAGATGCCGGGAATTTAAATTTGTAGGCTCTGTATTTCATCATTCAATCATGGATAACAGTATATATTTTAATATAGGATTATCACAACTGCCGGATGATTGATATTGAAATTGATATCTAAGTAATCTAAGTACGTGTCTTGTTTGATATCGGCCTAGGTATCGGCCCGAGGTAACTTGGTATCAGCCTGAGACGCAAGACGTCAATATTTTTCCATATTGACGTCTCGTGAGTTCATATTGGTCAGTGCCGGAACTATAACGCTTCACCCTGCAAAATAGTGCCTTCTAAATCACCTATAATTTATTTATTTGATTTACATTTTGTATATTTTTTGAAGTGCATATAAATTGCGAATGATGTACGTATACAATTAAAAGGATATATGCCACTCGTTCCGCCGCGCAACGATGTTGCGCTCCTAAAGTCTCGCAATATCGCAGGCTGCGGAACTCGTGCATATATCCACATACAAATCAAATAACCTATAAATATTGCTTGCTAGAAGGCAATACGGGTGTTTCACTGATTGATTGGCGATCAGTGCAGACCCTGATCAGACTGTGCTGATGCACAGGCTGATCAGCTACACAGGTCGCAAAACCCTATGCCTCCAGTCACAGCCACATATATGTATGGCACACAACAATAGGTGGTTTCCACGTGGTACCACGCAATCTGTGTTTCCTGTATGTGATATATGGCTGTGACTGGAGAAATGGGCTTATGACATATAAAGCTCCTGATCAAATAGCACACACACATGTATCCTGGTTGTTTGTTTAAAGCATGGCGACGCGTGTGTCATTGATGTCATTTCGAGCATTGCAGATCCTGATCAGACTGTGCGGATGCACAGGCTGATCTGGATCTACACTGGTCGTAAACCCCATAAGCCCCATTTCTTCAGTCACATACACGTATACGTTCTTTTCACATATTTATGACTGTGACTGGAGAAATGGGGCTTATAGGAATTCTGACCAGTGTAGCTCCTGATCACATAGCACATTCGTGCAGCCTGATAACGATCTATATTAGTGTTAAAAGCATGTCGGGTGTTTCATTGATGGCATTTCGAACAGTGCAGACCCTGATCAGACTGTGCGGATGCGAATTACTCTGGTCGCAAAACCCATAAGCCCAAATTCTTTAATGACAGCCACGTATATGTTCTTCTTTATTTGTGACTGTGACTGGAGAAATGGAGCTTATGGGATTTGTGACCTGTGAAGCTCCTGATCAAATAGAACATGCGCGTTGTCGGATAACGATCTACAATGTATATACTACTTCTTAAAAGCATGACTATTGTTTCATTGATGGAATGTCGAGCAGAGCAGATCCTGATCAGACTGTGCGGATTCACACTCCTATAGACTGATAAAGATCTATATTACTTGTTAAAAACATGACAACGTGTGTTTCATTGATATAATTTCGAACAGGCTCTGGTCGCAGGCCCGTACGCAGAGGGTGTGCGACGGGTGCGTACGCACCCACCCCCCTTAACCCTTTCAACACCACAAGCCTGTATAGTGGTATTGGAAAAAAGTGTAGATCCAGATGAGCCGTCTCGTGACGAGCCGTCTCATCAGGATCTGCACTTTTGGCAAGTAATTTTTGAGAACAAAAACACCCCATGTTCATAAATGGACTGGTCTGAAAACCATTTTGTGATGATTGGATTGGTTGCAAAATTAATATATCAAAATCCCTTCGAGTTACTTAGGGGTGAGAGGGTTAATCTGCAGAGGTCTGTCCGTGGATGTGCAAAAAACATGTTTGGCCATTCGCACCGTCGATAACGCACCCCCTAAATTAATTCCTGCGTACGGGCCTTGGTCGTAAAACACATAAGCCCCACATTTCACGAGTCACAGCCACATTTGAGCATTTAGCCTTTGGGAACTCCCTTTGCCTGCTACCGTTCGAGGTGTGACTTACAGTCATTACGTCAAGTTTTTTGTAACCGCAGTACGTGATGTAAAGGCGATCCGCGATCCTTTGGCCTTTGTGAAGATTTATTATACTCTTTGTACATAATAATCAATTGGATAGCATGTCTTTGAGATGTTCGGCTTTACTCCGTATACCCAGTATTGGTTTCGCGCAAACAGTGTGATAATTAATAATAGTTATTAATTAATAATTCCAGCACAAACATATTTACATAATTCCTTAACATGTGATTGGCCCGTAGCAAGTCTATGTCCAAAATGTATATCCCAGTAAACTCCCACGCCGAACTACTTTCCGTAACCGTGAGGCGCAGTTAAAATAATTCTTAAGAAAACGGAAGATAAACACATTTTCTTGATGAATTTATTTCAAATGCTGGAATTATAAGGAATGAATGGCCTTTTTGTGGAATTTATCGGGGATATAAACTTGGAAAAGTCGCGAGAATACTGGACGAGGCCTTCCGGCCTTCGTCCAGTATTCCCGCGATTTTTCCAAGTTTATATCCCCGATAAATTCCACAAAAAGGCCATTCGGCCTCGTCCAGTATTCTCGCGACTTTTCCAAGTTTATATCCCCGATAAATTCCACAAAAAGGCCATTCATTCCTATAATATAATTACGTTGAAAGTTGACGGCAAATTCAGAGCACAAGCGGATTTCAGTTCGGCGTGATTTGTAATTTTCGTAAATCAATCTACAGCGAAACCTCTCTAGCCTGGACACCCTGGGAGGTCTCCAGGATGTCCGGCTTATGGAGTTTTCACTGTAAATCAGGCGTTTTATCATTCTGAGCAATAGCTGTGTGCTATGCGATTACGAACAGGCATTATCACCCGAGACAATTGACCAAGAAACTCATCAAAAATGAGATCGCAAGTGTTTTCTTGGTGTCCGGTTTAGAGAGATTCCACTGTACGTCATTTACAAAATATATCACCGATATTCGATTTCAATTGCTGAAAATAGTAATATGTGGCTGTGATTGGAGAACTGAGGCTTATGGCTTTTACGACCACATGTGGAAGACTCGGACCTTATATCAGTATCAGTCTACAGGAGTGTGAATCCGCACAGTCTGATCAGGATCTGCTCTGCTCGACATTCCATCAATGAAACATGAACATGTGGATGACACCAAAAAAATGCGTATAAAAAAGAAAACCATTACCCCACCCACTTGGTCTCGTACAGTACCATCTTCTATATAGAAGACGGTAATGTACGAGACCAAGTGGGTGGGGTAATGGGTTTCTTTTTAATACGCAGTATAGAAGATGATACTGTACGAGACCAAGTGGGTGGGGTAATGGGATTTTTTTAATAGGCATTTCTTTTGGTGTCATAGGTCCGAGTCTTCCACCTGTGTTTACGACTATATCCAGATCAGGTCAGTACGAGTTGGCTCATTTCAGAAGGAACTCGGCATAGCCTCAATTCTTATGAAATAAGTAAACCCGTTTAATAAAATTATCATGTTAACACTCATGTACGATCCTCTGTATTATATCAGTGTCATCATCTCATGATTAAATACCTCGCGGTTTGTGGACATCGTAGCACCAGATCAGCCCTCGCATCCGCTTAATCTGGCCTACGCTGCTCACTGTTCTGTCGCTGTTTGTTTAAGTTTGTATTGGTGTTTAACGGCTTATCAACAGCTAATGTCATTTAAGGCAGGGCCAACGGGTTCGATCCCGTATATAATCTGCAGCATTGGGTTGTGGGAGGGGGGGGGGGGGGGGGTGGGGGTGGTCACAAAATCAGAGCGGAATATTTACATTAAAATTACTATATATTCAGCCCTGAAATTAGAATAACCTGACATAGTGTCAGGCACTAGCCCCTTACCCTAAAAGTAATAGGTTTACGAATAGTTATATTACTCGTATAAGGGGTATAACCAAATTCGACTCTCACATACAATAATGCCAAAGACGTACCTGAGGGCCAAACCAGGTATTGGGTATTACACGTACTTAATTTCTGACCCGAGTGTGTCTATTCGCTAGATAGACTTACACGAGTATCATGAGGTGACAAGGGCATCGTCTTGGGAGTTGCGATGGGTTCGTACGAACCTCGTCAATTCCCTACTAACAAAACACAGTCAAGCGACGCCAAACGTATTGCGACTGTGTCAATTTTCAGAAATACGCCATATAAATTGACCCAAAACTCTTTTCCCAGGAGCTAGTTATTGTCCAAACATAACCGAGTGCAGCAGTTGGCTTCTGGAAATAAAAAAACCTTCCGGGACTGTGAAGCAATCGAAATCTGTAAGGGGTCCAGGGGGACCCCTTACATATATCGGTTGCTTCACAGTCGAACCCCTTCTTTAACAATGCTGGTGACGCCCATATGTGACATATTTATTAAGGACCACCCGGAATTAGCAGCTTTGTTGGGTGGATCAAAGAAAAACGACCACACATTTGAAATTACCATATCTAAAAAAGTATGCATTATACTTTATTAAAATTTAATATTTCTCACAATATCATTTTATATTGTCTTGGGTATCGAAAAATGTATGCAGTATAATTTAGTAAAATTAATATTTCTCACAATATCATTTTATGATATTGTCTTTGGTATCTAAAAGTTTCAACTCAATGTTTTTGTATTAGTATTATCTCTGTGGCGCTGAATAAAAATACGCATACCCGTAAATTCCGGAATTAAATAAATGAACAGAGGGCTCGTCAAAACGTTTCTGGCCCCGCCTGTAAACAATGGCTCGTTTTCAATCAGATAATCCTCTCGTTGTCAGCTTTGATCATATTATGTCCTCAGTGACATTGACCTTGGGGTGTTCAGACGTGGGGTGTGTGAGACACAAAACATGACATATATAGACACATATTGTAGTCACATATTAAGTGGTTGATAAGTTATTAAGAAATGAAAGGTGTAACTAACGCAAGCGCGCACGCACTCACGTACATGGACAAACGATATAGCCCCTCTTGTCCAAGGTGCATGATCACGTGGTTACAACAACAACAACGTCGCCCACTCCAAAGTAAGTATTATTTGATATTTTCCTTAATATGCACCTTGGTTTTGATGAAATATGGCGCAGCAAACGCGTGTTCATGAGCTGCATTTGGTGGTCTAGGGAGTTTGGCACTTATGTCGTTTTTGCGAAGAATCGATTTCCGTGTCTACACGGAAATCGATTCTTCGCAAAAACGACAGAAGTTTGGGCGAAAATACAGAGACCACCAAATGCAGCTTAACAAGACGCGTTTGATGCGCCATATTTCATCAAAATCCGTTACATAATAAGGACACTATAAAATAATACGTACTTTGAATCGGTACTTTTTGTTGTTGTTAGTACAACGTGATCATACACCTTGCGTTTGAATTTCATTGATACACGCCCAATAGTAATAATTATGTCGACCAGTGTAGACACCACGGTATCCTGTTAGGGTCAATTTACATTATCGCATTCACGCGAGTTGAGATCACGAGAACGCGAGGTGAGATCGAGGCGAGATCACGTGAACGCGAGGTGAGATCGAGGTGAGATCACGAGAACGCGAGGCGAGATCGGGAGAACGTGAGACGAGATCACAAGAACGCGAGGCGAGGTCGGGAGAACGCGATGCGAGAACGCGAGAACACAAGGCGAGACCGGGAGAACGCGATGCGAGATCGGGAGAACGCGAGGCGAGATCGGGAGAACGCGAGGCTAGAATGCGAGATTATTAATCTCGCATTCTCGCCTCGCGTTCTCGCATTCACGTGATCTCATGATCTCGTGTATATGTCAAGAAATTTCAATGCGAAAATGTAAAATGGCCCTAACATGACATAGTAGGACGCAGATCAGCATGCATTTTTAATCGGGTCTGATCTGGTTCTGCACTAATCGCTAATTAGCTTGGAGAACTAATCGTGTATGCGTGTCACATTTAATTCGTGTTTCTTACGCAAATCAATCCAATTCCATATTCTGCCAATGAGCAGGGGGATTTTTTGTAGTTGTTTCCAAGAATGGGTGATGTTTTGTTGGTTGCTGTTGTTAATTACACCCAGTGGTTCGGGTTCTTTAAATTTCGCCCCGATTAAGAAAAGGGGCCGTACGACATGTGCAGCTATTATAGATGTTCGTCATCTTGCATATATAATCACAGTAGTATATTCATCACTATATAGGAATATGACGTTGGTGCATTGTTATCCATAGGTGGACGACTCGGTCCCGTGACACAAAAAAAATGCCCATTAAAATATCCATTACCCCACCCACTTGGTATCATGCAATACTATACTCCTCCCTTCCTCTCTTCTCTCTCTCCAAAACTCTCTCTCACTCACTCACTCTCTCTCTCTCTCTATACTACTCTACTTATATATTATATATATATTATATATATATATATATATATAGAGCATAATACTGTATGAGACCAAGTGAGACCCTTTTTTTGTGTCACAGGTCCGAGTCTTCCACCTGTGTTTTTATAAACAAAAATATATTTGTGCAGAACTGGTGATCCCATCTCGAATGCAGTTTCAACACAGATGTATATAATATGTCTATCAACGTGGCTTATCATAGTAAATCATACAGCCACTTGGCCTATCTACATCCCGAGTTCCCTATACCTGTACCAACTCCACATTCCTGGCAATAGATACAGGCCATCTGTCTGTGTTACACCACCGCCTGTGCTAATCTTGCCAGTATTTGTCAATGTATATAGCTATTACACAATACAGTGGAACCTCTCTACACCGACACCAAGACAACACATGTGATCTTACCTGATTTACAGTGAATCCTCTCTAAGCCGGACACCCTGGGAGGTACCTCCCAGGGTGTCCGGCTTAGAGAGGTTTCACTGTACTTGAATATCGTGTTTCAAAGCAAACAACTTTCTAAACCGGACACCAAGGAAACACACGTGATCTTATGTTTGATGAGTTTCTTGGTCATGTATCTCATGTGACAATGTCTGTTCGTGATCGCATATATAGCACACAGCTATGGCTCAGAATGCTCAAATACCTGATTTACAGTGAACACTCTCTAAGCCGGACACCCTGGGGACCTCACTGGGTGTGCGGTATAGAGAGGTTTTACTGTACTTGAATATCGTGCTTGAAAGCAAACAGCTTTATTGGCTGAGTCTGAGCTGTGCTACAGTTCAGGCACAGCCAATCAAACTGCTTGACTGCGAGTCGATGTTGCCAACAGATGTTCAGAAACATTGACATAATTATTGTCAAGATCAACGTAGGCGGTTGAGTATGTAAGCCGGGTTCTGTAATTACCTCCCTTGTCGTATATCGCCTTATTTCGCCGATATTGATTTTGAAAATCAGCAATATCTTTTGTAAATGACGCCGAAAGATGACACAAAAATCAGAGCTCATGCGGAATTCAATTCCGCATGAGCTCTGAATTTTGTGTCGACTTTCGACGTCATTTACGAAAATTATTGCATTTTTTCGAAATTAATCTCGGCGAAAAACGGCGAAGTATTAAGGGAACTAATCCCATAGTGAGGCACAGTTATTGAGTATTATCAACAAATTCCACATATTGTACTGATCTGCACTCCAGAAAATGCAAACAATGTGAACTCAATACCGGCGGATTCCCAAACATGCAATTATGGCACACGCGTACCACATGTTGATACACGTGGGTATTTGCTCATCTGATAAAGCAAGAGAAATATGTTGATCTCTGTTGTAATCGGGAGAAATGTTCTTACCACACGAATTGATCAACTTTACCGAGATTAAGGTTGTACCAGAATATGTTGTTTTTTTCGGTTCACAATTGTTCTAAACATATGCAATGCGTGATTTCGTACATATATATTAAATGCCCTGGGATTCAGATATGCGCGCAACGTGATGAAATAGTTTTGCAAAAATAGGTTAATTTATAGCATTGCATCGTATTTTAAACCGAATTGTACATATGAGTCACCGAGAAACATGGGATAAGTAAAAATAAATATGTATAATACTGAAAAAAATAGACATTATGTTTGTAACACTTGGATATGTCCCCATGGCATACTGGAATCTAACTGGAGAAACTCTTACACACTTTTCGACTTTTCGACTTTTCGACGTAAATGTACACGGACGAACGGACGAACGTATGGAACCTCAAGAGCAACGCAATATGCCCCCCCCCCCCACCCCCCCCCCCACACCCCTGTTATCGCATAGGCGGCATACTAACGTTAAAAGCACATGTGTTGTTTTTTTCTGCACTCGGTGATTACTAATTTTATTTATTTTATTACATAAAATTGGGTTTAACAGTGTAATAACACAGTGTAATAAAAATCAGAATACACTAGTGTAATACATTTAGGCCACTGTAGAACACATGATAGATGACCAGTACAGCTTTAATATATAATATTGTGCTTATGCAATACATATATTCTAGCATTTGTGTTGATTTAATATGACATTTATTAAACTCATTGACTGATTTCATAAGGAACTCGGCATAGCTTCGTTACTCATGAAATCAGTAAACTCGTGTAATTAATATCATATGGAATCAACACTCATGTACGATCCTCTATATATTACATGTATTTATATTATTATAGGAATGAATGGCCTTTTTGTGGAATGTATCGGGGTATAAACTTGGAAAAGTCGCGGGAATACTGGACGAAGGCCGGAAGGCCTCGTCCAGTATTTCCGCGACTTTTCCAAGTTTATATCCCCGATAAATTCCACAAAAAGGCCATTCTATTCCCGCGACTTTTCCAAGTTTATATCCCCGATAAATTCCACAAAAAGGCCATTCATTCCTTATAATTCCAGCATTTGAAATAAATTCATCAAGAAAATGTGTTTATTTTCCGTTTTCTTAAGAATTATTTTAACTGCGCCTCACCTGCTCACGGTTACGGAAAGTAGTTCGGCATGGGAGTTTACTGAGACATAAATGTTGGACAGAGACTTGCTACGGGCCAATCAAATTTTAGGGAATTGTGTAAATATTGTTGTGCTGGAATTATATTCTTATGAAATCTGTACTGGTTACCACATCTGTTTTCTGTAAGGAACTAATTTGCATATGTATTACACTCGTGTATTATGATTTTTATTACACTGTGTTAATACGCTGCCAGCGCCAGTATGCAAATAAATTTATTTTAAATATGATGATGTGCTCCTATCTCGACTATATGGATTGATCTCCCTTCGACTTCGAGATACTGGTGCTCGACTGTAGTTGAATGTTGCTCGAAATTTTATTATATTATGCCATTGCTCTGAATTTTCTGAAACATTTTATACCAGAATTATATGGAACCAATCATTCCATTGATCGAATTATTGAAATATAAATTTCACATTTGGCGGATTTCCAACGCGGATTTTGCTAACCCGAATTTTCTGTCTGTAACTCAAGTCGCCCTGCGTTACAGATAGAATATCCGGGTTAGGATTTTGCCAGCTTACAGACGTCGGAACAGGTCCGGCAGGTCCGGCGACTGCCGGATCAATACTTTTGATATGTTTGGAATTCACATAGATTATATAGAAAAAAAAACGGAATGTAAATAAAAAAATTCTGCATTTTTCTCATTTCACATCAAAAGTGTATGTTGTTACCACTCAGTTGAACCGTCTCGGCGAGACGGTTCACCTGAGTGGTAACAACATACACTTTGGGGTGGGGGTAGCGGGGGCACCCACTAGATTCGCCAGACCAATCTTATGGTGCTTCCGTCGCTCCTGTTACGTACACGTTTTTTTCTATTTTCAGATCTGAGATGCCGACGTCACTAGAGGAACAGATAACGATGGAGAAAACGCCGAGATATTTCGTCACTTACGACGTGCCGAAACGAATATACGACCTCTCGAAGGACACGAAACTGGTCGTCGTCGTGAGAGACCCCGTAACTCGTGCCATCTCGGACTTCACCCAAGCCATCAGTAAGGAGTTACCTCCCTTGAATAAAGTTACATTCTCGCAGAAAGCGTTTCGACGCAACGGCACGGGTGACATAAATACGCATTGGTCCGCTATTAAAACGGGATTTTACGCGCAGCATTTGAAACGGTGGTTGGAGTACTTCCCCGCGGATCATATACATTTTGTCAGTGGGGAGAACTTGATTATAGACCCGGCTCAAGAAGTGAAACACGTGGAGGATTTTCTCGGCCTTAAACGGGTGATAAGTGACAAACATTTTTACTTCAATGAGACGAAGGGATTCCCCTGTCTCAAGAAGCACGAAGGGAGCCCTGTGGCGCGGTGTTTTAATAGCTCTAAGGGTCGCAGACACAAGTATGTAGACCCGTTGACCATTAAACGGCTGAAACTCTTTTTCAAACCATACAACGAAGAGTTTTATAAAATTGCTGGCAGGGATTTTGGTTGGTAGCACAAATTAGTGAGCATGACCAGATAGTTGGTGCTATTAAATTTACCAATACTTGAAGGCACTGTGATTCAGATGAGGTTTCAGATATTGAATACCAGGGGTGGATCCAGCATTTGTGGAACGGGGGGTTGTCTAGTTGCGAAGGTAACTCTTGCAATCTACTCCCGTACCAGATTCCTCCGGTACGGGAGTAATTGCAAGTTATCGTTCGCAACTAGGGGGTTGTCCTATTTTTTAGCTCTGCGAAATGCACTTTCCTGTGTTTTACGGCATTTAAATTCAGACTCCAACTGGTGGTAAACTGTGATCTATGTAAACTCCGTGGCTGAACGGGGCGGGGGGGGGGGGTGCAACCCGGAACCCCCCCCCCCCCCTCCAGATCCGCCCCTAAATACACATATATATGATCTTGCATGAGTAATGATTTAATATGGTATTTATTAAAATAGTTTACTGATTTAATAAGAAACGAGGCTATGCCGAGTTTCTTACGAAAGCAGTCAACGAGTTTAATAAATCTCATATTAAATAATCTCATATTAAATCAACACAAATGTTACATTATATGTATTGCTTAAGCTCAATACACTACGTTGAAGCTGTAATGACCACCTAACATGTTTTTCTTTGTAGCGGCCTATTTATTACACTATAGCTAATGTATTATGTTTTATTGCACTGTGTTGATCCACTGTGAAAGCATATTTTATGTAATAAATGTATGTAATATTTCGCTACAGGCACAATAAAGACCATTTCAATAAAATAAATTAAAAACCATCGATTGCAGAACAAAATAAAGTTTGCAACACTAGTTGTTTTGCATTCTTGCATAAAATGGGCTTTCACAGTTTAATAACACAGTGTAATAAAAATCAAATTAGCCCGCTACAGAAAACATTTTAGGTAATTAGCCAGCTTCAAATTATGATGATGGGCTTATGCAATAAATATAACCTAACATTTGTGATGATTTAATACCGTATTTATTAAACTCCTTGACTTATTTCGTAAGAAACTCGGTATAGCCTCGTTTCTTATGAAATCAGTAAACTCGTTTAAATCATCACTCATATAAGATTCTCAATGCATTATATACCATTGATTTAACCAGGTGAGCTGTTTATCGTGAAATAATAATCAGGGGCGGATCTAGAGGGGGGAGGGGGGAGGGGTTGCAACCCCTCCCTCCCCCCCCCCCCCCCCTCCCCCCCCCCCCCCCGTTCAGCCACGGAGTTTACATATATCACAGTTTACCACCAGTTGGAGTCTGAATTTAAATGCCGTAAAACATAGGAAAGTGCATTTAAAAGCAACAGCATACGACAAGTGTTGTGTGTAGCGGTTTAAGGGTTAAGCTTTTGCACTGGTCGCCATTCCATGAAACATGCTTCGAACAAGCATTATTCATCATTATCAGGCTACATGAATGCATTACACTATAGCAGGAGCTACGTTGGTCGCAAAACCCATTAGCCCCATTTCTCCAGTCACAGCCACATATATAGATATTAGATATTACATAATAGGAGGGTTTTAATTTATCATGACTTCCGTTATTATTTCCGGTATTAATGCTATAAGTCAAGCTAGGTTTAAATTACATTTTCATAAAGGTTCTCAAATTGTCTGTAAATTTGTGTATTTAAATTTTATCAAAATGTCGACATCATGTAGGCTATATGTGTTGTATGTTTTGCCTTCATATGAATTCAAATGCAAACAAAATGATATGTTAGCAATTAGTTTATGTTGGAAAGAAACCCATGAGCCCCATTTCTCCAGACACAGACACATGACGGGTGTTTTATTGACGGAATGGCGAAAAGTGCATCCTGATCAGACTGTGCGGATGCACAGGCTGATCTGGATCTGCACTGGTCGCAAAACTCATGATCCCCATTTCTACAGACACAGACATATATTTATGAAACTGATTCCATAAGAAACAAGACTGTTATGAACATTGTTTCAAAATCCAGCGCAAAAATGTTCGACGGTTCTTTCTCTCACTCTGCTTCTCGCTTACGGAATTTATCCCAGCATAAATTTAAAATCTCAACAAAACAGTCAATAACTAGAGCAGTCGATGGCGCGCCATCGCAATATACCCACGTTTCCAAATTGCAAAGTCTGAAATGGGGAGATAATCCATGAGCCAGCAATCAAATAAAAAATCGGCAAATCAGACATATACACACCACAAGGAAGCCACATGCCAAATATGAAGTTTCCAGCTATTACGGTTTACAAGTTTACTTCTTGCAAGGGAAAATTGGGAAATTCTAAGTCCAAAAGGGGGAGATAATCCATGACCCCGGGTCAAATCAAAAGTCGAAGTTCACTTTCGGCACACACATCTACCCACCACTAGGGAAGCCACATACCAAATATCAATATCAAGTTTCCAGCTGTTACGGTTTAAAAGTTTTACTTCTTACAATGCAAATTTGCGGAATTCTAAATAAAAAATCGGGAGATAATCCATCACCCGGGGTAAAATCAAAAGTCGAAATTCACTTTGCGCACACATCTACACACCATCAGGAAGCCACATACCAAATATGAAGTTTCCAGCTATTATGGTTTAAAAGTTTTGCTTCTTACAAGAGAACGTGACAGACGGACGGACGGACGGACGGGACGGAAACCTGTGACGAAGACGATATATCCAATTTTTTTTTATCAAAATGTGGGTATAATTATAAAACTCAATACCAGTCAAATGTTGCACGAGTTTTGTTAGTTAATTCGTGCACCACCTCCTACGCTAATCATTACGGAGCCCCACAAGGAACATGGATTTTTTTATGAATTCGTTCCGACGAAATAACAATTCGTTCCCTGAATTTAACAATTTGTTCCCTCGAATTAACAATTAGTTAAAATCAAACTGCTTGATTGCGAGTTCAAACGTCGACATCAGTAGCCTATTTCATCAACATTGCAAAGTATACTTTCCTAGCAAAGTATACTTTGAGGGAGCAATCATTGATTTTTCCGAAATGCATTATTTCATGCAGAACTAACGATTGCATATATTTGATGATTAAAAGTATGCAGAATTATTATACTGAATTTATTACATTATCACAGCCAAAATTGGCTGTGATAATGTAATAAATTCAGTATAATAAAAATTAACAAATTTATTCTAAAATTGAAAATTTCTCCCTCAAAGTATACTTTGCTAGGAAAGTATACTTTGCAATGTTGATGAAATCGGCCCCTGGGCAAGATTAACGCAGCTGTAGTTATTACTGACTGATACATAGTGTTGTATCAGGCATTGACCTGATACAACCATCCGGGTTACAACGAAGTGAAAACTGACGTTCCATTGGTTAGATGACGTCACGTGACGTTGCCGAATGATGTTTGTGTAATGAACAAGTCCGCGTTCTGTCCATAGAAAACGACGTCATATGTGGTCATATTCGAGCAACGTTACCTGATAAACAAAATAGATCTACCAGACTAGTGTCTTTTGATATCAAGTTTATCAGTCTCGGCACGGAAACGGTAGGAATCCCTCGTCAAGCCGAGGAATTCTAACGCGTTTCTTGGCCTTGCCTGATAAACTTGATATCAAAAGACACTATCCTGGTATTCTCTATGTATTTAATCGTTGTAATTTTTCTCTTGGTATAATAATTTTATTGCGGACGAACACAAAGCCACTGATTGGTTATTACACACGTCTTACGACTTACGATGATAGATGTAATTGGAAACGTGCCTGATTAGACAGACATAAGATACTACTTAATATACGTAACCCGCCATGACAAAAAGAGGCTTACTTAGCTGTTGACTCGCATAGCTGCTGATAAGCCAGCGAGTTCATGTATTCTTGTACGGATCTACTGTCTGTTCCACATTTTGCTGCCGACGAACTCGTCGGCAGCAAAACGTGGAACAGACAGTAATGGTATCGTAACATGTAGCAGGAATGTATTTTTTGGATTCTTTCAATTATTCAATAAAACATGTTTATATCAAAGGCCTTAATTAGTTTGTCTTAACCCTTTCAACCCTAGTTATCCTACATTGTTCTTTTTTTTTCATACTAATTTTTGGAATATCCTTTAATAATAAACTGTGGATTTTTTAGAGGTGAGTAACTGACAAATGCTGCAGATCCTGAGGAGACGGCTCGTTAGGTTTCTCACTAAAGATTGTATTCTGATCACGTTTCATGAGTGCGCTAGAAGATCAGTAGCCGATTTCACCAACATTGCAAAGTATACTTATCTAGCAAAGTACACTTTGAGGAGTAATCATTTATTTTTCCCAAAATGCCTTATTTCATATAGAACTAACGACTGCATATATTTGATGATTACAAATATTCAGAATTATTGTACTGAATTTATTACATTATCACAGCCAAAATGGCTGTGATAATGTAATAAATTCAGTATAATAAAAATTAATAAATTTATCCTTAAATTGAAAATTTCTCCCTCAAAGTATACATTGCTAGAAAAGTAAACTTTGCAATTTTGGTTAAATAGGCTACCTGGGACCGTTTCAATGTCGAAAAAAAAAGTATAAATAATTAAAACGTACCTCATTTGCATATGAAAATAGCCCGATACCAAAATACATATTATTAAATGATTATATCTGTATAGCGGGCCCTCGTAATGTTTAGAACTGGTGGAATAGTGACACAATTATACATTTATTTAATTTCAATAAAGAATATGTTGTGCCTGCTGAGTGGGCCATCTGGAAGTCGGACTTCGTCCATTTAGTGAAACTTCAGGTTAAAATTATCTCCCCTGTCGATGAGAGCTAGGGAAAATCTGATCCGTTTCCCATATAATTTAATCATTTTTCAACGCTTCAAACATCTAAATTACTATCGCTAAATCAAGTTTAAATGCAGATTTATAATGTTAAATGTTCATTAAAACATATTCTTATCACAATTTAGTATTTTCGTAGTTATAAATGTGAACTATTCTGGCCACAGGCGATTCTAGCGTGTCTTGGATGGTCAATTATTGTTTATATATACATAAAACACCTTTCTAAACAATGTACAAAACAATTCAAAAGTGCCCGGGTGTAAATATAATAATACTTAGAAAGGTACAAAACTCCCATTCGCCACCATTGTAACGAAAACTCACACAATGTAGACAATTGGAACTCGCCTATAAAACGCATTCAGCGTGTCGTAACTGCTGTTTGGGGTGAATTTTTCGACATAAAGTTTACAGTTACCAATACATTAACATAAATCTCAAAGATTTCGGGTGTAAACTGTACTAAAAACGCGTCTTACTAACCTAAATCCGCTAAAATCATACACCTTCGTTTCCTGATTAAAAATGAATGTTAGCCGCCATCTTTGAAAATATCAAATCACGTGACATGCACTGATTTGGTTGGCTAATGGAAATGACGTCAGTCTCCAGTAACCAACCAAACCACCTGCGTGCACGTGATTGAAACATTTTATTTTCAAAGATGGCGGCTAATAGTCATTGAGAATGCGGAAGTGAACGTGTATGATTTTAAAAAGCGAATTTAGGTTAGTGAGACGCGTTTTTAGTACAGTTTACACTCGAAATCTTTGAGATTTATGTTAATGTATTAGCAACTGTAAAATCTATGCCGAAAACCCACCCCAAGCAGTGGTTTCGACACGCTGTAATGCGTTGTATAGGCGAGTTCCAATTGTCTACATTGTGTGAGTTTTCGTTACAATGGTGGCGAATGGGAGTTTTGTACCTTTCTAAGTATTATTATATTTACACCCGGGCACTTTTGAATTGTTTTGTACATTGTTTAGAAAGGTGTTTTATGTATATACAAACAATAATTGACCATCCAAGACACGCTAGAATCGCCTGTGATTCTGGCATAAGAATTATGTATTTTAAAGCAAATGTATCGAGTGACCCCCAAACATATTGGGTCACGTGACTAGTGATACGTCACGCCGACATCCAGAATGCTCCCAACCAACCACCGCTGTATAGAGTTTAACCTTATCAGGCTTCAGTAGTGCGCCAGAAGATCAGGTGACCGTTTCACTAAACTTCGTACGACTAGGAAATTTGCAAGTGCAAAACATCCGATTTTGAGAAAGCATTGGTGAATCTGTTCAGTTTTAATGAGCGCTTGGTGTAGCTAGTAACTGGTGACATTCGTGAAACAAAAGAATGTGTTAAGTAAAATTATTAAAATCTTCGTTGGAACGGTTTTATCGTACGAAGCTTAGAGAAACAGGCATCAGAGGCCCGTTTCACTAAACTTCGTATGACTAAAATGTTCGTATGTGCAACTTTAGGATCGTCTGGAAATGTCAATTGATGGATTTACATTTATTGAGCATAGGCTGCATATGCAGCCTATGCTCAATAAATGTAGATCCAGTAATTGTTTACAAGAAAACATTGTTAATGTGATATTTACAGACTATCACAATTCTATACTTACGAACATTTTAGTCGTACGAAGTTTAGTGAAACGGGCCTCAGATGTTTGAATACCCACAAATCCCATAAGCCCAATTTCTCCAGTCACTACGGGGCGCCAAGTGGGACATGGCTCAATTTTGTTAACAAAATTCATTTTTGTGCCACAAAATTCAATTCTGTGTCACAAAATTCACTTTTGTGTCACAGAATTCAATTCTGTGTCACAAAATTCAATTCTGTCCACAAAATTCAATTCTGTGCCACAGAATTCAATTCTGTGTCACAAAATTCAATTCTGTCAATTCTGCACACGCATGTAAGAAGGACTACCATTGGTCAGAAACTGCACTGGAGAAATGGGTCACGGTCGCCGATCTACACATTCAATGTCGATGATTTATTTCTCATTCTGCCGATGATTCATTTCTCATTCTGCCATTTTGCTTCAACTATCTCCAAACAGTCAAACGTTGACAAACCCATTCGTATTTAAACTCATTTGCGTTATAATTGTACACATAATTCATGTACATGTAGATCTCCCGCGAGTACTGACGTCATTTAGTGTGTATCGCAAGGTACATTTGCCCCAGTTAAATCAATAATACACGCGCTGTGGCCTGTGTTCTGACTGCTGTCTGTGTTTATAAACAGAATGTGTGTATTGGGCCATTTGAGGAAACTATTTGTAGTATTTGTGTAGATACCATGGATACATGTACTAAGATGGTATACTGTAAATAATGCATGTAGACACATAGTTGCGAACACGTAACTTCGCAACTAGTAGACACAGATCCAATACCATTTGTTTCACAAGGTTAGATCTACTGTTAGAATACGACGTCATCTAATGTCATTTTCGAGCATAAAACATTACCTGATA
Source organism: Conchocele bisecta (assembly GCA_029237695.1). NCBI lineage: Eukaryota > Metazoa > Mollusca > Bivalvia > Lucinida > Thyasiridae > Conchocele > Conchocele bisecta. The sequence goes on along the minus strand of CM055267.1, from coordinate 112,415,270 downwards.
AATAGAATACCAGGCTAGTGTATTTTAATATCAAGTTTATCAGGCTCGGCTCGGAAACGGTAGGAATTCCTCGGCAAGCCTCGGAATTCCTACGCGTTTCCTAGCCTTGCCTGATAAACTTGATATCAAAATACACTAGCCTGGTATTCTCTATATATGGGCATGCTCTCAGGTCTAGCTATATCCCGGCTACTTTATGTTTGACCCTGTTTACATAATTGAGGGAAAATTCTGAATATTTTTCTTATTTCTCCTTCAAAGTATATATGCTTATATGGTGTGACCACTCATTTGTAATCATAATATACCAAAATAACTGTCCATAAAGAAGTATAATATTGATATATTGGGTTATATTTTCGCATTGAAATATTTAAACCTGCAAGTGTACTCCACCATCTAGTAAAATGGACTAAGACCGATCTCAACCAATCAACGTAGAGATGACATACGCAACTAATTTTTGTGGACAAAAATGAATTCTGTCTTCACAAAATTGAATTTTGTGACACAGAATTGAATTTTGTGACACAGAATTGAATTTTGTGACACAGAATTGAATTTTGTGACACAGAATTGACAGAATTGAATTTTGTGACACAGAATTGAATTTTGTGACACAGAATTCAATTTTGTGATTTTTAGTGTTACAAAACTCAATTTTGTACACATAATTAACCTGTCCTGCATGGCGCCTCGTAGTCACAGCCACAAATGAGATACGCTATGTGATTTTCCGCACATAACGTCGAATGTTGACGAAATGTTCAAAGCAAATAATACCGCATTAGATATATGAACCTTTTAGTGCGGTCCCTTACCAAATTTATCTATACCTGCCGGCCAAAAGTGCCATTTGTTCACTGAATCAAGATATGATGATGCACAATTAAAAAATAAGTGGCTCCAAAAAATCTATCCACTGTGCCACCTAAAAAAATCAATAAATTCAAAATGGCCGCCAAATATCAATATATTTCTATGTAAGTTCAAACCTGTTATATTTAGCACAATTAGTATGCTATAATGACACACATTCACACAATAATTAATTCAGATGGCTATCATGTACAATTTGATTATTTTGTAATTGCCATAACTACAAGATGGCCGCCAAATATCAATATTGTATTCTATTTTGCACTGTGGATGTCATATTGGAAATGTTTGCATGTAATAGGAAGTGTTGTTACTTGACTACTAATTTGTCACTTTGAAGTGGGACTGTGTGAATGTTTCAGCTAAATAAATCCAATATGGCAACCAAATGTCAATAGGCTGGCAATATTTCATAGCTGTGGCGGGTGCATGACATTTGGGTCTGAATTAAGAATGAGTGGGTAATTGTCATGTATCAGGGACATAACACATGGGACAGGAATGTTAACCGCTTCAAATCATTAGTGTGCACATGTGCAGCTGCAAAGGTCAGTATATATAAGCCCAGCATTTGTGCACTTGCAGCTGATGCATCCTCTGGCAGACTTGCATCCACATTTGATCAGTTCGCTGCAGGCTCGTGCAGCATCTGGAATTATCATCCAGACAGGGGTCGTCCATTGCCCATCCCCATTCGTCTGGTGATGAGATTGTCTAATATCTATATAATGGTATATCAGGTCGTTCACTAGATTCAATGCAGCCCAGAAGGTTAGACTTTTGTCCATGTCGTATCTTACCAAAATCAGACCGCGAAGGCGGAGTAGATTGATTTTCATGGGAGAAAAACGTTGCTGGATCTCCATCACGTTGTTGATTAGCGATGTATAGCCGACCAAATATGTTTCTGTTTTGCCGTTGTACTTTAACAGCCTACGACGATTTTGAACTTATCTTTGATTTGGGGGATTTCAGTAGCGGAAATGAGTTTTTCTCGATTGGATTCCGATTTGGTAAGTCTCTGGTCTCAATCACATCTTTCATATACTTTAGATACTGCGTTCTACCTAGCGATTCAATTGTCAGAATTGTCTCTACAATTGATTCATCTGCGCAAACCCGTCTATTCAATACCAACAGCTCAGAACAATCATCATGGAAAGGGTTTCCAAAGCCAGATATGACATCTACAAGTTTGCGTGACTGTTGATGGAACAGTTTATGAGTGGAAGGTCCTTCTGCGTGATGCAGGCTAATATCTGGATCATTTTCATTAATGTACTGGGTATCAAAGTATTTTATAACATTAGCAAGCTCTTGCCCACATATCAGCCATCGTCAAAGAGAAATATGGTCTTCTGTTAATCCGATGGCACCTCTTTACTTTGGCATTTTCCTGTTCATGTACTTGGTCGATAGGAATATAAGAGAAGCGGTTTGTCATTTTGGAAACAACCCAGTGCTTCTTGAATGCATCTTCAATAGCTGCAGAGAGGGACTTCATGTCTCGAATATGAATTAAGATCCAGCGTGCATAGTTGTAGTGACCCAATGCAAAGAAAAAGCAGACAAGTGACTCAAGTGCTTCAACATACAAGTCAAATTTGTTTTCTCTGTGCGCTCAGAAGGACAAGGATCATATTTTCTATGGCTATAACAGTATCCCAAAACTGGAAGGTAGGACTGGTGATAAGCATGCGTTTTCTCCATGCCTCAAGTGTTTCATCAGTTTCATTTGAACTCTTTGAAAGCTGAAATGCACGTTGTTGGAGGGCTGATAACGCTACAACAGATACTTGATGTGCATGGCGAGTCCGTGTCAGATGCGCTGCTTTCAGGAAACCTTCAGCGATTCCAGATGTGGCAATTTCAGCGTCTATAACCCCGCCATATTCCACAGAGACATTTCTAGATGCAGACCACCAAACATTACTACAAATTTGTCCTCCACATGAGGGTCTGGCCATGGCCATTGAATATAGTTTGCCTTTGCAAATATGGGGCAGTCACATGCCATGACAGGGATCTGACCAGGATGTAGAAAGGCAGTGACAGATCTGATTACATTCATGCCATGTTTTACCATTGCTGGTGTGTCAGCCTTTTCTATGGAGAGAGGCAGTAAAGTCATTATAGCTGCTGGGTCCAACATGTTAGATACGTTTTTAGCATGAAAGGCAGCCCACGCAATTGCTTCATTAGTTAGTGTGTCTCTTGTCAAAAGTTCACTAGCAATGTAGATGAAGAATAAAAATAATATTAAAATAGTATGCTAGATGTGATTAGGGTAAAAATATTAATATGATGAACAATATAAATGAAAAACGTGTATAGAATTATAAAATTATAGAAATGAGAGACATGTATACAAAGATAAAATTAAATTTTCCGATACAAGTTGGTTTCATGGAGAAAGCGAAGCAAACCTTCAGTGTTTTCCACTCTTGTTAGCAAGTAAATGTTCAACCCAAGATATACGACAAGACTTGAAGAGGTGGCTCTCGTTCAACGGTATGCCGTGTGTTAGTGTGTTTTTCTGGCATTGTTTTCATTGTGTTGAAGAGCATCCATTGTGATATAGTCAAACAGGCTTGTTATAACTTGGGCTGTTTGTCTTTCATAGTTGGTCCATTTACTATCATTGACACAAGGGCACTGACACTGTTGTAGATTGACAGTCAGGAGGAAAATCACCCGAAAACTGAAACTGTTCATCAGAATCAAAGACGTCTCTGCGGAGTTTTTTGCAACTTTAGGTCATTTCTAATGCCTCAGATTTGCAATCTCTTACAGTTAGTGCATCCTTTAACATATGCTGTATGCCTTCAGGGAATACTAACACTGACCGCTTTCCATCTGTATGTTCTTGAATCCCATTGTTACAAAAGTATTCAAGTATTTCATACTTTAGACGAAATCTGTTAGTTGTTAGAGCTAGACCTAATTGTTGTTGTTGTTGCTATTTATGAAAGCCCGCGATTACTTTTCAGTACCACTATGTAATTATGGGTAAACAAAAAAATGGGATATTACAATTTATATCTAAATTTATATCTAAAATTGTGTATATACATGTATTTGCATAAAACGAGGCTTGAGCAATACAGTTGTGTAAATATTAGTGTTACCGGACATATTATATATACAGTTATATAGACCTATAGTGGGTATATTTCAAATTGGTTTAAATGAGGTAATTCTCCAGTTACCTTGCAACAAGTACCCACATTGCCATTTACTATTGATTAAACCAAATCAGAAATATTAAATGAATGTATATAGCCTTCAGAAAGCAAATGTATGACAAAATAATGAACTTTGGTGGCCATCTTGGATTTATACAAATTAGTAAAATGATTCAGTTATATTTTGATGTTACTCAAATACATTGTTGCATCCAACAATCGCATTCCTGGGGGGTTAAAGTACTCAAACATATCAATTGAGTACAATAATAGGCCATGCAATCAATATTCGGCGGCCAACTTGGATTCCTGCATTTTAAACGTGTTTCGGTTGTCTTTTTTTTTTTGGAGCCACTTATTTTAGGAATCGGTATGACCTTAGCTACGTCCCACAAAAAAATGGCACTTTTGGCCGGCGTGTATAGATAATCCATTTTTTTCAAGTTAAGGGACCACACTACTTTTGTCAATTTTCGACTTCATTTACAGAAAATATCACAGTTTCTGTAAATATATTTCATAGCAAATCGCACATGTTCTTGGGTACAAAATCACATGGCGTGTCTCATATGTGGCTGTGACTGGGAAAATTGGGCTTATGGTTTTTGCGACCAGTGTAGATCCAGATCAGCCTGTGCATCCGCACAGTCTGATCAGGATCTGCATTGTTCGCCTTTCCATCAATGAAACACCCGTCATGCTTGTAACAATCAATACAGATCGTTATCAGGCTACAGGATTGTGATATTTGATCAGGAGCTACACTGGTCACAAATATCATAAGCCCCATTTCTCCAGGCACAGCCACAATTGAGACACGCCGTGTGATTTTGTACCTTCGGACATCTGCGTAATTTCATGAAATATGTTTACAAAATTTACAATATTTTCCGTAAATGTCGTCAAAAGTTGACAACATTTTCAGAGTACATGCGGAAATATATTCCGCAGAAATATATTCCGCATCTACTCTGAAAATGTTGTCAACTTTTGACTTTATTTATGAAAAATATTCTAAATTTTGCAAAAGTATTTAATGAAATTACGCAGATGTCCGAATGTACAAACTCCGAATGTACAAAGTTTCATGGCGTGTCTCAAATGACGCCAGCGACGTTTATAGTCCACCGGACGGGATATTTATTAGAGATATTGGCACTAATTCTTCTCGGCCGGAGACAAGGCCGTTATTATATGAAAGCTATACATCTATAGGGGCTTAGATCCCAATAATTACAGGAAGCCGAACCAGCTGACCAATGACGTTGTCATACCAAAGTGGTCGCAACTCACGGCAAATACTAGTAGGCGGGCCGACACGCCGATAACCGGGGAACTTATAGGTTTGGACACACTAAATCAAGTAGATTTACACGCATGGTGTAAAAAGTAGTCGGTATAAAATAATCCACATGTTTAGACCATATTTTCAGTTTGCTTGATTCACAGGCATGTTGCTACACTTTGAAATAATTGTTAAGCATATTTTTGTTTCAAAGTGATTGCAAATCACAGTAAATAGTCGGGCCGACACGCTGATAAAAGCGAACTTATAGGTTTACCCACACTAAATTCATTGCGCGGTTTAGTTAAATGTAGTTAAAAATACTCCAGATGTTTTAGGTCTTAGACACAGATTGCTTGCAGAACGTGGTAAATTGATACATTATTCTACTTCACAAAAATCATGAAAATGTTGGTGCAATTTTGACATCATTTTCAATAATAATTTTGGAGTGTGCATTACATTTTTCTGAATAGGTCCGTGTATATGAGACAAACCGTATTATGTTCAAGGTGCATGATCACGTGGTCACAACAACAACAACAACAATGGATGAAAGTGTTAAAAATGCGCCAACTCCAAAGTAAGTATCATTGTATATTGTCCTTAATATGCAACGGATTTTGATGAAATATGTCGCAGCAAACGCATCTTCATGAGCTGCATTTGATCGGCACATACTTATGTCGTTTTTGCGAAGAATCGATTTCCGTGTCAGTCGACACGGAAATCGATTTTCCGCAAGAACGACAGACGTTTGGGCCAATGTACCGAGACCAACAAATGCAGCTAAACAAGACACGTTTGATACACCATATTTCATAAATCCGTTACATAACTAGATTGGTCAGTAAGCGAGGCTTACGGAATACCCCCCGCGTGGGCCCAGGTACCCCTAAAATATGTAAAATTGTCCAAGTGTGTGGGCTTGTGACCTTGACTCTGGGATTAGCGCGAGCGGCATGAACGTGAATTTGTCACAGGGTGGTAGAGGTCCATTGGAGCAATGAGTGTGTGAAATGTGAAGCAGATCCGAGCAAGAAAATAGAAGTTATAACCGATTTCTCTGATGTTAAGTTTTGTAAAGAGACTACCGTATAACCTCGAATTAACGCCCCCAGAGGCGTTACATTTTACAAAAGGGGGGCGTTTAAATTACCAAGGACCGCCAATTTGAAACACAAATAAGGATTTAAGGATTATTTGTGTTTGAAATTGGTGGTCATTGGTAAATGTTTATTTATTTTTTTTTAATTTGGGGGTGGGGGGCGTTTATTAGGAGGGTGGGGGGGGGGGGGGGGGGGGCATTAATTCGAGGTTATATGGTATGTATGTGACGTTGACCTCGAGATCAGCGGGGATTTGTCACAGCATATGAAATATTAAGAATTTTCAATGAAAGAAATAGAAGTTATAACATATTTCTCTGATGTTAAGTTTTGTAAAGAGATTAAGTATGTGACCTTGACCTTGGGATCAGCGGGGATTGGACAGTCGTAGATTTGTCACAGCACGATAGTACAACCTTAGAGGAATGCACAAGTGAAATAACAAGAATTTTCAATGAAGGAAATAGAAGTTATAACTTATTTCTCTGATGTTAAGTTTTGTAAAGAGACTAAGTATTTGACCTTGACATTGGGATCAGCGGGGGTTGGACGGTCATGGATTTGGCACAGCATGATATTAGAGACTTACAGGAATGCATGTGTGAACTATTAAGAATTTTAGATGAAGGAAATAGAAGTTAGAACAATATTTCTCTGATGTTAAGTTTTGTAAAGAGACTAAGTATTTGTCATTGACCTTGGGATCAGCGGGGGTTGGACGGTCGTGGATTTGGCACAGCATGGTAGTAGAGCCTTACAGGAATGCATGTGTGAAATATTAAGCATTTTAGATGAAGGAAATAGAAGTTATAACAATATTTCTCTGATGTTAAGTTTACGGACTAAGTATTTGACATTGACCTTGGGATCTGCGGGGGTTGGACGGTCGTGGATTTGGCACAGCATGGTAGTAGAGCCTTACAGGAATGCATGTGTGAAATATCAAGCATTTTAGATGAAGGAAATAGAAGCTATAACAATATTTCTCTGATGTTAAGTTTACGGACGCACGGACGGACGGACGGACGGACGGACAACCTGACTCCAGTATACCCCCCCCCCCCCCACCCCCACCCCCCACAACTCGTTGCGGGGGGTATAATAAGGAACCGGAGGGCTTCTCGAAGTTTCGGTACTTGTGAGATATGTCATGAATTATATTTACAAAAATTACTATATTTTCCATAAATGACGTTGAAAGCCGACAGAATTTCATTGCACTAAATGTGGAATTCTAATTATAATCCTCATTTGCTTTGAATATGTTGTCAACTTTTGACGTCGTTTAGAGAAAATATCAGTTTCTATCACATTGTCTTCGGTACAAAAAATCATATGGCTCGTCTCATATTTGTGTAAGATCATATACAAACAGGTTACATGGTAGAATCAGCTCCAGATTATATTATATTCAGGGAAAATTACTTGTAGCCTGAGCAAGGCACTTCATGAAAAATGTGAAACATTCTGCATTTTATATGGATATGCTGAATGCTCCAAATCACAACATTTCTCAGAGAGACGATTCAAAATACATATTTTCAAAGAGGAAGTGATAAAATACAAACATAATATTATTTTTCTACAAATCCACATCATATTCTACAAGATTGCCTCAGTAAAACTATGGGTGTTTACGTGTTGTTGACTAAACGAAGGTTCACGCCCTGAGTTCCTTAATTGGCGAGAAACGCCGAGCTACTGTCTGTTTCCTGTATACCCAAGGTGTATGATCACGTGGTACTAACAACAACACGAAGTACCGATTCAAAGTACGTATTCTTTTATAGTGTCCTTATTACGTAACGGATTTTGATGAAATATGGCGCATCAAACGCGTCTTGTTAAGCTGCATTTGGTGGTCTCTGTATGTTCGCCCAAACTTCTGTCATGTTTGCGAAAAATCGATTTCCGTGTCTCCGGAAATCGATTCTTCACAAAAACGACAAGTCTGTGCCAAACTACATAGACCACCAAATGCAGATCATGAAGACGCGTTTGCTGCGCCATATTTCATCAACATCCGTTGCATATTAAGGAAAATATCAAATAATACTTACTTTCGAGTGGGCGACGTTGTTGTTGTTGTAACCACATGATCATGCACCTTGAGACCTGTCCATTTCATATACAAGAATGTAGACAATATCAGAGCTCCAGATAAGTTAAAGTTGTGTATATAAAGAGTATTATACCCCCAGATATCAAATACAATGCGTATTTAACTTTTACAAATGTATTGGATTTTCTTCCTTATTAAATAGGGAACAAATGATAAAAAATAAAACACATTTAAAAATTCACTTATTTGAGCTGCAAAAAAACATACAGTGTTTGCTTTTTGCAACTCAAATACCGGTAAGTAAATTTTCAACTTTGTTACAGTATTTTCACTACTCAATTTGAAAATCAATGTGTATTTTCACATTGGTGTGAGTATTTTGTATACACACTTTTGATAATCGGTGCATATTCTGCTAAATTAAGTGCGTAAATATGCCAATACGCACCTTATCTGGAGCGCTGCAATATTGTTTTTCAATAATCTTTACAGGAAAATTAAATGGTCAAATATTGACTTTATTGTAAAAAATCACTTTCCCTATGGCAATTTAACATGGGGTAAAATGTCTGTGGGGGTTTAATATAGGGACAATATTAAAAAAAAATCTAATTTCCGAAATAGTGATCCAATTTTCATAAATTTCCCCAAAAAGGTTTCTCGACACTTTTTCCTCTTTTTCCTATTTTTTTTAAAAACAGAAATCAATATTTTCACGAAATAAAAAAACAGACAAGTAATTCTTTCTTTTTTTCACAATAAAGTAAAATATTTTACCAGATGTCATGAAATAACTTAAATTTTGCTTAAAATTAATGACCTGAAAAAAATACGTTTTGAAAAATGTGGACTGGTAAAAAAAATGGTCACGTTTTGTGAAACAGACAGTAGATATAATGGTAGTAATGTCGTTAATGATCACCACAAACTGGATTAGTATTAGCCCAGCACGAGTCGATAAAATTGCCATAAAATTGTAACGCGGATATCTTTGATGTGCCTTTGAAGTAGGTGGCTCAGTTTAAACATGCACTAAAATAATAGTTCATTTGATGGATGTGTGTTATTACATTCTCAGCTAATGAGTGCAAAATACTATAATATGTGTGATCCCGCCATGACAAATGGGTGCTATACGAGTCCTCAAATTATAGCTTACCATACCATTATAGCTGCATAGATTCTCCTATATTTGACGCACACATTTGGAGCCCGAATAAATGCAACATTTATCAAAATTCCACGGCCGTAGCGGACGCCACGGCAGCCACTATTTTGGCCGTTTTTTTTTTTTTTTTTTTTGTTTAAGCTGTTAAATGTTGTAGGTTGAGCTTCCAATAGTCTACAACCAAGCATGCCAAATCAGTTGTAACGCATAACCACTGCCTAATTGATTGGCATGGTCTCGTCCATGCATCATTGGCATTTCATCTATTCTATTGCCATTTTGTCCGGCGAAACGTAAACGCAGCGATTTCATTGAGCTAATCTAAGCAATAACAACAACAACCAAAATATGTCTGCTAAAAGCGTAAAATTAGCGACTTTTTCAGGTGATTATGGTTTTTACAGTCGGAAGGGAATGCGCCCATCTACACATTTAAATTGTTTGAATAACTACCGTTTCGTCATCAAACTTGAAAAATGCCGATTTAATCTACAAACCCATGCATTGAACGAGTCGCTAGAAAATAGGCTCATTTTCAATAAACATGTGCTATTGGTGTCGCCGTCATGCAGTCAGGCCGGGGGCTCGAAATCAGCAGTAGCATAGTCAGCTCGGACTACCCCCCCCCCCCCCCCCCCACACACACACACACACTTTATACATGCCTGGGTAAAGGGTTGGGGGAATATGAAATGGCTCCGCCCAAAGACGGGTCATGCCCAATTTATTTTGCATTTAATATGACTTAGCCAATTTTGAGCCATTTCAGCGGGTGTCTCACCACCCCCCCCCCCCCCCCTCCACTTCATACATGCCTGGGTAAAGGGTGGGGGAAAATATGAAATGGCTCCGCCCAAAGACGGGTCATTCCCAATTTTTGTTTACATTTAATATGACTTAGCCAATTTTGAGCCATTTCAGCGGGTGTCTCACCCCACCCCCCCCCCCCCACCCCCCCCCCCTCCACTTCATACATGCCTGGGTAAAGGGTGGGGGAAAATATGAAATGGCTCAGCCCAAAGACGGGTCATGCCCAATTTTTGTTTACATTTAATATGACTTAGCCAATTTTGAGCCATTTCAGTCTGTCTGTCTGTCTGTCTGGCTGCCGGATCTAGACGAACACTTATTCGTTTGCTAAACTCTGTATATTATACCTTTCTACAACCTGTCTACATCCCTTGCAAGTTCACGAGTTACCGCAAATGACAAGGGATGTAGACTAGTTGTAAGACTACGCTCCCGCTTAAGTCAATACCTTTTCGGGCGGGAGTCTGCCACTCTCTGATTTATTGTTTCGGATCTCAGTAAATGTTATTTGATAAAGCACATTTTGCCAAATTTCTGTTTCTTCCATTGGTGTGTGTCCAAAATCTTGTGTCAATTAATTGCTCGAACGTTCACTTACAATGCAGGACATGCCATTTGGAGGGTCTAAGTTGAAGAAAAAAATCTGGGGGAGGACCCCCAGACCCCCTGTACAACATATGGCCATGGCACTATTTTAGCCCACTCTCTGATTTATAGTTTCGGGTCTCAGTAAATGTTATTTCATAAAGCACATTTGGCCAAATTTCTGTTTCTTCCATTAGTGTGTGTTCAAAATCTCATGTCAATTAATTGCTCGACCGTTCACTTAGAATGCAGGATATGCCATTTAGAGGGTCTAAGTTGAAAAAAAATTCAGGGTGAGGACCCCCAGACCCCCCGTCCGTGAATTGGCCGTGGCACTATTTTAGGCACCGCTACGGGCCTGAATTCAGAAATATAAACCAGACCGACGACCATCGCCTGCTTCTTTACTATAGGAATGAATGGCCTTTTTGTGGAATTTATCGGGGTATAAACTTGGAAAAGTCGCGGGAATACTGGACGAAGGCCGGAAGGCCTCGTCCAGTATTCCCGCGACTTTTCCAAGTTTATATCCCCAATAAATTCCACAAAAAGGCCATTCATTCCTTATAATTCCAGCATTTTAAATAAATTCATCAAGAAAATGTGTTTATTTTCCGTTTTCTTAAGAATTATTTTAACTGCGCCTGGTTACGGAAAGTAGTTCGTCATGGAAGTTTACTGGGATATAAATTTTGAACAGAGACTTGCTACAGGTCAATCAAATGTTAGGGAATTGTGTAAATATTTTTGTGCTGGAATTATTGGGCTATATATCCCGGGTATAGAAGGTGTTCATTCCCAATCCTTAGATATAAAATCGAATCAAATGACAAATATGGGAGTAACCCTATCAACAATGTAGATGGCCGTTTTACAAAACTTTGTACAATAAAAAATGTTCGTACGAAGATTTCTATGAATTTCCTTTTCACATTAACGTGTTTATCTAATGCTACCAGTTTGTACGGAGCCCCACAGCGGACGTAGAATTCGTTTTTTTATTAATTTGTTCCCACGAAATAACAATTAGTTCCCACGAAATAACTATTCATTCCCTCAATTTAACAATTCGTTCCCACGAATTTACAAAACATTCACTCAATTTAACAATTCGTTCCCACGAAATAACAATTCGTTCCCATGGGAACGAATTGTTAATTCGTGGGAACGAATTGCTATATCGTGGTGACGAATTGTTAATTCAAAGGAACGAATTGTTAAATTGAGGGAACGAATTGTTATATCGTAGGAACGAATTGTTAATTCAAGGGAACAAATTGTTAAATTGAAAGAATTGTATTTGTAGGAACAATTTAATAAACAAGAGTGCTGTAAGTCACAAAATACGCCCGTCGAAGATGGGCCAGACAGCGAAGATGCAGAAATGTGAAGCTGTCACCAAGGCAAGAAACATTAATGAGAATTTGAAACTCTATAGCATTATTTCTTCCTCTAGTTGTGCTAAACATGTATACTAATTTAGGTAGAGATGTGTAAAGTAGAAATTATATAGAATTGGATACAAAAATGTAGAAAGAAATGGCTAAGTTAAAAAGGTGATCTTTTTGTTAAAACATATTATTTCAGCATAAAAACACCAAGGCGCACATCTTCAATATGTGTAGAAGACATGTGTATAGTTTCAGATCGATCGACTGAACGGTTTCAGAGGAGTTGTGTATACAAACTCTGTACTCTGTATAGAATTGAAGAAAAAAATGTAGAAAAAAATGGCTAAGTTAAAAAGGTGATATTTTTGTTAAAAAATATTTTTTCGGCATAAAAACACCAAGGTGCACATCTTCAATATGTGTAGAAGACGTGTGTATAGTTTCAGATCGATCGACTGAACGGTTTCAGAGGAGTTGTGTATACAAACTATGTACCCTATATTGAATTGAAAACAACTAAAAAATGTGTTCATAGAACACGGATGCCCCACATACCACTTTGATAATAAACAAGGCAACATTCCAAGTCCAAAAGAGGAGATAATCCATGACCCGGGGGTCGAATAAAAAATCAAAATAAACTTTGCACATCTACTCATCATAAGGAAGCTACAAACCAAGTTTCAGGCCTGTAGCTATTAGGGTTTAAAAGTTTTACGAGTTACAAGGTAAAATTGCCAAATTCCAAGTAGAAAAGGGGGATATAATCCATGACCCGGGGGTCAAATCATACTCGAAATAAACTTTGCGCATCTACTTATCATAAGGAAGCTACATTACATAACAAGTTTCAGGTGTGTAGCTAGTACTGTTTAAATGTTTTACGACTTACAAGACAAAATTTGAAAATTCTAAGTCGAAAAAGGGGAGATAATCCATGACCCCGGGGTCGATTCAAAAATTTAAATAAACTTTGCGCATCTACTCATCATAAGGAAGCTACATTCCAAGTTTCAGGTATGTAACTATTACGGTTCAAAAGTTTTACGAGTCACAAGGTTGGTGCATATGCAGCCTATGCTCAATAAATGTAAATCCAATAATTGTTTACAAGAAAACATTGTTAATGTGATATTTACAGACTATCACAAGTTTGCACTTGCGAACATTTTAGTCTTACGAAGTTTAGTGAAACGGCCCCCAGGTCTCCGTTCAGGTTACAATTAAGGATGAATCCCGATCGCTAAATTACCCATCGCATGTTCCCACCTCCCACCCAAAGATAAGAACACCCTCCTATCCTCCAAACTATCTAGAGTAGATTGATCGATTGATTTATTGGTGTTTAACGACCTATCAACAGCTAAGGTCATTTAAGACCGGACCAACGGGTTTGATCCCGTATTCAACCCGCTGCATTGGGGGAAAATGCCAAAAATCACAATGGAATATTTACATCGAAAACAATATGTATTCAGCCCTGAAATTAGAATAACCGGACGGACCTGGTGCCAGGTCCATACCACAGTGACACCAAAGTCACCAGCTACAAAAGTTGGTTAGCTAAGCGTAGTGGAGATATCGTAGCGAGGTAGCAAGCAATTGTTTTTCTACAAAGTCACTTGTTCTAGTGTAGAACAACAGTATACAGATGCGCTGGTGCTACACGCCGCGCCGGCGCAAAATGTTTTATGTCGAAAAAATGAACAGGTATTTTGATGAAACGCCTCTCACCTCTACTTAGAACTGTTGCATAAACGCATTTTTCGTCCAGTAACCGGCGCAAATTTCTTGTGCCGGTTACTAGGCGAAAATGTGTGTATGCAGTGTCTTCTGCATGTAGCTGAATGGGAATTCCTCAAGAATCTATCTCTATTTCTCTCTTCTCCTTCTTGAACATTACCCTTCACATGCTCACGACCTGTCACCCATGATAGATGACCTTCTGAGGAATGCAGGTGTGAAATATGAAGCAGTTATGTGAAAGGAAACAGAAACTAGATTTGTAAGCAAGCGAGGCTTACGGAATACCCCCGCGTGAGCCCAGGTATTTCTAAATATATAGATTTCTTTCCAAGTCGGTGGGCCTGTGACATTGACCTTGAGATCAGCGGGGTCGGACGGTCATGGATTTGTCACAGCATGATAGTAGACCCTTAGAGGAATGCATGCGTGAAATATTAAAACTAATTTTCGAAATAGGAAATAGAAGTTACAACCAATTTCGCCGATGTTAAGTTTTGTAACGAGACTAAGTATGTGACTTTGACCTCGGGATCAGATGGGACCGGAGTCACCGGACAGTCGTGGATGTGTCACAGCATGATAGTAGAGCCTTAGAGGAATGCATGTGTGAAATATTAAGACTTTTCAATGAAGGAAATAGAAGTTGTAACATATTTATCTGATGTTAAGTTTTGTAAAGACACTAAGTAGTTGACCTTGACCTTGGGATCAACGGGGGTTGGACGGTCGTGGATTTGGCACAGCATGATAGTAGAGGCTTACAGGAATGCATGTGTGAAATAGTAAGCATTTTAGATGAAGGAAATAGAAGTTATAACATAATTGTCATTTGTTAAGTTTTGTAAAGAGACTAAGTATTTGACCTTGACCTTGGGATCAGCGGGGGTTGGACGGTCATGGATTTGGCACAGCATGGTAGTAGAGCCTTACAGGAATGCATGTGTGAAATATTAAGCATTTTCTCTGATGTTAAGTTTAGTGTCGGACGAACGAACGGGGGGGGGGGGGGGGGTGGGTGTATAAATATTAGTTTGTTCGTTTGTTTGTGTATTGGTTTATTGGTGTAACAACAAGGTATACAGTTACAATGATGTTGTATTTACAAACGAGTTATACACAAAAAATGAATGTTCAAGACAGTATGGACAACGTCCTCTCGAGGGTCTACAGCAACCAAGGCACAGTCATGATTCGTGAACAGGTAAGTATTGTATAACAATATGTATCACGTTCAAGATATGAACTTAGAGTTCTGGACCCGGTTGTACGAAGCACTAATGACTCATTAACTTTTCATTAGCGACTCCTTAACTAATTTGTCATTAAATCCAGTTGTACGAACACTAAGTTATCATTAAGTCGTCATTAACTTATCATTAGTTAATGTAGGTACTGGACCATCATTAGGGCGCGTGCTCCTGTCATTAAGCCTTCGTGAATTATCCAAGATGGCGGCCATTGCTGTCGATTCGTTAAAAAACAACAGAAAAGACGGATGAAATGGTGAAGATGAAGTTTCAAATTACTCTAGATTTCCTTTATACAATGCTACTTACATATTTATTGCGTAAACAATCCAAAAATCCCTGTAATTTGTCCGTCTCATTCTGCAACTCTGAAGGGCATTCAGACTTTGAGAATTAAAATGCCGTGTAACACAAGCAAACTGCTGTAAATGCTGTCAC
This sequence comes from Conchocele bisecta, assembly GCA_029237695.1. Taxonomy (NCBI): domain Eukaryota; kingdom Metazoa; phylum Mollusca; class Bivalvia; order Lucinida; family Thyasiridae; genus Conchocele; species Conchocele bisecta. Next base: position 112,399,365 of record CM055267.1, on the reverse strand, counting down.
TGACAGTGTTGGCCTTCAAGTTTAAACAACACAGCTGCAGCGAACTTACACAGTGACGTCACTTCGTCAGCATCCCGATCTAATAATAGGCTAGTGACACCTTACACCGTGTTCGATCTAACAACAAGTGGGTGATTGGTAATTTCGATGCGGACTGGATTAGAAAATACTGCCCGATTCGATTAATGCATGATGTCTTACAAATAAACACACATGATCTATATTACAGCAAAAACAATAAAATGTAATATCTATAAGAATTAAACTTTGTTGTAATATCTACAACTAGTGATTACTTTACTAAATCAATGTTTTTCTGTTTCATTTCCCATGCCCATGGTGATGTCATTGGAGTGTGTTTTCCCATACAGCGGCATGATGTGGTTATCTAATATCCAAACCCCATGTTTTAGTCTCTAATTCCTGTCACCGTGATTTTTTTACCTGTCTAATTTCTCTAATATAACCGCCTACCAACCACACCCTGGGCGGGGAAAACGTTGATCTTTAACGTTAAGCCAAAAATAAAATTAGAATGCATGTGCATTATTGTATGTACGTGACCTAGCTTGTTGTATGGAAATAAAATTCAATTCAACATTTAAGTTTGATTTGTATGTGACTCGTCTGGTACCACTCATGTTTATGCCCCACTGCACCAATTTATTTTATATTCACTAGGGGACTTATGTTCACCTTGTTTGCAAAGGGGGGACATCCGTGTTCTATGAACACATTTTCTACTTTATTTCCGACTACGTGTGACTAATTCTTTAAACACGTCCAATACACGGCGCCTTATACTAATAGGCGGCGTTTATTTCACCTTTTTTTTTTAAACGATCGCATAAAAACCACAATGTGAATTTCTGCAGTTGACAATGACACGCACATGCGTTGTTTGTGGAAACTGATTATTTTGGGAACGAGATCCTATCTCGTGGGAACGAGCTGCTATGTCGTGAGAACGAGATAGATGAATGTAAATGTCCCTTTTATGATGCCGTACAAATTACGGCCTATTTGATAATGACATTTATGTCCAACAAGATGTTCACGGTATGTAATTGATCGTATTTCCTCTCCACCCTATGGAAGTTATAATGGAACCCGACTTTAGAAACAGAAATATTCGTGTTTCTAATCTATGTTTGCAACCGTGACGCTGATTGTTTTTAATCACATCAAATTCATCCCAGTACTAGCACACAAACACGTGCGTCGGGTCCTTGTATGTTCTCACCCCACCCACCCGCCATAAAAAACATGGAGTCGCAATTCGACAGGTTGGTGAGGCTGGATGTAAATCGGCGATTCCTGAATGTGTCAATTGTTTCCCAGTGACTATGGTTTAGGCTCCGACATTTTCATTCCATGTCGCATCGCTAGTTTTTGGTGATACTGCTGTCGAAAAAATGTAATGGTGCTGTCTTAGTCGACGATTCTCATGTGATGCCAAACATGTTTTATTAAGAAACCGAACACATGTGAAAAAAGAAATCAATATATTGTGGTAGTTCTTTACAAAACACATATTTTGACAAAATATGAGAATCGTCTTAGTGATTATCATGTGTTGCCAAATATTGCTTTATTAAGAAATGAAACAAATTTTAAAAATAAAACGCTAATCAATGCATAATTATCAATTTATATCGGCGATGCGATGATGAGAGCGACTTGCGAGCGACTACATAGTGTGGTTATGGTAAGGTTGTTTCCGCCGAATTCTAAATGTCAGTCACACTTTGCACGTGAAACGGGATTATCGACTGATAATTGTAAACATCGGCAGGTGTGTAGCAAGACACTAAATGATGTATGTTAAACGTGCTAATTGGTAGAGGGGTCGTCCCTATGGTGGCTCGAATAGGGAAAGTTCGTCACTTATAAATGAATGAAAGAAATGCCCCTAACGAGCGACCATACATACTTAGAATAACAGCTGATGTAACGGCGGTAAACTGAAATGGTGTACGTGACAATTGACATTTACGTTCCAACAAGATTTTCACGGTGTGTAATCGATCGTATTTCCTCTCCACCTGACTCGAGAAACACAAATTAAATCGTTTATTTCTGAATGTGTCAAACGTTTGTGTCAAAAGCATCAATGTGTGTTTTTTTACAAACATTAGAATCATCTAAGGAGACGATTCTCATGTGTTTCCAAACCTATATTTTATTAAGAAATCAACAAATGTGAAAAGAAAACATGAATACATTGGTATTTCTTTACAAAACCATATTTTGACAAAAAGTACGACGGCATATGTTTTATACGCTCGTTTAAAAACGGGAGTATTATTTATGTATCCACGCTGTATATGCGGCGGACGACTCGGGCACAGCTTGTTCTGACGATAGTGGGCCCACTGCATGTCTAGGGCAGCGACATTTTCTGGGTTCAAGTTGGGAGGGGCGAACCGACAATCGATTTTAGATATAATTTTAAACTGTATCACATCGTAGGCATTGACACACCCAATGTTCTACCCTCCACTACGGTCACACGGTGGAACGAACAAATACGTTGATACCAATTCATTGATCCATAAAGGAGGTTTTCGCTTGGCGCGTCACATATTATGTTCACAGTTTTGATGAGTCACGGCGGTTATGACATGGTGTGTAATACATTCCCTCGTTATTGATACATGCACGACTTTAACCAAATACGAAATTGTATTCACTAAATGCAATCTGACACACATAAATGAAATTAAATCAGAAACAGATACGCGTATAAAGCAAGGGAGACGCTATATAACATGTACTGTAACGTTTAAGACTACACGTACGTTTTTGAACTTTCACACTAGCGTTACATAACATTTTATCCATATACTAGCACATATCTACTGTACATACATGCATGTAATTGAATTGAATTGTCCTTAACGGCCCATCAACACAAAGAATATCATTTAGGGACAAGCAATTTATGATGAAGAAGAATTTTCGTTTCTTCGCATACGCAGTGTAGAAAACGAATTCCGTTTCTTCTGGTCTACGGCTCCAGGGCGAAAAACACTTGAAGTCACTGTGTAAAAAAATGTGTATAATACGGTATTATAATCACGTTTTGCAATCGATGGTTATTGATTTATTTTATGTAAATTAACGTTTTCGTCTTATCGCGTCAACATGCCAAGAAACGAATATTTACAGGAATAAATTCACGGGGTGGAAAATAACTTTAAGTTCTTAATTATCGTTTCTACGCGTATAAGCGAAGAAAAAAGTGAAAGTGAATGAGTTTAACGTCCCAGCAACAGCTAAGGTCATATAGAGATGGGAACACAGTCTCATCCGACAGACCAGTGGGGTGAATATACTATGAAAGTATATTTTTGATGCATAAGGCGATGTTTGAACCCACAACCTCCAGATTGGGAGTCAGATATTCTACGCATAGGCCACAACCCATCACTTATAAATGAATTAAAGAAATGCCCCTAACGAGCGACCATACATACTTAGAATAACAGCTGATGTAACGGCGGTAAACTGAAATGGTGTCAGACAAACTACAGAAGTAATTTAGCTAACTTTGGTATTGTCGGATTCCTAGCGTTAATGGCTGAAACATGGCCATCATTAAAAGGAAGAAATATAAGATTTACACCTCAGAACGCAACCATGACAGTTTCATCATTAAGACCAAAACAATATATTGATTGATTGAGTAATGCTGTGTAACGGCCTGACAACAGCCAAGGTCATTTTAGGCCGGGTCAACGGGGTCAAGTCTCGTATCTCACCTGTTGTGATATCGGGGGGGGGGGGGGGTGGGGGGGGGGGGGGGGGGGTGGGGGAGGGGGGATCCCAAAATCAGAACTGAATATTTACAATAATATATATTCAGTCCTGAAATTAGAATAACCTGACCTGTTGCCAGGTCCTAAACACACCAGAGTCACTTAGCCCTGCCCCTAAAAGTAATAGGATTAGTACTAATTCCACTACTCTTAAAATGGGATATAACCGGATTCAACTCGAGTACCAGAAGGCCAAAAACGTACCTGAGGGCCAAACCAGGTAGATCGGGATTCCGGAAAGGATGAATCCTAACCGTTTCATTTTACCATTCGCAATGCTCCCAACCAACCACCCATTGGACGATATGATACATATGGCGACGTACATACATAACAGTGGCTGCGACTGGAGAATGGGGTTTATGCGTTCTGCAACCATGTAGATCCAGATCAGCCTGTGCATCCGCAAGTCTGATCAGGATCTGCACTGTTCGCCATTTCACCAATGAAACCTTCTTTTTCATGCTTCTAACAAAGAATATAGATCGTTATCAGGCTATATTTGAATGTTGATCAGGAGCGGCACTGGTCATAAATCCCATAAGCCTCATTTCTCCAGTCAGTCTCAAGAACGAACGCTACATCCCCAGTACATCTTGTTTGATCAAGTGACTAATTTAACGGCGAGATTTTTCCGTTGAGTAGGAACACTAATCTGCTCTACGTAAAAAAACAAAATTGGTCAGTCGAATAAACAATGTGCTTAACAGCATAAACATAGTCAACGAAACTTACCATTCGAAAACGTCCATTTACGTTCCAACAAGATTTTCACGGTGTGTAATCGATCGTATTTCCTCTCCACCCGACTCGAGAAACACAAATTAAATCGTTTATTTCTGAATGTGTCAAACGTTTGTGTCAAAAAGCATCAATATGTCTTGTTTACAAAACATTATAATCATCTAAGCTATTTTATTAAGAAATCAACAAATGTGAAAAGAAAACATGAATACATTGGTCTCATGTGCTGCCAAATCTTGCTTTAATATCAAGAGATCAAACACATAATTATGAAAATATCAATTTATTGGCGATGCGATGACGTGAGCGACTACATAGTGTGGTTTACATACGTTTGTCCCCCCCGCCGAATTATACAGTCACACTTTGCACGTGAAACTGGATTACCGACAGATGATTTCGCAGTCTGGCGATTTGGTGTCCCGTTTTCGCCATATTGTGTATACTAGGTCGACGATGCGATGCAGACTGCTAGTAACTATATATCATACAGGCGCGCAGCTGCATTAAGGCACTGCAGAATTTTCGAGAAAATGGAAAAAATAATGTGCCAGAGTGCATCATTTACCTTCTAGTTTCGATTTCTAGTTTCCCCCTAGCATACTCGCACCAAAGGTGCTCGAAGTCGTCAACCGGGCTTGCAGATTAAAATTGGCTAACTAAGCCCCTGTCATATGGTATCATATATGTTTTTTTTCAATAAACATGTATTGGCATGGCAGTACATGAGACGATTATCATATTTTGTCAAATTATGTTTTAGTTGTCAAGTCTCAAGAAATACTGAAGATTGTCCACATTTGCTCTATTTCTTAATAAAAACACGTTTTGGCAGCACACGATAAACGTCTCCTAAAACAACGGGTACGTGTCCTGTTCATGAAATGTGACAACCTCGCTTTTTCGCGATTTCTCGCATAGGTTGAGATCGCGAAAACGCGACATGCTTTCGACACATGTATGAGCAAAACAAACCCGAATTTTCTGTCTGTAACGCCGAGATAGTCGCCCTAAGTTACAGACAGAACAATAGGGTTGGAGCCAAACTTATTTTCAAAAGCGGAAGGCAAGATCGCGAAAACTCGAGACGATTCTCATGTTTTCTGTTGTTGAGAAAAATAAATATATATATAACACCCCCCCCCCCCCCCCCCCCCCCCCCCCCCCCCCCCCCCCCCCCCGCTACATACGGACCTGCCGTAACACGTCGACTCTCATCTGATGAGCATTGAACATGTCGCTATTGTGTATTATTTTGAGTTGTCTGACGGACGAGTTGGTCGAAGGGTGGAACGGAGGTCGGTCATATAATCAACGAATACGGGACCGATACGATTTCTAATTAGCTCTAATAATAATCGCACTTTCCATTTGCCAATATATTGGCAATATATTTAAAACAATTTTGGTAATAAATAATTATGTTGGGGGTTGGGGGCAAAGAAATAACTCAATTGTATGGGTGGTGGGGCGCACAATACAATAATTAATACATATGGGTGGTGTGGGCAAGGGAAAATGAATAATTATGGGGATTGGGGCAAACAAAAATAATTCAATTGTGTGGGCGTTGGGTGAAGCAATAATGCAAAAGCATGGGTGGTGGGGTGAAGTATGAATTATTTTTTTGCATGGGTGGTGGGTAAACAAAAAAATGCCTTCCAACCCACCCCCCCCCCCCACCCCCCCCCCATGCGTACGCACCCCCCCCCCCCCCCCCCCCCCCCCCCCCCCCCCCCCCCCCCCCCCCCCCCACCCCCTCCTATAGCGTACTGGCCTGCGGTCGGTTATACGAAAATACCATAGATTCCTCAACGCAGTAAGTACATGTACGTTGTGCGTAGATTGTTAGATTGACACGGTGATTTCTAATTTTATCCTACTTACATGACGTAGACATGACGTTGCTACAATATAGTTAAAGGCATCATGCCTGTGTGAGTTTCTGTTGAATCGTTCGGTTGTTGCAGCAGGAAAAAGCGCGCCTGTCATATTGTCATATTACAGAAACCGGAACCAAAAAACTGGAATTTGACTGGTTTACTTGTCTGTTTACAGGTTAATGACAGCACGTCATTAGTTAATATGCCATTAAAACGTCATTAGTTAATGAGGACTTAATGACGTTTCGTACAACCAGTTTTTAATAACTCATTAACTAATGGAAAGTTAATGTGTCATTAGGATAATGATACATTAACTAATGGAACGTTCGTACAACCGGGTCCTGTTAACTAACTCAGGATTCCGTCAGCATGATGGTGACGTTATATGACGTTGTTCAGTTACTTTTAACTATAATCGACTACTTGTGCGGATGGGGCGAATACATCACATGGGTGGACGTCCTTTGAAATTCATCTCGTCCTTGGACGGAATGACGTCACCGGAATAGTAGCCCCGCTGGTACACGGAGTCGTGTTATGGACCCCAGAATCGGATTGGTGCAGCGTACTGGTTCTACGCAATATCACCAGATTGACGTGCCGTTGCTGGCTGGCTGGCTGGGACTACAAAACATCAACGGTGTTGTTACCAGAGTGTAACGTGTTATAGTCTCCATAATAGTCACAGTAGTGCATATGAAATCATTATTATGATTGCATGGCAATACTAAACAACCTCGTAAATTACAATGATGCATCATGATAAATTGCAATGTACACAAATATAGTTTCATTAGTTGGAAGAAGGGGGCTGATGGAATTCATGTCGGAGAATGCGATACAACACATTAATGAACAGCTGCTATATCTAGCTACACCAACAATATATATTCACAGCCATACATCGTCATTCAGTTATTTAACATTTATAGTAAACAATCATTTAATTGTGACACGGCCTTACCCTAATCAGACTGCCCATGGCCAACTGCACTAACTTAATAAAGAGCAAATATGCTAAGTATTTTCCTGTGCAGACTCACAGTATTACATTACTAATGCTAAACACTGTAGACTCAGACTGCAGGGGGCCGTTTCATTAAACTTCCTTCAACTAAAATATTTGTAAGTGCAAAATTATGATAGTCTGTAAATTTCACATTAACGTTGTTTTCTTGTAAACAAGTATTTAATTTACATTTATTGAGCATAGGCTGCATAGGCTGCATATGCAGCCTATGCTCAATAAATTTAAATCCAATAATTGAAATTTCCAGACGAACCTAAATTTGCACTTACAAACATTTTTGGCATACAAAGTTTAGTGAAACGGGCCCCTGGATTCCACAGGCAACATTGATTGAAATACATTATACTTCACACCATGTCCTTATTACAGCTTACTGACGTATAAATCAGTGCACTCAGTGCAGAACTGTCTGATCTAGTATATCATGGTCGCAATAGCATTTTCACTATTTACAATACACTGTGAACATACAGGACTTAATAATAAAATGACTGTACAGACGACTTGGATTGGAGTTTTACATCTGTCCAACATCATGAACATAGAGTGAATGAAAGTTATCCGGAAAATTCATGTTACAATTCATGACTGATATTGCACTGTATCGTATAAATATAAAATGCATAGCTAAATTTTAGTAAACTTTTCAATCGTTTTCGCACTTCATTTACAAATAGAACAAATTAGATACTGCAATTAGTCGGAGTGACATGCACAAAACACATGAGAATAATATGCCATTACAATACTCACGGAATGCTCCCACATGCGAAACCTGCAATCGTTATCACTTACACGAAAACACGAATTATTAATGATTCAGTTCAATCTACAACAGCGGATACATGCCATACAGCATTTATTGACCAGCATTTGGTCCAAATAGGGCAGTATTATCGAGGATACAATAATAATGCAGTGAATTGCCTGTCTTGGCATGAGTCAGACACAATTTGCTGCATTGAAAGTAAACAATAAGCATATGTACTTACCAGAGTTCCCAGTGAAAACTTGTGTCACAAATTGATCACAAGAATGGTCCAACTGCTAGAATATGGATACAAGAGTTTATATACATACTCTAGTGCATAATATTCCTATGATTGTCCGCTTGTCAATATAAAACTCTGTGCTAACATTTGGCTTACAATTATGCGGAAGTGGACTAACTAACTAGTGGTTCTAACAGTCAATCTAGCTCAGGAGATAGCTGGCGAATTAATCTGAAATAATTCAGTCATAAGTAGATATGACCTACTCGGTGTTCAGGCTAGCATCCAAGTCCGCATAACCGATATAACCGGTGAAAAATCCCATACTGATGGTACGTGTATGGTTCGGATAAAGCGCTATTCTATACAGCGGAGTATTCCACGGGAGTGATATTTCACACACGAAGACCTATTCGATAGTCGTTACAAGGCTATTCGAGTATTGTGTTCGAGTATTGTGTAACCTGTGTTACAAATGATGGATGATAAAGAAGACAGTCGGCTACAATTCGTGATAGCGTTTAATGGCCTATCAACATCTAAGGTCATTTAAGGCCGGACCAACGGGTTCGATCCAGTATTTGTTACAGTGTGATAGAGGACCATCAGAGGAAGGCATGTGTGAAATATGAGATTATGAGATATTTACACAAGCGGGACATGCGGACGCCGGTGACACTATAGGAATGAATGGCCTTTTTGTGGAATTTATTGGGGTATAAACTTGGAAAAGTCGCGGGAATTCCGGCCTTCGTCCAGTATTCCCACGACTTTTCCAAGTTTATATCCCCGATAAATTCCACAAAAAGGCCATTCATTCCTTATAATTCCAGCATTTGAAATAAATTCATCAAGAAAATGTGCTTATTTTCCGTTTTCTCAAGAATTATTTTAACTGCGCCTCACGGTTACGGAAAGTAGTTTGGCGTGGGAGTTTACTGGGATATAAATTTTGGACAGAGACTTGCTATGGGCCAATCAAATGTTAGGGAATTGTGTAAATATTTTTGTGCTGGAATTATTATATGCCTTCCCTCACCATTCGGTGGTGGGGGCATAAAAATGTTTACTTTTTGTTATGGACGTATTGACGAACGGACGGTCGAACAAGCAACAAGAAATGTGGCCTGTCAGCACATGAATGCCCCCGGTGGCAGATTGGAGAAACTGTGGCAAAGTGATGAGTATTCACAAGCACATTTATGAAGGTCAAAAGGTCAAGGTCATATTAAGGGCAGTGTTGATGTGTGGCATTTGTCCAGAAGTATGATGTACTGAAATAGTAATACATCAAGGAATATAGAAGTTATGATAGAATTGAGAAGCTCCGGTGAGCTTGTTAATGTGGGAATAAGTTCAAAGTTGTCACGGTCAAAAGATCAAGGTCATATTAAGGGCAGCATGGATTGTATGTGTGGCATTTGGTCACAGGTATATTGTGTTGAAACATATAAGTAATCCTTGAAGGGATATAGAAGTTATAACAGAATTTTGAAACTACGGCGAACTTTTTAATGTGCCGGACACACGGACGGACGAGACACACAGTACAAACACTATATACCTCCGGCTCTACCGAGACCAGGGGCATAATAAAAATTAGACACCCCTCAACATACTTGATGTAATGCCGGGGGAATAACAATTGCTGGACTAATTTTGTAACAACACCCCTACATTACATGCTTCTCAGTGATTTCCCGTGATTTTGGAGGGATTTATTTCCTTGAAGGAAATATTTCCTCCTAGACATTCGCGAGACGTAATTTTGATGTCACGTTTTGACGTCATTTCCGGTGAAGAAACAATTCAATCGCTAACATCAAAATTGTCAAGTTTGACGTTATAAGCTGGTTTAAGAGCAAATTTCACATTTTTCGAAGAGCATGTAATATACAATTTTTTCCACTACCAATTTGAAATACCGGATTTATTTCCCTTGACATCTGTAAATCCGACATAGAAACTCGCACTCATTTCTTTATCGATTTCCAGTAGCCGATTTCATCAAAATTTCAAAGTACATGTATACTTTTCTAGCAAAGTATACTTTGAGGGAGTAATCATTTATTTTTCCTGAAATGCATTATTTCATATAGAACTAACAACTGCATATATTTGATGATTAAAACTATGCCGAATTATTATACTGAATTTATTACATTATCACAGCCAAAATCGCTGTGATAACGTAATAAATTCAGTATAATTAAAAATTAATAAATTTATCCTAAAATTGAAAATTTCTCCCTCAAAGTATACTTTGCTAGAAAAGTATACTTTGCAATGTTGGTGAAATCGGCTACTGATGTCTCTGGAAATAAATCCGGTATTTCCAAATGGTAGTGAAATAAACTCTATATATCAGGCATCACTTGAAACAAACAGAGCCTTTTTCCTTCCGATATCACATTGTTAACCCTTACTACGCTGAATTAAATTTTGTCGTCTGCTGGAAATGTTTTATTTTCAATATTTCTCGATATAAACTCGTTTTGACAGCGCATGATAATCGTCTCCACTGGAGACGATTCTCATGTGCTGCCAAAACAGGTTTTTTGTTAAGAATTAAGGCAAAAATGAAAAACAGCAGACGACATTTTTCGTCTCCCGCTTAGTGAGGGTTAACTATGTTTCTGTTTCACCTTTCTATATAATATTCCGGTTTGTCTATATAATATTCCGGTATGTCGGACGTGTCCTCGTAAGCAAATTTTTCTGATTTTGAGCAATCAACAGCATCTTCGCCATTCTCCTCAGTGTCTAGTTGATTCCCACTGACATTTCTTTCAGATTTCATGTTAATCGTCTGCCCAGTATGCAAATGGGTATCGGTATGTTTCAAATCTGGTGCATTAACACTGGTTTGCTCAAACTCTGTTCTAAGACAGTGTGTGTCTGGTGTACTATCCACTATGTCTGTACTGTCGTTCATTCTTCCAGTTTTTAAGTTGTTACCATGTGTTTTATCCTGTCTGTCTCTTCCAGTGTTGTCTATTTCAAGACTGTCGTTCATTATTTCAGTATTTAACTTCACACTGTTACCTTGTGTTTTATCGTGTCCTTGTCTTTTTGTGTATTTTCTTGTAGCAAGCAGCTCTAGCACACCTTCCACCTGATCCTGAGTTAACTCCTGCTCAAAGTACTTTCTTCGTGTTTTCACTTTAACCTTATTGACGCCATGTGAAGCAGCGTGTATGCCACTAATCCTACGCTTCTTTAACAGGGATTGATCTTTCAGACTGGCATACACATTCTTTTGTGCAGATTTGTGATAGTCGGTCTGGAAGATGGACAGTAAAGCATCCTCGTGCATCTGAACAGACGGGAGGTCAGCTAAGGTCACCTACAACAAAAATATACCCGTAATAACCCTAAATATTTGGACACATACTGTTTTGGAAAATCCTTTTCCAAAAACAATTGTTACACAACTGTCGTTGTTTGACACCGCTGAAAGCCGTGTTCAAACATACAGCGTGTGCTGTTTGACCATGGCTTCAACTTTAAGAGCACAATATTGTTACATATCAAATAACCTTTTTACATGTATTATATAGTTAAATCACTTACAATTTATATGTGCCTCGAAAAATATACCAAATATAAATAAAGAAAACAAATTAGTTTGTTTGTTTGTTTATTGGTGTTTAATGGCCTATCAACAGCTAAGATCATTTAAGGCTGGGCCAACGGGTTCGATCCCGCATTTAACATTGCATTGTATTGGGGGAAAAATCCCAAAATCAGAATGGAATATTTACATTGATAAAAAATATATTCAGCCTTGAAATTAGAATAACCTGACCTGTAGCCCATTTCATCAACATTGCAAAGTATACTTTAGTCGCAAAGTATACTTTAGTCGCAAAGTATACTTTAGTCGCAAAGTATACTTTCAGGGAGAAATTTTAAATTTTAGAATAAATTTATTAATTTTTATTATACTGAATTTATTACATTATCACAGCCAATTTTGGCTGTGATAATGTAATAAATTCAGTATAATAATTCTGCATAGTTTTAATTATCAAATATATGCAATCGTTAGTTCTGCATGAAATAATGCATTTCGGAAAAATCAATGATTGCTCCCTCAAAGTATACTTTGCTAGGAAAGTATACTTTGCAATTTTGATGAAATCGGCTACTGACCTGGTGCCAGGTCCATACAACACCAAAGTCATTTGACCAATTCCCTAAAAGTAGTAGGATTACGAATACTCATAATACTTACATAAGGGCTATAACCAGATTCAACTGTCACATACAAGAATGCCAACGACGTACATGAAGGCCAAACCAGGTCTCCGGTCGCGATTCCGGTAAGGATGAACCCGGATTGTTAAATTACCCATCGCATGCTCCCACCTGACACCCACAAAACAAATTAGTGATGATTAAGAAGGAACTAATTTACAAGGTGAAATGTAGTTCCGGCATTGACAAATATGAACTCACGAGACATCAATATGGCAAAATATTGACAGACTTGCGTTCCATTGTGTTTCAATGGGAAACGAAAGTATGTATATAATACGGTGCCATGCAAGATTTCCACTAATGAAAATGAGTTGTACATGTTTTGTTTTAAATTAAATCTTATTTATTTTACAACAAATACAGTGGAACCTATCTAAACCGGACACAGAGAAAAGTTAGTTGTGCTGAAGTTAGATCACGGTTCGTCCGCATGTACGAGGAGATAATCCACAAGCTTTAGCGAACAAACGTGATCTAACTTATTTATCACATCCTCATGCACATACCTTGCACGTGAGCTGTGTTAATACAGAAACAACACCCGGAAATATGTCAAAGATGTGATAATTTTGGCAGTGCCCATTGCCAATTACATGTATCTGCCATGATAATGCATGTTCATGATCACAACAAAGCACACACACGTGTCTTGAAGTGGTCATCTGTCTGTTCTACAGTGAAACCTCTCTAAACTGGACACCCTGGGGAGCTCCCAGGGTGTCCGGTTTAGAGCGGTTCCGCAGCCAGCCTGTCAACAGCTAACATCATTTTAGGCCGGGTTAACTGGCACTAATCTCATACTGAATATTTACACCAAAAGCAGTAGGATCAGTAATAATCTGACTACACTGTACTTTAATAATGGACAATAACTCAATTCAACTCCTCGGTAACAAGAGCCAAAGATTACACACTCCTGTACTTGATGGTATGGCTGTATACCGAATATGAAGCGAATCGGCCAAAAACTGTCTACGGATGGACGGACGGACGGACGGACAGACGAACTTACATTTCCGACCTTAGGGGGTACTTGCTATATAAAAGATCAAAGGAAATACCCCGTAAGACACAATAGGCTTACGGGGTACGGAATATGTTCCATTGTCTTCTATTGTCTTAGGCCACGCCCCCTACCCCATAAGTACCCTAATGTGTGCCCGGATGGACGGACAGACGGACGGACGGACGGATTGACGGATTGACGGATGGTAATCCACCATTAGTCATGAAATAGATCAGTATTCCGATAAGGATGAACCAATGGAAATGATTCTGAAGTTCTGTCAAAGCATGTTGTAAATTATTCTAAAGTGCCGTCAAAGCAAATTTTTTATGATAAAAATGGAAAATAGAAAATAAACAGCAGATGACAAAAAATTAAGATAGCGGTGTAAGGGTTAAATTTACCCTTCGCATGCTCCCAACCAGACATCTGTGCATGATGTACATTACGCAGAAATCACATAGGCAACATTGAAACCTACCCGCATGAAGTCAAACGCGATGCCGACATTTGGCGGGTTCTTCGTTATACACAACGGTACCAGGTTATTAATAGCACAAAAGTGGGTCAACATCACGTATCTGGCGTTCATTGATTTGCCGACAGAAAGGGCGTCATCCACTGTGCTGCAAATGAAAGCGTATAGAACAAGAAATCAGTAACACCAGAGCTCCAGATAAGGTGCGTGTTGACGTATTTTACGCACTTATTTTAACAGAATACGCATAGATTATCATATAAAGTGGGAGTACAAAATATTCAGAGCAATGTGAAAATATGCATTGATTTTCAAATTTAGTAGCGAAAATACTGTAATAAAGTTGAAAATTTACTTAGTTGAGCTGCAAAAATCAAACAGCATTTGCTTTTTGCAGCTCAAATAAGAGAATTTTTAATTTGTTTTATCATTTGTTCCCTATTTAATAATGAAGAAAATCAATCATACATTTGTAAAAGTAAAATATGCATTGAATTTGAAATCTGGGGGTATAATACTCTTTAGATACAAAACTTATCTGGAGCTGTGTAACACTGATGGAAGATATACCACCTCAAACACTTCAACATAAATTGATATTTATTAACCAGATGCACAATTTTTTTTTTAGCAAGGTCAATTACATATTGCACCTGTGGATGGGGGGAAATCCCAAAATCAGAACTGAATATTTAGACAAAAAAATATATTCAGCCCTGAAATTACCTGCTCTAGTGCCAGGTCCTCACAACACAAGAATAACTTAACGCCACACCCTAAAAGTAATAGGATTAGTACTAACCTTACTACTTTTATAATTGGTATATTTGTTTGTTTTTATGTTGGTGTTTAACAGCCTATCAACAGCTAAGGTCAATTAAGGCCAGGCCAACGGGTTCAATCCCATATTCAACCTGCTACATTGGGGGGGGGGAAAATCCCAAATTCATATTCAACCTGCTACATTGGGGGGGAAAATCCCAAATTTAAACGGAATATTTACAGAAAAATATATTTATTCAGCCTTCAAATTAGAATATTCTGACCTGGTACCAGGTCCACACCACACCAGTCACTTAGCTCCAACCCCAAATGTAATATGATCAGCACTAATCAGTGGTGGATCCAGGATTTCGACGAAGGGGGGGACCCACTCGAAATTCGAACAACTAATTTTCAGCTCCTGTGATAAGGCACATTGTGGTAATATCTTCTGAATGGGCTCTTTATGATATCTGGACCTTGAGCGGATAAAATCACCCTTATTTGACGGTGCTTGCTATTATTTTTTTTCAGAATCAGACAGCTTCACCCCTGAATCTGCCACTGTTAAATTCAGGATTCAGTTCTCAAGCAACAAGAAAACCAAAACTATAATGTACGTGAGGGCCAAACCATGGATATTGGGATTGCGGTAAATATAAACCCCATCATTAACCAGTTCAACACCACAGGCCTGTACAGTGGTACTGTTGGCAAAAAGTGTATATCCAGATGAGCCGGCTCGTGACGAGCCGTCTCATCAGGATCTGCACTTTTTGCACGTAATTCATACATTTTGAGAACAAAAACGCCCCATGTTCATAAATGGACTGGTCTGAAAATCATTTTGCGATGATTGGATTGGTTGCAAAATTAACATATCAAAATCCATTCCAGTTACTTAGGGGTGAAACTGAAAGGGTTAAATTTACCCTTCAGGGGCCCGTTTCACTAAACTTCAACGATTCAGATGTTCGTAAGTGCAAATTCAGGATAGTCTGTAAATTTCAATTGATGAATTTACATTCATTGAGCATAGGCTGCAGCCTATGCTCAATAAATGTAAATCCAATAATTGTTTACAAGTAAACATTGTTAATGTGAAATTTACAGACTATCATAATTTCGCACATTTTAGTCGTACAAAGTTTAGTGAAACGGCCCTCAGGTGCTCTTGACCAGCCTGGGTTGAAGGACAAAGTGAGTACCTGTGATAAACTATGCGGGCCATGTCCTTGCGGTCATTGTCAAATGTCGCTTCATGGATCAACAGGTCGCAATCCTTCCCTGAAACACAGATTGATTGGCGGAGTGATTGATTTGTTTATTGATCGAGTGGTGGACTGATTGATTGATTGATTGATTGATATGCGGAGTGACTGATTGATGAACTAAGTGATTGATTGTCCGAGTGATTGATGCACACGTACCTGTAATATGCAAATAATAGACTAATTTTGGTGTAGGACATGTATATTTACGTCTCTACGCAGGTATGTAGAAGCCAAATTATACATGTACAATACAAAAATGTGCTTTTTATGTTTTAACTACAGCATATGGTGTGATTTCCTTGCTGTCAGCATCTGCATAAAGACTTATTTAACACATACATATGATTTATTGGTGTATGTAGTTGTCGTTTTATGAGTAGGGTTTTTATTAGATTTCCATAGACTTTACATGGGGCCACAAGAAGGAGACAGCAACCTTAACCAAATATGGTTAAAATTAAGAATCATCTTGTTTCATGCCGTTTCACCCACCTACCTTGATTCGTACTGTATATTACATTTATAAAATAAATCCCATTACCCCACCCACCTTGATTTATACTGTACATTATGTTTATAACAAAATCCCATTACCCCACCCACCTAGATTCGTACTGTACATTGCATTTTATATAAACGTAATGTACAGTACAAATTCAGGTGGGTGGGGTAATGGGTTTTCTTAATGGGTATTTTTTGTCACATGTCCGAGTCTTCCACCTGTGAGTGTACATCTTACCTGCTTGGACTAGATTGTCAGAAGGGGCCGTATCGCCCGAGTATACCAGTTTCCATCCCGCCTCACCAACCAAAACAATTCCATATGAAGCCTTGGCAACATGTGTTACATGCACAATGTTACACTGAAATAAAAAACATCTTATTGATTTTTTCCCTCCCCAATTATTTTTATTAGTACACTAAATATTCAGACACAGTCTATTGTAGGTTCACATGTAAATATTTGGTTTCCCACAAAAAAAAAATGTTTAACCCTTAGTCGTCTGCTGTTTATTTTCTATTTTCCATTTTTATCATCAAAAACATGCTTTGACAGCACTTTAGCATAATTTACAACATGCTTTGAGAGCACTTCAGAATCATTTCCATAGGAAATGATTCTGAAGTGCTGTCAAAACATTTTTTTCTTGAGAAATAAGGTACCATATAAAAGCAACAGCAGACGACAATTGTTGTGAGTGGCGGACTAACGGTTAAGGTTTAAATAGTAGTATGGTTGTACTGGTTTATCGCAATA
Source organism: Conchocele bisecta (assembly GCA_029237695.1). Lineage (NCBI taxonomy): Eukaryota > Metazoa > Mollusca > Bivalvia > Lucinida > Thyasiridae > Conchocele > Conchocele bisecta. The sequence goes on along the minus strand of CM055267.1, from coordinate 112,381,851 downwards.
ATCACGGTGGGTATAGTACGTCACGGGCACCTGCTATTTGGATGGTGTGCAATGAATCAGGTAAGAAAAATCCTCCACTTCAGACCATACTTTAAATAATATCTCAGCGATAAAGCAGATACTCTGAAAAATCGTCAATGCCTCCGACGTTTAGTTATTTCAAGAAAACCTACTTTTGCTGGAAATAAAGAAAAATGGGGTGCAGTCAGATAAAAAAAATGCGCCGATATCGTAAAAAATGCATTTTATAGTCACCAAAATGGACGTACGAACAAACCATTTAAACACGAGTGCAACCACATCAAAACCGCTTCAGAAGTTGCTGAGATATTAAATACAGTACTACTGAATTGAAGGATTTTTCTTACCTGGTTCAGTGCACCCCATCCAAACAGAAGGTGCAACAGCCAAGACAATATGTGGCAGTGACTGGAGATTCAGAAATGGGGCACATGGGTTTTGCGAACAGTGTAGATCCTGATCAGACTGTGCATCCACACAGTCTGATCAGGATCTGCACTGTTAGCCATTCCATTACTGAAACACCCGTCATGCTTCTAACAAGCAATATAGATCTAACTTCAAAAAGGCTACTGGGTTGTGCTATTTGATCAGAAGCTACACTGGTCAGTAATCCCACAAGGGCATTGTCATCACTAAGGCCATTATAAAATAAATGCTAGATTCTCATCCATTTTTTTTCAAAATGGGGGCTGGGGGGTGAAATTTTATTTTTTATTTTATATTTTCAAGGTATCAAAAATACCGACCTCGACCATCGTTTGTGTTAACTCTTTGCATGCTGGGAATGAAAATAATGGCTATACTCTCTAACATAATAGCAAATGACAATTCATCAATGTCTTTCTTATTTCTCTCTGAAAATATGTAATTACCCATCGCATTTTCCCAACCAACCACCACGTATTATTGCCAATAAAAAAAATCGGGACGGGCGGGGATGAGAATCTAGCATTTATTTTATAATGGCATAAGCTAATTAATTTATTTTGAAAAAAAAAATTTTGTTTGCATCATGGCCCTGTGTAAAGTGGGTTAATTGAAGATATGCGACGCCATATAGGTACAACAAGATAGGAAATCTGATATTTATCTACCTATATGGGTGAAAATAGAAACAACCCAGCGGGTCCTACTGTCTGTTTCACGAAAGCTGCCCAAATTTTACACCCATATAAACAATTCAAAAACAATATTTTTTTCGATAATATTAAATGTTATCAAAATTTAAGAATGAGCCTTCTTTTTATTTCGTGAAATTTGGTAAAATATTGATTTTATTGCGAAAAAAAGATTCCCCATGTTAAATCCCCATGTCTATGGGGATTTAACATGGGGAAATCTTTTAGAATTTCAGAAATACTAGACTGATTTTTAAAATTTAACTTTTATTTTCTTAGATCATTTCCAAGCTATCTAGTCAGGTTTCGGAGTCAATTTCCAAAATTTTCCGTTTTTTGACTCCTCCCACAACTCCTCTACCTTTTTCCCCCATGTTAAATTCCCATAGACAAATAAATTTTTCGTAATAAAACCAATATTTGACCAAATTTAACGAAATAAAAAGAAGGCTCATTCTTAAATTTTCCTTTAATTTAATATTATCGAAAACAATATTGTTTTTGAATTGTTTATATGGCCGTAAAATTTGGGCAGCTTTCGTGAAACAGACAGTAGTATCATCATATATCTTCAATTAAACCACTTTACACAGGGCCATGATGAAAACACATTTTTATTTCTATAGAATTTTTTTCAAAAAAATCATGATATGCCCTTTAACCCTCTATTCCCCCTCACCACAGGCCTGTAGATTGGTATTGGCAAAATGTGCCGTCTCATCAGTATATGCACATTTTGCAAAACAAAATCATATTTTTTTAGAAAACACACACCTTTTTATAAATGGACTACCGGTAGTCCGAACATCATTTTGTGATGATTGGATTGGTCGGAAAATTAACATATCACAGTGCATTCCAGTTACTTAGGGGTGAAAGGGTTAAGATTTATCCTGTCAACACAGTGCGTATGTGCCGTGAAACACGGTGCCGTGAAACATTTTTGATATCCAGTCAATACTATTTTTGCATTTTACAGCCATTTGTAGGTGTTGATGAGATAAATAGAATAGTAGGTTAGTGCCGTGAATGGGAAAAAATATCTGGCGCGGCACGGAAACAGGATGTGCTCGGCAGAGCCTCGCCCATCCTGTTTCCTGAGACTTGCCAGATATTTTTTCCCATTCAAGGCACTAACCTACTATTCTATTCTCTATCTATTTTCCTTATTTCTGAATCAAAGTATATGTTGTGACCACTCATTTGAACCGTCTCAGCGAGACGGTTCAAATGAGTGGTCACAACATATACTTCTGGTGAGAAATAAAGAAATTCCTGAGCGTTGGGATAGCATGCACAGAAACTTGGGATAATGAACAGAAACTTGGGATAGCATGCACAGAAACTTGGGATAGCATGCACAGAAAGCTGGGACAATACCTCGTTCAAACAAAGACTTTTTTTGATAGAGTCGACTAACTGGACAGCGTCTTCTTTGCCAGACTCGAAGAATCTATAACTGATTAATTGCACCAAGTTTGACGTGACCTTGCAGACACTTGCGAAGAACCGGCCGATGTCCCTGGCCATCATATATGGAGCTATCATATAGACCATGGTTTGTGGTAGGCCGGAGCGATTTCTCGCAGCATTCCGGGCCTCAATCAACCCAACACTGCCTCTGTGATGGTCCATGTGGATATGCGAGACAAAGATCACGTGCAATTTGCAGAGAACCTCATCAGTTTGGTCGCCGTAATACTGCACTAACTGTGTGATTGCGCCTTCGCCGCAGTCTAAAATAATACACGAGTCCGGACTGGTGTGTACAAGTATGCACGTTACGTTTCTGTACTTAGTACTATAGCTTCCCCCAGTCCCGAGAAACACAACTTCGGGATAGCGTTCCGTGTTCTGTTTCTCAAACTTCTTCAGGCTGTTGGATAGCTGCGCGATTTTGGCCACCGTTGCCGGACATTTTTCGTTTTTAATACATGTATGTTTCCCAGTGTAATTGACAAGGTCCTCCACGGAACTGATCCAGCGAAGTCCGAGATTCGTTCCTCTAATACAACACTGCAGGTTACGCTCAGCCTGCACAATATTTCCTGTTACCGATTTTGAAATTTCAGTTTCACTTTTTGTCACACTCAACCCGGGGAAAAAGTTTGGGTTTAGCATGGTGAGTGTACGCTGATCCTCTAATGAGTTGGGGCAGATTGGAATACTGGATCTTTCGTTCAACATCAGATGTGTGGTTGTTTCGTCAAAACTGGTAAGTAATAGATAAGAATGGAGAGATGTATTACTACATTCTTGGAACTACAATGTTTGTAAACACACAGTCATCATAAGTTATTAGCACTTGTATATGTCCGCTGGGTGGAAAAGAGTACATCACGGTAGTTGCAAATATTGATTAAACCAGATTATCTCAGTAATCTAGTGGCGTCGACGTGGTCCCCTAAACATATTCGATCTGAATCAGCGTTTATTGTATGTGCCGTGATGTACCCTTTCCCACATGGAGACATATACACTGTAAGGTATAACTGTGACAATGCATGTGCGTATTTATTTATACATATGTACATATTCATGAGTTGTGGTAAAAGTGACATATAGGCCCATAGGGCCGGGTGTATCTGAATACCGACTCTTACACATTGCGATATATTGTTTACATATGTCACTATAATAAATAAATTACTTACTTACTTACTTACTTAATATCAGTCGCTTATTTCACCAACATTGGCAAGTATACTCATCTAACAAAGTACACTTTGAGGGAGAAATTTTCAAATTAAGGATAAATTTATTAATTTTTATTATACTGAATTTATTGCATTATAACAGCCATATTGGCTGCGATAATGCAATAAATTCAGTATAATAATTCTGAATAATTTTAATCATCAACTATATGCAGTCGTTAGTTCTATATTAAATAATGCATTTTGGGAAAACAAAAATGATCACTCCCTCAAAGTTTACTTTGCTAGATAAGTATACTTTGTAATTTTGATGAAATTGGCTACAGGTTAATGAGATTCGGTGGATATCGGCTGATGATATGAAATGTGTAGGAACTCTGAGGCTCGTTGAATTCCCACAGTTTCTGAGCCGAAAAGAAAAGTGAAAGGGTTTAAAGGTACATGCCCACTCACTGGGCACAAACTGTTATCAGAGATATTATCTGGCACATTTTCTGGCAAAACATTCATTCACCTTTACCACACGTATTGATTGGCATTATTATACATTTTATATCAAACAAAAATGTCCACACTGTTATCAAAGGCGATAACCGTGTTTCCTTAACAGACATTACTATTTATTCTCTGTATTTATTGTTTGATGTGCAATGATCATACTTTATAATCTGTCTAAAATATTATTTTTTCAGGTGACACATTTAATCAGTATAAATAATTAAAAAATTATCATGCCTCATTTGCATATGAAAATAGCCTGATACCACCGCGCGTCACTATCAGTAAAATAAATATAACTAAATGATTATATCTGTATAGCGGGCACTCGTAATCTTTAGAACCTAGTGGAATAGTGACACAGTTATACACTTCTTTAATTCCTATAAAGAACATTGTGTGCCTACTGAGTGGGCATGTACCTTTAATGAAGATCTGGTAATCCGGGTGGTCGACGACATCCACGGGTGACATGTGGACGATAATCTATGGTACCATCTTGGGGTCATCATACAAGTTCTCATTATTTGGTTTATTTCTCCATAAAGGTATACTACATTGTTACCACTCATTTGAACCGTCTCGTCGAAACGGTTCATATGAGTGGTAACGCCATATACTTTCAAGATGAAATAAAGAAAATAGATTTGTATTCCCTCTAAAGTTTCAAACTAAAATAATTGTATTCCATGCCTAATGGGTTATGGATAAATGTTTACCGTTGCATGAAGGCCTGGTAGTCTGGGTGATCGACGACATCCACAGGTGACATGTGGACGATAATCTCCGGTACCGTCTTGGGGTCGTCACACAAGTTCAAGAGCTGCTCCGACGTCACAAGTGACTGGAGAAACCTCTCGCTGGGACATTCCAGAACTGAAGGTACAAAATCACATGGCGTGTCTCATATCATACTTTGGACATACCTCCAACAGTGTTGATGCCTACAGAAGCCAACGTCGACAGTGCCTGTATTGTGATGTTATTTTGTATTTTGAAAAATATCTTAAAGTGAGATACTATTCTCATTGATAAAGACATGTGGTCGACAATTTAATAAAAAGAGTGACTTTAAAACAATGTGTATTAAATGTGCTTCCCTTCGGAGGTTATTGGAATTTAACATTCTCATTTACTTGTTGAAAACCAGCAGGGATTTTAATCAGACAGTAGATGGTGACATATGACGTGCGTGCTTTGAAATATTTGTCAACTTTCGACATCATCTACAAACGATATCGCAGATCTTCGAAAGCAAGTTTGGAAATTTCTCGACCCAATAGGAATTTGACCAATCAAAGATCAGTGTAGTATAGGCCATACCTACGATTGGTCCTGTATTTGGTTTCCGATTCTGCCCGCACTGCTGCAACGATACATAGAGGATCTTACATGAGTGATGATTTAATATGATATTTATTAAACAAGTTTACTGATTTCAAAAGAAACAAAGCACAGAGCTCCATATAAGGTGCGTATTTGCGTAAATACCCAATTAAAATTGCCAAAAACCCAATTGAAATCAGAAGTGAGTATCAAAAAGCAATACAAAATTTGTGGTATCTTTATCAGGTACAGAAAACAATAAACAGACCACGAATATAGCATATTTTCTTATTTTTCCATGAAAACACATCTTGGTATTTCATTAGAATTGTCTCCAAGGAGACAATTCTAATTAAATACCAAAATATAAATTTTCCTAATAGAAAATTAGTTTTTATTATACTTACCTGTGATGTTACTTTTGCTATCAGGGTGTCTAAAAAGACCCTTTCTGACGTTCTATTTCTTAATGAAATAAAGAATCAACACTGTGGTCTCCACTTTAGCCTTATCCCCTAGTCTCCCCTGGTGACGCGTCACTTCCGGAGGCCATATCTGTCATCCTAAGTATCCTGAAGCGGGGTGGGAGGATAAAGTAAAAACTTTATAAATGGAGTGAGTGAGTGAGTGAATAGGGTTTAACGTCCGCTTTTCTGACATAGAGGTACAAGCCTCAGGGAGTCTACACGCAGACGGGTCAACGGGGTCGTGTCCCGGAGTCCTGGAGCCAGGCCCTCGCCACACCAGCATCATTTATCCCATCCCCTAAAAGTAATAGGATTAGCGCTAATCTTACTTTTATATATGGGGCATAGCCCGACTCAACTTTCACATACAAGAAAGCCAAAAATGTACATGAGGGCCAAATCCGGTATAGTGGGTTCCGGAAAGTATGAACCCAATCAAATGGAACTCTATAAAGTAATATCACAGGTAAGTATAATAAAAACTAATTTTCTATTAGGAAAATTAATATTTTTATTCCTTACACTGTGATGTTATTTTTGCTACAGAATTCGTCTCCTCGGTGGGAGGTAAGGATCTATTATCCTTTCTTCATTATATAAGTATATGTGTAAACTGATTAAAGTTATTAAACCAAAGTCAACCTGCTTTGTTTCAATTCTGAATAACTTCCATATACTTCAAAGGCTTGTGGAGAACCTACTTAACGACTTAACCTATTGGAATCCATCATCAAATACGTATAATCGAAATGCGCCCCCCCCCCCCCCCCACCCTTTTTGTCCCCACAAAAGGAGTTTCCGACTTCTATCTCAGATCTATTATGTGGATCTATATATATATGTGTGAAACATTGTTAACGGACTGGGCTGACTGAAAAGAGAGACAATTATACAGTACTGTTTAACTTACGTACTTTAGACAAATCGTGTCTTCTTGTCCTCTTCATCTGTGTACGTCGTACCACACTTCTTAGATGGGACGAGTTTTCACTTAGTAATCCGTTAATGAATGATACTCCAGCCCGTATACAATGTTTCACAATATTATCGTTCGAGCGTGGATACATAACATACATAATAGGTATATGACACTCTAACCAAGGAATATTATCGAGATAGAAATGAAATTGGAAGAATAGTCTATACACATTCCAACCATATACTCGGTAAAGTGTACTCTGTACCTGTGTGACCTTGAAAATTAAAGTCTGTGCACATTCAATTCACATGCGGTATTTTTCACCAGTAAAGCGCACTAGTTACCTCCAATATGCTAATGAACAATTAACATTTCTGCACAATTCACTAGCTAACATTTGACATTACCATTTATTTGTTAAAGCGCACTTTTTAACCTTGCAACAATGATGGAGAAAAGTCAATGCACATCCTCGACGGTAACTGTAAAGTGCACATCTTTACTGAAGTCTCAATTATTGTTTCAAACTAGGTCCCGGTTCCTGCAGGAGTTGTCCTGCAGCAACTAAAGGGCCTAGCTTGTATAGGTCGCCACATTGTTCCGACATCGATCTGAGATATAAGGTGGAGAAAGTGTTATTATTTCTCCAAGAAGCAGTTTCCATAATTCTTTTCACAGGAATTCTGTTTTTGAAAGCCCATGAAGTAGAGATGGCTCTTACCTCATGGGCTGAGATCTTTAGATTTGGACTAATCTTTTCCGAGAAACCCTCGTATGCCCTTCTAATTTCCAACGTTATCCATTTTGATACAGTGGCTTTAGAGACATCATGCTCACCTTGAATAGGGATGAAAAGCTTGACTCTTCTTGCTCTAGTCTTCTTTGTGAGTATAATGTAATGCCTTATTGCCCTTACAGGACAGAGAGTAGTGTCCGTGATCGATACTCCCTTGGCAGTCTGAATGGCTGGAATACGAATAGGGGGCATCACCTCATGAGGTGCCGCTGTCTTGGGTAAAAATCCCTGTTCATAGACTAGCGTCATGGATTCCTTACCAACCCTAAAACTAGGATCATTAATGACCAGCGTATGGAGTTCGCCTCTGCGCATAGCTGTTGCAAATGCTAATAAAAAAGCTGTTTTGATAGTCCAACACGCTATACTTGCCTGTTCCATAGGCTCATAAGGAGTCTTTGTTAGTGCCCATAACACTGCTGACAAACTCCACTTTGGAATAATTGACCTACCTATTGGTCTTTCTCTTGCAAAACTTGCAACCATCTGAGAAAGTCTCTCATCCGTCCCAATGGATCTGGCTTGGTGTTTGGTAAACTTAAGCGAACTTGCCAAAGCTGACCTATAACCTTTAATGGTAGGAACGGAAAGCTTCCTGTCCTGAAAAAGGTAGATAAAAAAAATCTCCTACTTGTCCTAAAGCTGGTCTGCTAGGATCGATCTTCCTCTTATCACACCAATTTGACCAGACACCCCACTTCTGGTCATAGCACTTGGATGTGGACACTCTCTTTGCCCTGGAGATGATCTCTGCAGCCTCGTCCGAAAACTTATCTGCTCGGATACCTCGCTTGATAACCTCCAGGCGTGTAAGTTGAGACTTCCCACGCCTGGATGAACAGTTCTTCCTTCGTGCTGTGTGAGAAGATCGTGGTACACTGGTAGCTTTACCGGTGACTCTATGAGTAGGTCCAGTAGTTCTGTAAACCAGCTCCTCGTTGGCCAACACGGAGCAATCAGGGTGACCTTGCACCTTGCTGCCCGAATCTTCTGGAGCACCTTCGGGAGAAGCACAAACGGTGGAAAAGCGTATGCGTCCATCTGGTTCCACTCTAATGATAGAGCGTCTACTGCCCAAGCGTGGACATCCGGCACCGGGGACACATACATCCTGAGCCTGTTGTTCAGTCTCATGGCGAACAGGTCCACCCAGGGATTGCCCCATCTTCCCAGAACAATGTTGCACACTGTCTGTGATAATGTCCACTCTGTTAGGACTGGAGTCCCCTGACGAGACAGGTAATCCACTATAATGTTTTTCTTGCCTATGATGTGTCTGGCAGTCAACTGTATGTTGTGACTGTGACACCACATTAGCAGATCTCTTGTCTCTATGCAAAGGGACACAGAATGGGTGCCTCCCTGCCTGTTCAGGTACGCGACCACCGTAGTGTTGTCCGTTACTATCCGAACATGTTTTCCCCGAAGATGTTTATGTGTTGGTTGCCCATCTCTGATGACCAGCAACCCTTCATCAGAATACCCAGCGGTTCGAGATGCGCTCCCCAGCCTGTGTTCGACGCGTCTGTGGTGAGAAACATCTTGGGCTCTGGATCTACCATGGGTACCCCCAGAAGGTAATGATTCTTCTGGGCCCACCATCGGAGATGTCTTTTGAAATCTCTGGATAGATGAATGATCATATCCAACGGGTACTGGTGTGATCTCCAATGATAGAGTAAGTAGATTTGTAGGGGTCTCATGTGTAATTTCCCCAGGCAAATCAACTCCGCCGTTGCCCCCAGGACGCCCAGCAACAACAGGATATTCCTTGCGGACATGCAAACAGCATCCAGAGTGTTGAACATCGTCTTTAGTGCGCTCTGTATTCTGTCCGGTGGTACTCTCACCCTGCCTATGTCCGTTAGGAAGTTCATTCCCACATAGCAGAAATCCTGAGATAGAATCAGTTCTGATTTCTCTATGTTGGGAATGAGACCTAGACTGGTCACCAGTTGCCAAACTCTGACCAAATCTTTCAAGGGTATCACCCTCGACTGGTTGTGAATCAGCCAGTCGTCGAAGTATTGCAGCAGAGCAATACCTAGTCTCCTTGCTGCTGCTGCTACTACCTCCATCAGTTTGGTAAATACTCTTGGTGCTGTTGAAATTCCAAATGGGAGACCATGAACTGGTAAACCTTTCCTCTCCATTGGAACCTCAGATACTTCCTTGACGCCTGTGAAATCGGGACATGGAAGTATGCGTCCTTCAGATCGATGGAGACTGACCAATCTTCCACCTTTAAGGCAATTCGGATAGACCGGGCAGTCTCCATCTTGAACCGGTCTATCTGAACCGATTTGTTCAGACTGGATAAATCTAACACGGGGCGTAGTTTGCCGTTCTTCTTGGGAACGACAAACAGTCTGCTGTAGAAGCCTGGAGTGGAAGTGTCCATGACCTGTTCTATCGCGTTCTTGCTCAAAAGATCTTGTATCTCCTTGTCTAAGGCCTGTCTTTTGAGCAAGTCCTTCGGGGGAGTCCAATCCGGACAGCTCCTCCGAAGAGGGGGGGTTGATTTGAAGGGGATAGAATATCCCCTTTTTATGATCCCCAATGTCCATGGACAGTTGGTGATCTCCTGCCATTCCTTCAGAAAGACCGTCAGTCTGTCTCCTACAGGCACGTAGGGTCTTGAAATGGTCAACACCCCAACCCCCCCCCCCACACGAAATGCCCCTCGCGACATCAAAAACTGCCCCTTCGAGGCCTCCTACTGGAGAAACGTCCTCGAGGGGTCCTACCTCTTCTGCCACCCCTACCTCTTCCCCTAGCTGATGGGGCAGGATGTGTAAAGTCTTCCGCAACATATTGCGGCTGATGAACAGTTTGTGTGTCCATAGGTGGAGGGTGAGACCTAATCTTCCCCGCTCTAGCCACACCTCTCGCTCTATATGCTCCTCTAGGTGGCCGACTACCTCTCGTACTCGGTTTAGGTCCCGAAAACCCCTTAGCCAACTGTATCCTCTGCCGTTCAGCGAGGTCAGTATCTGCTATACCTGAGCAACGTCCTCCAAACAGCTGTTCGGATTGTAGAGGTGTCGCTCTAAGAAACTACCTACTCTGTCCCGGAAGCATTCAGTGCAGGTAGCATCTCTTCTGGCTAGAAGCAAATCAGCTGATGTTATCAACGATGTCGTCAGGATGTGTTTGTTTGCTCTGGCTGCTGACTTTAGCAGTGCCTGAACTGCTCTCGTATCCCCTTTCTCCAATGCTACCTTAGTAGCTGCCAAAGAAAGGTCTACCTGAGAGGCCATAGGTACCATGGCTCGAGATCTAACATCAATCATGTCTGTCATTTTCTGAGATAGGATGGGTGTATCTACCTTAAGTATGCCCACTTTCTGCGCATCCTTATCCAAGGTAGGTGTAGCTTGTGACCACGTTGAAGTATGGTTCTTATAAAACTTCAACGAGGTCACATGTACCGCATATTCTTTCGGTACAAAATCAGATGACTTGCCCATGTCCCAACCGGATGCCTCCTGCATCTCAGTCAGAATTCTTGCCACCGTCGGAGATTGTGGCAACATGGGCATCTCTATAGGCGGTTCTCTGTCAGAATCTGCCTCAAAGAGAGGTCACTCTTGGAGGTTTCACGGGTTGAGGAGGACAAATGTCTAGCGGTAAGTATTTATACACCGCCTGGATGGCCTCCATATAGGAGGGTGGGGTGTCAGTATCATCTACCTCCTCTACCTCCGGAGCCGGATGTATGGAAGTAAGGGTACCGTCGTATACTTCGACTTCTTCCAAATATGAATGGATGACGAGCTAGACGAAGAAGAACTCCTACCCCTCCTAGTGGAGCGGCGTTTGGACCCATAACTAGAAGATGAAGAGCTCCTGTATGCTCTAGGTCTTTTCCCAGACCTTGCCCGTCTCATGCTTGCTCCCAACCCGGTATCTACCGGATGTGAAAGCTCTGAAGCTTTAGATGTTAAAGTGCTCTTGTGTAATTGCCCTGCGCTGGGATGTTCCAACACCCGTTCAGTATCCATGTCTATGTGCATAGCATGGTACTCTGGTAGTGGATCTTTGTTACCCGTGGCAAAAGTACCTAACGGTGTAACAATGTACTCTGACTGTCGATCTGGGTACTCCTGACCAGTTTCCAGTATCATCACCGGTTGAACTCCCCTTGGATAAACGGAACTATTCTGACCCTCTAACTGTTCCATGATTCCATGTTGTCCACTGGTCGTATTCCCTATACTACCAGACCTACGGATCGTTATACTGCCAGTTTCCGTACCACCGGACACCGGACGCCAGACGCCGGACGCCGGACACCAGACTACCGGACACCGGACAGTCCTTCAAGTGATCCGTAGGTAGCTGATGTGAAACTAGTAAACTAGTTTGTCTTGGCTTCTGTGTATCGAGCCTATGCTCGTCTATCACAGGCCTATCAGCTGTCGGCCTCAGTGGCAAGTCGGACTCCAAGGTTTAGTTCTTTGCACCTTCCCCTCGGTCCGACTTATTGCTAGGTGGAGTTATCACCTGCAATATCGTTGAAGAGCCACCTGACCGCCGGTCTGACGAGATTCGCTCAGAATCGGTGTTTCCGTTAGGATGCCTGGCCACCTCACTAAGAGTCCGACGAGATATTGTCGACTTCTTTTTGTGAGGTGTGGGGGTGATATCTCCTTCGTTAAAATTTCCACCTACACCAGGTCTTTTTGGAGCGGGTTTGTGAACAGAAATGAGAGATTTCCTGTCGGTAGATTTTTCTTATCTGCATAAGATCTACCCGCTCCTAATTGCTTCCAAGTGGTTGCCCCCCAGAGAGCCGAGACTATGCATGGCATCTCTTGGGAGCACCCACAGCACATGCGACACATGGCGTCATGATTATCGAGAGCTGACGCCATGTGGCCGCACGCTGAACGAATCTGTCCGGGTCTCTTGACCCTTTCAGAGTGTTGTTTTTTACAAGACATATCGAAATTAACGCGAAATTATGTCAGAAAACATCAGAACACAAAAAGCGTAAAATTTCACTGAATTTGAAAGATTTATAGAGAAAAATCCGAAAAAAAAATTTCCAAAAAAAAATTCTCAAAATTCCAAACCAATCTATGTCCTGCGCTTGATTCAAAGCATAAATGAACTACAAATTCAAAAAAAAAATACTTTGAAACAAAAGCTTTATTGGACGTAAACCGTCCCTACTACTACTGTAGTCAATTTACAACTCGCTCGCGAAAAGCGATGACACTGAAAAGAAAAATTCTAAATAATTTCGTAACTTGTCAGAATTTCCTGGAATGGAATAAATCTTGACCATACACAAAACTATGGCAAAATACCAACGCAAACTGCACCGGCTTTTGTCAATAACAATTTCTTTCTTTCAAAATGGCGGTTCGTTATGAAAATAACAATGACACAAACAAAATGTCAAATTACAACAGAACTACCTACGATAGGAAAATTCCCTCTAGTGTAGTTATAAAGCAAACTTATGTGAACAATTCGATAAATAAATTTATCAAGAAAGGATCTAATTCAACTCAGAAAACTCTAAACAAACCAAACGCAGCCATTAGATGTTTTCTGACGATAAATATGGCCTCCGGAAGTGACGCGTCACCAGGGGAGACTAGGGGATAAGGCTAAAGTGGAGACCACAGTGTTGATTCTTTATTTCATTAAGAAATAGAACGTCAGAAAGGGTCTTTTTAGACACCCTGATAGCAAAAGTAACATCACAGTGTAAGGAATAAAAATTTGTTTTCATTTAGAAGCAAACTATTGAATAAGTGCGGTCTGTTGATGTGTAAACAGTAGTGTGATTCTAGTTTACACAATCAAAATTTTGAAATACCCAGTTGCTTCAGAAATGATGAAGTGACAATACTCAATTACTAATTCCTTATCTGGAGCCCTGTATGAAATTAGTCAACAAGCTTAATAAATACCATACTAAATCATCACAAATGTTAGATTATATTTATTGCATAAGCACATCATCATACACTAGTGTATTATGATTTTTATTACACTCTGTTAATATAATGTTAAAAAAATATACCAAATGAAAATAAAATAAAACAAATTTATAGTGGTTATTTAGAAGGTACTATTTTACGAGGTGAAGAGTAGTAGACCAATATGAACTCACGAGACGTCAATATTTAAAAAATATTGACGTCTTGCGTTGCATTGTGTTTCAATGGGAAACGAAAGTACAGTCGAACCTGTGCTAAAGACCACCTCTGAATAGCAATCATCTGGCCACACTTTTGTTGTCCCAATGGCAATTACTATATAAATGACCCTGCGAATAAAGACCACCTGTGAACAAAGGCCATTTTTTGTTTACTTCCATGGCGGGCCTTTATTCACAGGTTTCACTGTATTGGAAAATAAATCGATGATTACTAATTTAATTTACAAATAGGATAATAATCAAAAAAATATTTACAAAAGTCTAGATATCGACTACACAAAAACCAGTCAGACTTAACACACGGTAAGAATCGCTAGAACAAAATAGCAAACACTGCAGGTTCACAATTAAATTATCATAATAATCAAATTAACAATTCGTTCCCACAATATAACAATTCGTTCCCATGAATTAACAATTCGTTCCCGTGGGAACGAATTGTTATTTCGTGGGAGTGAGTGAGTGAGTGAATAGGGTTTAACGTCCGCTTTTCTGACATAGAGGTACAAGCCTCAGGGCGTCTACACGCAGACGGGTCAACGGGGTCGAGTCCCGTATCCACCTGTCCAAGGGGGGTAAATCCCAACTTCAGAACTCAATATTTACAATCAAAATATATATTCAGTCCTGAAATTAGAACAACCTGATCTGGTGCCAGGCCCTCGCCACACCAGCATCATTTATCCCATCCCCTAAAAGTAATAGGATTAGCGCTAATCTTACTTTTATATATGGGGTATAGCCCGACTCAACTCTCACATACAAGAAAGCCAAAAATGTACATGAGGGCCAAATCCGGTATAGTGGGTTCCGGAAAGTATGAACCCAATCGTTAAGCCAGTTTAGTCGCCTTTTACGACAAGCAATGGCTACTGCAGCACTATTCTCAGGATCAGTTGATCCCGCCCCGGTGCCTGCACGGGGCTTATTTCGTGGGAACGAATTGTTAATTTGTGGGATCAAATTGTTAAATTGAGGGAACAAATTGTTATTTCGTGGGAAGGAATTAATAAAAAAAAAAAAAAATTCTACGTCCCCTGCGGGGCTCCGTAGTATTCCACATGCTACGCTGAATTAAATGTTGTCATCTGCTGGAAATGTTTTATTTTCAATATTTCTCGACAAAAACTTGGTTTTGACAGCACATGAGAATCGTCTCCAGTGGAGACGATTCTCATGTGCTGTCAAAACAAGTTTTTTGTTAAGAATTAAAGCAAAAATGAAAAACAGCCGACGGCAGTTTCCGTCAACAGCGTAGGAAGGGTTAAAGACATCGAGTCTCAGACAGGCATAGAAGAAACAGATTAAGGGAAAATAAACGGAAAAATGGAAAAAATAAATACAGTCAAACCTGTGCTAAAGAACACCTCCGAATAGCAATCACCTCGCTGTAAAGGCCACACCTTTGTTGTCCCAATGGCATAATTACTATGATCCTGTGAATAAAGTCCGCCTGTGAATAAATGCCACATTTTTCACTTCCCATGGCTGACCTTTATACACAGGTTTTACTGTATGTATATAATAAGCTGCCCTATCGCATGTGAGGCATAAACAAACAGCGGACGATAAGGGCTATTATTTCCCAACTCCCTATATAAGTTGATATTCCATAGTTTTGACTAATTCCCTGGGTTTTCACATGCCTGGGCAATAGTTCCGCGTGCCCGGTAATAGCGTGCCAGTGAAATAATCCAAATTATTACCGAACCTCCTATATAAATTGTAATTAGTTAGTTTTGACTGTGTTCCTCATTTTTTTTACATTCGGACGCTTTACTATGAAACAGTTTCACGCGCAGGCAATAGTACTTTAATTTCTTCACCCTACTATTGACTGGTCATGTGACTTGCTTTGCCTCAGATCAAATCACATGATAAATCGAGCCAATGAAAACGCGTTTGAGCACGCGAATCGTCATTTCCATTTCATGGAACGCGGACAGATGTAAACGTCAACAAAAAGGAATTCTGTGTGTTATAAGTTGGTTCAAACTGTTTGGGTAATAAATTTGTGCCCATATTTGGCAGTTGTGGCTTGTAGCGTTTTAGAACTTTGTTGGGTAATAAAACAACTATTTCATTGCCATTCGGGGAACAGTCAAAACTATTGCCCCGAGATGCTGTGGACGACCAACCGATGAACTATTGCCCGAGGCCTGTTCCCCGAATGGCAATGAAATAGTTGTATACTATTTTCACCCCTGAATTTCGTGAAGATTACGTCATAAAATTCAACGTAATTTAGATCGGTCTGCCGATGCGCACCATGCGAAATTTACATTCATTGCGTCACATACACTATTACAGGTTGAGTAATAAATTCGGGTAACAGTCAAAACTATTGCCCAGAGGTGCTGTGGAAGACCCGAGGTACTATTGCCCAGAGACCTCCTCGGTGCTGTGGACGACCCGATGCACTATTGCCCAGAGGCCGAAGGCTGGCCTTCGGCCCTCGGGTCGTCCACCGAGCGGCAATAGTTTTAACTGTTCCCCGAATGACAATGAAATAACTGTGTACTACTCACTTTGACAATATAGGTTAACGAGATATCCAAATGCCTCCTCGTCACTGAGTTTAATTTTTCAGTCTCGAGTCCGTTTGATGACACTTTAAAGACAAAAAGTGCAGATCCTGATGAGACGGCTCGTGACATCTGGATCTACACGGTTTGTCAATACCACTATACAGGCCTGTGGTGTTGAAAATGTTAATGGCGTTTAACAGAGAAGGTCATTTTAGGGTGGGTAATTGGGGTCGAATCTGATATTTCACCTGTATGGATGGGAGTTTATTTGTTTGTTTATTGATGTTTAATGACCTATCAACAGCTAAGGTCATGTAAGACCGGGCAAACGGGTTCGATCCCATTTTAACCGGTTGCATTGGGGGTAAAATCCCAAAATCAGAACGGAATATTTATATCGAGAAAAAATATATTCAGCCCTGAAATTAGAATAACCTGACCTGGTGCCAGGTCCATACCACCACCTGGCCCCTTCCCCTGGCCCCTTCCCCTAAAATAGGATTACGGATAATCGTAATACTCACATCAGGGGTATAACCAGATTCAACTGTCAAATACCAAAAGCAGACTTTAATATTTATATAACACAATGTATACCATCGCTTGGTGATTGGATCATAAACACGCACATGCAGTTTCAAGTCAATTGTTGATATAATACAGAAATCAAAATCATTTGACCTTGACCTTGGTCATGAGTGAAGCATGGGTTGGGCGGGGAATGAAAATATGGATGATGATAAACATGTGCATGAAGTTTCAAGCCAACCGTTGATATGGTAAAGAAGTCATAGGAGAATGTAGAAACATGCATGCATCTACTGAAGTAATTTGACCTGGACCTTGGGCATAGGGGGAGGGAGCATGGAATGAATAATATGGTTTATAACAAACATGTGCATGAAGTTTCAAGCCAATTGGTCATATAAGTTTAGAAGTTCTAGCAGAATTGATTATAAAGGTCAGGCCAACAGATTTGATCCCGTATTTAACCTGCTGCATTGTAGGGACAATCCCAAAATGAAAACAGAATATTTACATGAAAATAAATATATATACAGCCCTCAAATTAGCCAGGTCAGGTTCATATCACACCAGTCACTTGGGCCCTTCCCCTAAAAGTAATACTGGTAGGATTACTCTTATAAGGGGTATAACCAGATTCCACTCTCACATACAAGAAAGCCAATACATACTTGAGGGCCAAGCCAGGTCTCCGGTCGGGATTCTGGTAAGAAACAATCCTGATCGTTAAATTACCAGTCACATGCTCCCAACCAACAGTAGAATGACAACGTGATGGACAGATGGACCGACGACTTTTGTATCCCTACATCCCACTCTCGCTGTGCGATAGAATAAAAATGTACTTATGTTTCGACAATACAATGTATTAAGATTTAATATTATAAAGATTAATTTTCTGAAAATCCATTGTCAGACAGAGCTCCAGATAAGTATTGTATCTAAAGATTATTATACCCCAAGATTTCAAAGTCAATGCATATTTTACTTTTACAAATGTATTATTGATTTTCTTCCTTTATATTAAATAGGGGGAAAAAACATTTAAAAATTCACTTATTTGAGCTGCAAAAAGCATTGCTGCTCAACTATTTATAAGTAAATTTCAACTTTATTACAGTATTTTAACTACTCAATTAGAAAATCAATGCTTATTTTGTACTCCCACTTTTAATAATCAGTGCGTATTCTGCTAAAATAAGTGCGTAAAATACCCCAATACGCACCTTATCTGGAGCTCTGGTCAGATTTGAAGTGAAACAAACAGTACCTACCGGGCATGTCAATCTCAAATTCTGTAACATTTAAATCTGGATTTGTAGCAGTTGATTGGTCAGTTGTATGGTACATCTCTGATTGGTCAGATGTATCAGGCATCTCTGATTGGTCATATGTATCAAGCATCTCTGATTGGACAGATATATCAGGCATCTCTGCAGGAATATCATCACACTGTAGAGGCACATACTCAACTTGAATAGTACCGTCTGTGTAAGGACCTGAATTATGATCTCTTCGATCTGAAATTGATTGATTTATTGGTTGATTATTTGATTGATTGGGGTATATAGATATGGGAATTTACCTGTATGCAATTAGGTTTGCCACTAAACCTTTGGGCCAGGGATTCCGCAACACAGTGCGTACGTGCCGTGAAACACGGTGCCATGAAACATTTTTGATATCCAGTCAATACTATTTTTGCATTTTACAGCCATTTGTAGGTGTTGACGGGATAAACAGAATAGTAGGTTAGTACCGTGAATGGGAAAAAATATCTGGCGCGGCACGGAAACTGGATGTGCTCGGCAGAGCCTCGCCCATCCCGTTTCCTGAGCCTTGCCAGATATTTTTTCCCATTCACGGCACTAACCTACTATTCTCTATTTCAACATCATGTTGAATGGGATTTTCTTGAAAGTTCAGGGATTCCGCCTACAAAACAGGGATTCTCGAGATCCCGAGACACTGCGAGTGTCGAGTCCTGTATATGGCGTTAGCACCGTACAAACAAAACACCAAGTAAACTAGAAAATGTGTTCACAGAACACGGATGCCCCACATATCGCTTTGATAGTGAACGAGGCAAAATTCCAAGTCCAAAAGGGGGAGATAATCCATGGCTCCGTGTCAAAGAAACAAGAGGGCCATGATGGCCCTAATTCGCTCACCTTACTCCATGAACACCGGAGGAGAATGTGACATCGAGTTCATGTGTTTTAAAAAAATTGTGCTATTTTTAGATGGCGGTCATCTTGGATTAAGCGATGACTCTCATTTTACAAAATCTGAAAATGCTTCACCCAGCATCGGCCATGTGGTTCCTGAGAAAAAGACGTTAAAAATCTTGAATAAATGGACCTTTTGGTGGCCATCATGGATGACATAATCATCCGATTCCGACAAATATTGCACCAGAGTGATCGTCTCATTGATACCTTCAATTTGATATAGACATGATATTCAGTCAAAATCAAAATTTGACCCCAATTTGACCCCACGGGCCACGCCCATTTTTGACCCCGGGGTCACCATTTTAACAACTTTCAAAGAGCAATGTACATCGATCATTCCTACCAAGTTTCGTCGAAATCCGGCTAACGGTTCATGAGAAGAAGATTTTTTAAGAATTTATGCTATTTTTAGATGGCGGCCATCTTGGATTAGCAATGACCTCCATTGTAACAAATCTGAAAAGGCTTCACCCATGGACCATAACTTTTAAGTTTGGCTACCATGGGCCAAGCGGTTCATGTGAAGAAGAATTTTGAAATCTCTAATAAAAGAACGACCTTTTGACATTTCGGCGGCCATCTTGAATGACATAACAATCCGATTTGGACGAAAAATGTACCAGAGTGATCGCCTCATTGATACCTTCGATTTGATATATAACATGACCATATTCGGTCAAAAATAAAATTTGACCGGGCCACGCCCAATTTTTGACCCCGGGGTCACCATTTTAACAACTTTGAAAGAGCATTGTACATCGATCATTCCTACCAAGTTTCGTCGAAATCCGGCTAGTGGTTCATGAGAAGATTTTTTAAGACCATATTCGGTCAAAAATAAAATTTGACCCCAATTTGACCCCACGGGCCACGCCCATTTTTGACCTCGGGCTCACCATTTTAACAACTTTGAAAGAGCATTGTACATCGATCATTCCTACCAAGTTTCGTCGAAATCCGGCAAGCGGTTCATAAGAAGATTTTTTAAGAATTTATGCGATTTTTAGACGGCGGCCATCTTGGATTAGCGATGACCTCCATTTTAACAAATCTGAAAAGGCTTCACCCATGGACCATCACTTTTAAGTTTGGCTACCATGGGCCAAGCGGTTCATGTGAAGAAGAATTTTGAAATCTCTAATAAAAGAACGACCTTTTGACCTTTCGGCGGCCATCTTGGATGACATAACAATCCGATTTCGACAGAAAATGCACCAGAATGATCGCCTCATTGATACCTTCAATTTGATATATGACATGACCATATTCGGTCAAAAATAAAATTTGACCCCAATTTGACCCCACGGGCCACGCCCATTTTTGACCCCAGGGTCACCATTTTAACAACTTTGAAAGAGCAATGTACATCGATCATTCCTATCAAGTTTTGTCGAAATCCGGTTGGCGGTTCTTGAGAAGAAGATTTTTTAAGAATTTGTGCTATTTTTAGACGGCGGCCATCTTGGATTACGTAATGACGTCATTTTAACAATTTTGTAATCCCCCTACCTAAGGACCATGACCATGAAGTTTGGTGACTATAGACCCAATGGTTACCGAGGAGAAGACGTTTGAAAATGTTCACGGACGACGACAGACGACGACGACGGACGACGACGACGGACGACGGACACATTGCGGTAACAATAGCTCACATGAGCTTCACTTAGGTGAGCTAAACATAGAAATTCACTTTGCGCATCTACACACCAAAAAGAAGCTACATACCAAGCATCAAGCCTCCAGCTCCAGAAATTTACAAGGGAAAAGATGTCAAAAAGGGGGAGATAACCCATGACCCGGGGTCAAATCAAAGGTCGAAATTCACTTTCCGCACAGACATCTACACAACACTAGGGAAGCCACATACCAAACATGAAGTCTCCAGTTATTACTATTTACTGAAAGTTTTACTTCTTACAAAGCAAAATGGCAGAATTATAAGTCCAAAATGGGGAGATAACACATCACCCGGGGTAAAATCAAAAGTCGACATTCATTTTGCGCACACATCTACACAACATCAGGAAGCCACATACCAAATATGAAGTTTCCAGCTATTACGGCTTAAAAGTTTTACTTCTTACAAGAGAACGTGACAGACGGACGGACGGACGAATCCAAAATAAAATAAACTTTGTGCATCTACTCATAGGGAAGCTACATACCAAGTTTTAGTCTAGCTATTATGGTATAAAAGTTACAAGGCAAAATTGTCAAATTCTAAGTTGAAATGGGGGGAGATAATCCATGACCCAGGGGTCGACAAAATCGAAATAAACTACTAAATAGCCAAAAGTTTGTTGGCAGCAAACCGTGGAACAGACAGTACACATGTACATGTCCAGACATTGTGGTGATCACCGGGGCTCCCGGGGCCCGTTTCACTTAACTTCATACGACTAAAATGTTTCTAAGTGCAAATTTATGATTGTCTGGAAATTTGAATGAATGAATTTACATTTATTGAGCAAAGGCTGCATAATTTATGCAGCCTATGCTCAATAAATGTAAATCCAATAACTGTTTACAAGAAAACATTGTTAATGTGAAATTTACAGACTATCATAATTTTGCACTTACAAACAGTTTAGTCGTACAAAGTTTAGTGAAACGGCCCACCGAGGCTCCAGATGAGGCATTTATTGGTGTATTTTATGGATTTTTTTTTCTCCGGTGGATTTATTGTACAAAATACTCATTGATATACAAATTCAGGAGTTAAAAAGGTGAAAATTCTCTTATTTCAGCGGCTGAAAATAAATTAATTTTCAACTTTTGCTTCCAGTGGATCCAGTTCTTAAAGGTACAAAAAATGTTCTTTATAGGAATTAAATAAGTGTATAATGGTGTCACTTTTCCACCAGTTCTAAAAATTACGAGTGCCCACTATACAGATATAATAATTTAGTATCAGGCTATTTTCATATGCAAATGAGGCATGCTATTTTTAATTATTTAAACTAATTAAATGTGTCACCTGAAAAAAATTTTTTCGACACATTTATAAAATGATCATTCCACATCAAAAAATAAATACAGAGAATAAATAGTAATTTCCGTTAACATTTTAAGGAAACACGGTTATTGCCCCTGCTATCAATGTGGAAATTTACGTCCGATATAAAATATATAATAATGTCAATAAATAAGTGGGGTAATGGTGTATAGCGGGCACTCGTAATTTTTACAACTGGTGGAATACACTTATTTAATTCATATAAAGAACAATTTGTGCCTACTGAGTGGGCATGTACCTTTAACCCTTTCAACACTACAGACCTTTATAGTGCTATTGCCAAACAGAGTAGATCCAGATGAGCCAGCTCATTACGAGCCGTCTCATCTGGATCTGCACTTTTTGCAAGTAATTTTCATATTTTTGAGACCAAAAACAGCCCCTTTTCATAAATGGACTAGTCTGAAGATCATTTTGTGATGATTGGATTGATTGGAAAATTAACATATCAAAATCCATTCTAGTTACTTAGGGATGAAAGGGTTAACTAGCAAGCTTAACAAACGACCGACCGACGGACAGACCGACCGACCGAGCTAACAACTTATTAGATATGTACATGTACTTTTGTTTCCCATTGAAACACACTGGAGCGTATGCCATCAATATGTTTTCCATATTGACGTCCCGTGAGTTAATATTGTTACATGGTTTCCGTTGTTTGCACATATGTGCAAACAAATAGCGCGTGCTGTTTGCACATGGCTTTAGGCAATGCTCATTCCGGGGCCGCGCGTAATGGAAGTGCCTTCATGACGTCACTATGAGGAAGTGCCTTCATGACGTTCATGACGCGGCCCCGGAATATGAATACCGAAAATTATCTACGTGAATGGGACAATTTATAAAAGTACTGAAAATACTGAATATAATGCTCAAATTACATCAGTTTTTTGTTGGAAATGTAACAATAACGTTTGTGGCCTGCGGCCTTGGGTTCAAACAGTTCCCTCAGGCCACAGCAAATGTTTGCACATGGCTGGACATGATCAAACCTTATATTGGTCAGTGCCGGAACTACGTTTCACCTCCTAACATAGTTCCTTATAAATCATCACTAATTTTTTCTTTACATCGTTTATATTTTGTATATGTTTCGAGGCACATAAAAATTGCGCACAAGGCCACAATTAAAAGAATTTAGGTTTGCCCAAACCCAACCTGACTGGTAAAACATGGGTAGGTAGGTAGGTAGGTAGGTAAATTATTTTTTTTTCAATTGACAAAAAAGTTGGGAAATATAATTAAAAAAAAAGTAGGTACAGAAAGATACACACTCTGGCAATGTATAAAGTAAAATTTTATTCAAATTAATTTTTGCGTTCACAGACAAAATGAAATGCGCCACCATGCGATTCCGTCTGCATCGCTGAAATGCTTGTTGTTTATGTAATAACACGACAACGAACGTGATCAAAAACGTTTAGCTGACATTGAGAAAAAAACGAGCTACATGGTCGAAAATGGAGTTAAATTATTAACCAAATGTCAAGAAATCAAACGAAAAATTACGCAAAAAGTAAAAAAAACAACTTTTGATTTCACAGCGATAAAATAATTTGGGTCGGCACGTCTTTTTTGGTCCGGGCGCGTTCGGGCAAGCCGACATACATTTAACTATGGCCTGATTTACGGTTATAATAAAAAGGTTATTTGATGTGCCGTATGTAGATGTATGCCACTCATTCCACCGCGCCATGACATTGCGCAACTTTAGGAGCGCAATATCATGGCGCGGTGGAATGAGTGGCATATATCAACATACGGCACATCAAATAACCTTGCACATTGCAGAACTTGTGCATATATCCCCATACAAATCAAATAACCTAAAATCAGTGATTGATTTGCCAACCTACCCACAGAGATATACTGTCCTTTTGCCCAGAATTTGTCTACTACATCGGCACTTTTAATGGGCTGAAACCGATTTATTTGTCGCTGGGGACCAACCTGCAACATATTAAACAAAAACAAGGGCATCGTTATTACAAAGCTAATACACTTGCTGACAGACAGTCTTGATAATAAAAACAAGAGCAGAGCTCCAGATAAGGTTCGTATTGGCGTATTTTACGCAATTATTTTAGCTGCATACGCATTGATTATCAAAAGTGGGAGTACAAAATATGCACAGCAATGTGAAAATACGCATTGATTTTCAAATTGAGTAGTGAAAATACGGTCATAAAGTCGAAAATTCACAAGTGTTTGCTTTTTGCAACTCACATAAGTGAATGTTTAAATTTGTTATATTGTTTTTATCATTTGTTACCTATTTAGTAATGAAGAAAATCAATATACTCATTTGTAAAAGTAAAATACGCAATGATTTTGAAATCAGGGGGTATAGTACGCTTTAAACACAAAGCTTATCAGTAGCCGATTTCATCAAAATTGCAAAGTATACTTTTCTAGCAAAGTATACTTTGAGGGTGTAATCATTTATTTTTCACGAAATGCATTATTTCATATAGAACTAACGACTGCATATATTTGATGATTAAAACTATGCAGAATTATTATACTGAATATATTACATTATCACAGCCAAAATGGCTGTGATAATGTAATAAATTCAGTAAAATAAAAATTAATAAATTTATCCTTAAATTGAAAGTTTCTCCCTCAAAGTATACTTTGCTAGATAAGTATACTTTGCAATGTTGGTGAAATAGGCTACTGGAGCTCTGCAATCAGGGGGTATAGTATGCTTTAGACACAAAGCTTATCTGGAGCTCTGCAAGAGGTCCAAATGGGCCTGTATCGCTGACCTGTTATCCCCGTTATGAAGTAAATCAAGAACGGTACAGACTGTCAATTATTTATACCAAGTTCCATCAAAATTTGTCTGCAAGTTCATAAAAAGTCATTTGAATAATAATTGTTCATGTTGTCTAAAAATATGTAGTCCATGGGGGTAACGAATCACAGTGAAAACTGGGTCAGTTTCGCATTTGAAGCCCTGAAAAGGAAACATAGGCAATTTATGAACTACATAAATCATAAGATCTACCACCTCTGAAGGTGACTAGCCAAATATTCTGAAATTAAGCGTCTTTCGGTGGCCATCTTGGATGATGTAATAATTTGATTTTGACAGAAAATGCTCTTGAATGATCGTCTCCTCGATACCCTTGATTTGATATATAACATGACCATATTTGGTCAAATGTCAGATTTGACGCTGATTTCCGCACGTTAATGTGCCCTTTTCTGGCCAGTGCCCATCTGCCCAAATTTTCTAGCTGGAGCACTGCTATTGGTCTCACAATACATACAAGTATTGTCCTTGTCAAATGGCTATTGATATTAATTTTCATTCTATTCTGAGGCAGTTAATAGAATAATGGCAATTAAGCAGTGTAGACTCACGATCTGATCGCACGGATGTGCGTTCGGGTCCGAGCCCATGCTGGTTGTTTCATATTCAATTGAATAAATATCATCATTGATTGTTGTTGCGGAGATTAACCGATTGAACTGTGGACAGACTGCAGCTGTCTGTTCAAAGTAAAATTGGGTATTCTCTACATGTATAGGCAGGGCTCCAGATAAGGAATTAGTAATTGAGTATTGTCACTCCATCATTTCTGAAACAATTGCGTATTTCAAAATTTTAATTGGGTAAAATAAAATCACACTACACATCCACACCAGCAATTATTGAATAGTTAGCTTCGAAATGAAAACATGTCTTGGAATTTCATTAGAATTGTCTCCTTGGAGACAATTCTAATGAAATACCAAGATGGTTTTCATGGAAATAAGAAAAATATGCTATATTTGTGGTCTATTTATTGTTTTCTGCAGCATGATAAAGGTACCACAACATTTGTATTGCTTTTTGATACTCGCTACTTCTGATTTCAATTAGGTTTTTGGTAATTTTAATTGGGATTTAATCAAATAAGCAGCTTATCTGGAGTTATTTATGAACAACTGTCTTTTTTTTAATAAAATGCATTTTTTCTGTTTATTAGATCTAATTACAGTGTGATAATTATTGTGTGAACTTACATATGTATATAATAATTAATATGTACTCTGTGCCGGTGTAAAATATTCACGTCAAAATAAGCGCCGGATTCCAGACAAATTCCTGTTCAGCTATATGCAGAAGATACTGAATAAACATATTTTTGTCTAGCAACCGGCGCAAGCAATTTGCGCCGGTTACTAGAAGAAAAAATGTATTATCTCTATATAGAGATGTGTTTATGCAATAGCTCGAAGTAGAGCTGATCTGAGTGGCATCTCATTAGGAAACCGGTGCATTTTTCGACGTAATACATTTTACGCCGGTACGGAGTGCAGCACCAGTAGCCTATTTCACCAACATTGCAAAGTATACTTATCTAGCAAAGTATACTTTCAGGGAGAAATTTTCAATTTTAAGATAATTTATTAATTTTTATTATACTGAATTTATTACATTATCACAGCCAATTCAGGATAAAAATTCTGTACACTTTCAATCATCAAATATATGTAGTGGTTAGTTCTATATGAAATAATGCACTTTGGGAAAAATAAATGATTACTCCCTCAAAGTATACTTTGCTAGAAAAGTATACTTTGCAATGTTGATGAAATCGGCTACAGATGGTAGGCAAGACATTGCACTCACCAAATCTAGCGAAGGCGGTATGTGTAAGACGAGTTTCTTTATCTTAGGCACGGGGAGCAGCATATTCATGATACAGCCTACAAAAGACACAAAACTCATATGTGGCTTTGACAGGAGAAATAGAGAATAGTAGGTTAGTGCCGTGAATGGGAAAAAATATCTGGCAAGGCTTCGGAAACGGGATGAGCGAGGCTCTGTCGAGCACATCCCGTTTCCGTGCCGCGCCAGATATTTTTTCCCATTCACGGCACTAACCTACTATTCTATTTATCCCGTCAACACCTACAAATAGCTTTAAAATGCAAAACAAATAACCCCAGCCACCGCACATATTCATACGCAGTGATTAGGTCGTATTTACAGGATATAAAAAATGTTTCATGGCACCGTGTTTCACGGCACATACTCACTGTGTTGACGGGATAAATGGGCCTTATGGGTTTTATGACCGGTGTAGCTGCTGATCAAATAGCACTCCTGTAGCCTGATAATGATCTATATCGCGTGTTAGAACCTTGACAGGTGTTTCATTGACGGGAAGCCAAACAGTTAAGATCCTGATCAGACTGTGCGGATGCAAGAAAAGATGTTTCATTGATGGAAAGCCAAACAGTGCAGATGCTGCAATATAACAAAGTTAAATATTCACTTATTTGAGCCGCAAAAAAGCAAACACTTTTTGCAGTCAGCTCAACTATTAGTGAATTTTCAACTTTATGACAGTATTTTCGCTACTCAATTTGAAAATCAATGTGTATTTTCACATTGCTGTGCGTATTTTGTACTCCCACTTTTGATAATCAATGCATATTCAGCTAAAATAATTGTGCAATATACGACAATATGCACCTTATCTGGAGCTCTGTATGCCTGTGTCATACTGGACTATTTATTATTGTTACATGGTTTCCGTTGTTTGCACATATGTGCAAACAAATAGCTGTTCGCACATGACTTTAGGCAATGCTCACTCCGGTGATTTCATGATTGAATAGCACACAAGTACAGCTCAGGATGATTAAATGCCTGATTTCCAGTGAAACCTCTCTAAGCCTGACCTCCCCGAGTGTCCGGTTCAGAGAGGTTAATGAGGTAAAATGAACACAGATTCCCATACGGATGTATATGTAGATAGACAGACAGATAGTCTATCTATCCATCCAAATATACATCCATATGCGAGTCTGCATGTCTATTAGACAAACATAGCTTCAAGTACAAAGTAATATGCCCCTTTTCTCACAGGGACATTGTTGCAGTCCCCGACATATGTCTGTGACTGGAGAAATGGGCTTATGGGATTTGTGACCAGTGTGGCTCCTGATCAAATTACACGCTCCTGTAGCTGGATAATGATCTATATCGCTGGATAGAAGCATGACGGGTGTTCCATCGATGGAAAGGCGAACAGTGCAGATCCTGATCAGACTGCGGATGCACAGGCTGATCTGGATCTACACTGGTCGCAAAACCCATAATCCCCATTTCTCCAGTCAGAGCCACATATTACTTACTTTGAAAACCTCCAATGTTGCTCCAGGAGTTGTGAGTGATAAATAGACCACTAAGATGGTAGGGTATCACCGACCTGCAATATTAGGTCAACAGGATTTCACCTGGATGGAAATGCATATTCACCTGAATGATAGTTAATAGATTGCAGTGCATCAACTCAGATTTTGATAGGGGATATTTCTATAATAGTTACATAGACAAACAAAAATTCAGGCCTGAAATTAGAATAACCCGACCTGGTGCCAGGTCCATACCCCACCAAAGTCACTTGGCCCCTTCCCCTAAAAGTAATAAGGATTAGGAATAATGTATTGCTCTTATAAGGGGTATAACCTGATTCAACTCTCACATACAAGAATACATAAGACTTACCTCAGGGCCAAACAACGTCTTCCGTCGAGATTCCGGTAAGGCTGAATCCCGATCATTAAATTACCCATCACATGCTCCCAACCAACAACCACATAAACTGATTATTCATCTGAGTGAACATGAATATTCACCTATTTTGCTAAGTTTTATTATTATAAATGAAAAAAATACTGTTTTTGCATTGTTTATATAGCCGTAAAATTTGGCCAGGTTTTGTGAAACAGACAGCAGTCAATGCAGGAGAAGATCTGTTATCATTTGTTGGTTTGTTTATTGGTGTTTAACGGCCTATCACAAGCTAAGGTCATGTAAGGCCAGGCAAACGGGTTTGATCCCATTTTAACCTGCTGCATTGGGGGGGGGGTGGGGTGGGGAATCCAAAAATCGGAACGGAATATTTACATCGAGAAAAAATATATTCAGCCCTGAAATTAGAATAACCGGACCTGGTGCCAGGTCCATATCACACCAAAGTCACTTGGCCCCTTCCCCTAAAATAGGATTACGAATAATCGTAATACTCACATAAGGGGTATAACCAGATTCAACTGTCACATACAAAATGCCAAAGACGTGTGTGAGGGCCAAACCAGGTCTCCAGTCGGAATTCCGGTACGGATGAACCCCGATCTTTAAATTACCAATCTCATGCTCCCACCTCCCTCCCACCCACAGGCGTGTTATCAGTTAGCGTGCATTCGGTCAATGCATAGCGAGTTGACCGATAAATAGAGGATCTTACATGAGTGATGATTTAATATGATT
This sequence comes from Conchocele bisecta, assembly GCA_029237695.1. Lineage (NCBI taxonomy): Eukaryota > Metazoa > Mollusca > Bivalvia > Lucinida > Thyasiridae > Conchocele > Conchocele bisecta. The sequence continues at coordinate 112,352,280 of CM055267.1, read as the reverse complement.
AAATGAGTTTACTGATTTCATAAGAAATGAGGCTATGCCGAGTTTCTTGTGAAATTGGTCAACGAGTTTAATAAATATGATCATATTAAATCAACACAAATGTTAGATTCTATTTATTGCATGAGCAAAGCATCATGACTTGAAGATGTATTGGTTGTGTAACATGTTTTCTGAGGCGAGTTCATTTGCATATTTATTACATGAGTGTATGATGAATTTTATTACACTGTGTTATTAACCTTTTAAACACCACAGGCCTGTAAAGTGATATTGGCAAATAGTGTAGATCCCGATGAGCTGGCTCGTGACAAGTCGTCTCATCAGGATCTGCACTTTTTGTAAGTAATTTTCACATTTTGAGAACAAAAACACCCCCTTTTCATAAATGGACTAGTCTAAAAACCTTTTTGTGACGATTGGATTGGTTGCAAAATTAACATATCAAAATGCATTCCATTTACATAGGGGTGAAAGGGTTAAACTGTGAAAACGCATTTTATGAAATAAACTATAATACCTATTTTCTTGTTTTGTTATTATAATACTCACATGCGTTCATGCATCATGTACCGCCAAGTATTTTCACCGCAATTGAAAAGGTACCTGGTAACAGAAAAAGAAGCAAGTCCATTAACTTTTTGCATGCAGGGAAACTTACGGGCTATACATATATAGTTCAAAAATAGCAAATGATAATTCAGTTTATTTTCCCCTGTAAATATCAATAATATATCTTGGAATTTCTTTAGCGTTGTCCAGAGGACAGACTTCTAGTTAAATTCCAAGACATACCATACATGTATTTACAGAAAGAAATATTAAAGAAAAATACTCCTAATTTGTAGGCTATATAAATACGCATTGATTTCAAAAGTGGTAGTGCAAGATACTCAATTTGAAAGTACTCAATTTCAATATGGCTACCAGGGATTCCGCTGGGGATCGCCACTTTCGCAATTGGCGATAAAAATAAACAATTGGCGATAAAAAATTACAATTTTCGGGAAAAAAAAAAAATGTAATTTTTTTTGAAGGGGTGATTTTTTTATTTTCCCCAGCAGAATCCCTGGACTACCTGTAGTTTGCTTTTTGCAGCTCAAATAAGTGAATTTTCAACTGAGTTTGCTTTTTTTAGCTTCATTATTCCTTAAGTTATATCTGAACAACATGCGAGAAATGCAGTAATTAATCCATGTGCAAAATGAAATATGCATTGAATTTGAAAAAACATATCCGCATCCGTGCAGTCTGCTCAGGACCTGCACTGTTCACCATTCCATCAATGAAACACCCGGCATACTTCTAACAAGCAATAGCTCGTTATCAGACTACATGAGTGTGCTATTTGATCAATACCCAAATTTTCTGTCTGTAACACTGGGCGCCGAACGTTACAGACAGAAAATATGTTTTATTCGATCAAGAGCCCCTAGATACTGACTTCTTTCTTTTGGCGTGAAGAAGAACACACTTGGGGCCATGGTGTCCTCCGGGACTGATTACTTCCAGTCGCAGGTTGCTGGTACCATTATGTACCAATCTCCGACACAGGCTATCCAGTGACGTCCTGGCTGTGACATTGTATGGCTTATAGCCCAGCCTTCCTGTGTAAAGATAGAAAGTGAAAGTGAATGAGTTTAACGTCCCAGCAACAGCTAAAGTCAAATAGAGACGGGACCACTGTTTAAAGTCTCATCCGACAGACCAGTGGGATGGAAATGTTAAATACTATGAAAGTATTTTTGATGCCCAAGGCGAGGTTTGAACCAACAACCTCCAGATTGGAAGTCAGGTGTTCTAAACCCTAGGCCACAACCATACCCTGTGTAAAGATAGAGAATATTTGTTGTTGTCAAATTATTTAAGATCAACTAGAGATACATTGTATCACAGAAATGATCACAATATAATACCCTCACAAACATCACTTTGACACACAAACAGGTTAACTATAGGAAAGAGCTTCAAGTCGGTATCGAAATTTCATGCCCATTTTTTGTCTAACTGTGACCTTGACCTTGGATGCAGGTACAGAGGTCTCCGCAATCGCTGGCAGCCAGCCAGATAGATAGATTACCCTTCGAGCCAATATGCGAAGCTGGAATTAGTATAAATAATTAAAAATATCCCGACTCATTTGCATATGAAAATAGACCGATACAGTAAAATAAATATTACTAAATGATTATATTTGTATAGCAGGCACTCATAATTTTTAGAATTAGAGATAAACTGCTTAGGAAAAAAATCACTCTAGAAAGCATGAAATTCTAAATTTAATTAAATACACGATAGTTAGTATATGCTACAGACAAATAAAACTATATAGCATTCATATGTATGCTCATTATGATCAATGACGATGATATTCGTGAATGACATAGATATTGTAGTGTCCGGTGTGGTGGTGAGACACGATCGCCCGGTTAGCTCAATTGGTAAGAGCGCCGTGCTAGTGTTACGGGGGTCGTGGGTTCAAACCCCACATGGGGCGACACTGTTTCCCCTTAGAAATACTTCAATGGTGTCAGAAGTAAACAGGATTGTGCCTGGGTGTACTTTGGGTTGCAGGCTATACTCCTATTGAAGCTGTGAGGTTGATGCCTGGCTCCCAAAGGACAAGAAGGGGAGGAGTGGTGTCCAGTGTGGTGGCGAGACATGATCGCCCGGTTAGCTCAGTTGGTAAGAGCGCCGTGGTAGTGTCATGGGGGTCGTGGGTTCAAACTCCACATCGGGCGACACTTTTTACCCTTAGAAATACTTCAATATCTAGTGCTCTGATAATATATATGCCTCACGAGTATTATACTTCCCGATTTCATACGGACTACTGATCGAGATGCTGTGTTCCGAAATAGGTATCAGCTATTAGTGTATAACTAATATAGTGCAAACTGTTGCCTATAATTGCAATTACTGAATTAGGTCAAACGATTTCTTGCCATATATGCAAACGATACTCGACCGCGAAAACTAATGACACATTATACACTGACCACTAAATCCATAGATCTGCTGGCATCGATAGATATTAGGCTGAAGTACACGCAAATAAATGATTCCCTTTGGTGCTTTCATCAAAATATCAAGCATCTGGGATGGAATTGGAAAATACAGCAAAATACAGCAATTACAGACGTTTTGTTGTTGTTGTTATTGAGACATGTTTATTCGCCGGAACGCATGCACTTATTATGTGGTAAAAAACGGAACTTATATAAACGGTTATTACTCATATGTTATATGTAAATTGTTGATGGTAAATGTATCAAATTAAAGGTATGTATCTATGCTTCGATTTGGTATATGATATGTACATCTATGTCGGGTGCAATTAATATAAAAATTAATTTGAAGTTAGCAAAAATTTACATTGCTTAATTATCACTGGTGAAATGGAGCATAGAATCCCCGGAACCCACGGAACCGTTTCTAAAGTGTGCTATCCATATTGACAAATTACATATCAAATTCAACATTAGTCTATTTAGTATAATGATTGTAGCGATTAACCGACGAGATGTTACCAAAAAGTAATAGTTAAGATCGATCAATTGGAAGTTATCAAAAAGGGAATTGAAATTAACGAATATTGACCAACCAAAATAGCGTTCATTCAGCCGCTACGGACGTATTTATAATGTATCGCAAAATTCTATCTATCTATCTATCTATCGATACTGTGCACGCTCCAATCGGAGCATTATGACAGGAAATATGGTGGCAAGTTGCGTTAATCAAGTACATATGAAAAAAAACAAACAACATATATATGTGGTACTAATATTTTACACAAGGATATTGAAAAAGACCAAAGATAGACTTGCCACTAAAACTATTTACAAGAAGTGGGTGTCTGCTACATGAGAAAAAACAACATCATGTAGCAGACTGTTCCATTTATATTTTGGATTTGAACCTGGATACGGTTTCCGAGGAAAAAAGGAGAATTTGAAAGAATCCGAGTAAGCCAGTGGTCTACTGTATTGATAAGGGTGTTTAGCAGAGGATCGAGTTGACCTGGGATTAGCAACCAGATGGAGGTACGTGTTTTTGTCAATCTCAACAAGGTCATTGTGGATTTTGTAGAAGAATATGAGGCAGGCCTGGTCCCTACGTTGGGCTAGAGTTGGCCATGACAGATCTTCTAGCATGTCGCCAACGTGGCTTTGGTTTCGCCATCTTCTACAACACCACCTAGCAGCAGTTCTCTGAATTTTTTCAACTTTACTAATGTCTGAAACTGTATATGGGCTCCAAATGCTAGCAGCAAATTCCAGTTGAGGCCTGATCATAGTTTTGTAGGCTATGTCTCTTGTACATTTGGGAGCAAGGGCAAGGTTTCGTCTAAGAAAACCAAGTGTTCTGTTTGCCTTGCTGGTAAAGTTTAGGATATGTGTGCCCCAGGACGGATTATTAGTAAAGGTAAGTCCTAAATATTTTGCAGAGGGTACGCTTTCCAGTACCTGGTCATGAAGACTATAGTCGTATACAAGTTGAGAATTTGGCAGGTGACTATACTGACTCTGAGGGTGTGACATTTTGAAGCATTACATTTCATGAGCCATGTTGTTTCCCACTTAGCGAGTTTGGCAATGTCGTCTTGAAGAGCTTGGCAATCTGTATCTCTGCGTATGTTTCGATAGAGAACACAGTCGTCAGCAAAGAGACGAACAGAGGAATTTGCATCATCCGGCAGATCATTAATGTAGAGGAGAAACAAGACTGGGCCCAGGACAGAACCCTGGGGGACACCTGATAAGACGTCTGCTGGGTCTGAAGCAACACCATCCAGAACAACCTTTTGGGTTCGGCCTGAAAGAAAAGAATGAATCCATTTGTTTGTGGTTCCCCTTATCCCATAGAAGTCAAGTTTGTGTACTAGTCTGCGATGGGGGACTTTGTCAAAAACTTTGGCAAAGTCCATGATAATGATATCTGTTTGCCTGTGACCTTTAGTGTTTGCCCTGTCTAGGTTGGCGGAGAGATCATGAACAAATTGTACAAGTTGGGATTCACATGACCTGCGACTTCTAAATCCGTGCTGGGAGTCTACTATTATTTTGTTTGTCTCTGCATGATTCATTATGTTGCTAACAATTACGTGCTCTAGTGTTTTGCAGCAAATTAATGCATGTTAGTGAAACTGGGCGGTAGTTAATTAGCAGGGTCATATTTTTCGCCTTTTTTGAAAAATAGGTGCAACATTGGCCAGGCGCCAGTCATCAGGAACTATGCCGGACTGAATACATTTGTTGAAGACACAAACCAGTATCGGGCTTATCTCCTTTCGGCATTCACTCAGGACACGAGAACTGATATTATCCAGTCCTGTAGCTTTGTGAGGGTTAAGCTTGCCAAGTAGCTTTTCAATGCCATACTTCAACAGTTATATCGGCCATGCTCTGATATGGGCTTTGTCCTTTATCTGGGAGGGAACCATCAGGTTCGGCAGTGAAGACAGACTTAAACTGGGCATTTAAAATGTCAACCTTGGTTTTATTGTCTGATCTCAAGATACCATTATCTCTAAGGGAAGCTATATTGGAGGAGTCGTTTTTTTTGGCTTTTGATAAAAGACCAGAACTTTTTGTTTATTGTTCTGTTGTGCTCATTGTCTGAGTCGTTCTACAGCTCAGAGCAGGTCTCATGTTTGTGTGCTGCATGTCTGAATTACAGTTTATCTAGCTTATTGAATTGATGACCAATATAGCCCCAAATCACCCAACATTACATGATATACGTGCATTTTGATAAGGATCTGAACGTTTCGCCATCAGTGAATCGCCGGTCATTCTTCTAATGTATAAATCCGTATATATACAATGGACGCAATGCCAATGGTTCCTTCTGAAATAATAAAGGGCCGTTTTGACCAAATTCCCAAAACGTGGGGGCCGTTTTGACCAAATCGGGGCCGTTTTGACCAAGGGCCGTTTTGACCTGTTCCTATTCAACGACAACAACAACAACAAAATTGCACGATGAAATAGTTTGCAATCGTTGAATGCAGTCATTAAGAAATATATGTCGTTTATTGTGGACATTGTCCAATAACAGAATAACACGGAGACTATCAACAGAGGTCGCAACGGAAAGTAAATATATGTGAATGTCATTTTAGTAATTGATTATTGAGTATTGTCACATCTATCTATCTCTGTATACTGCTGCACACCCTCTCGGGTAATTTCGAGCAGTTGCTCGCCTGTGTCCAATTAATATAAATAGTAAGGTTTAAAAGAATAAGACAAGTGGAATACTGTGATAGCATGTTAAAATATGTGTGAAAGTGGAGGGTAAAATCGGGTTAAAAACATCATTTCAGGATTTAAAGGTACATGCCCACGCAGTAGGCATGAATACCGGAGGTTTCGGTAAATGACCAGTTCGGTAAATTGATATTATATTGTGAATGGTTTGGAGGTTTCGGTAAAATGATACAATAGAGTAATTAAAGTATCAGGGTTCAATCTAGCTCCAAATTTTAGGGGGAAGTCACTTCCCCCTCTAGGGAATTTAAGGCGAAGTGGTGGAATTTAGGGCGAAGTGGTGGAATTTAGGGCGAAGTGGTGAAGTGGTGGAATTTAGGCCGAAGTGGTGGAATTTAGGGCGAAGTGGTGGAATTAATTTAGGGGAAAGTGGTGGAATTTAGGGGGACGTGGTTGAATTTAGGGCGAAGTGGTGGAATTGGCGAAGTGGTGGAATTTAGGGGGAAGTGGAATTGGCGAATTGGTGGAATTTAGGGGGAAGTGGTGGAATTTAGGGCGAAGTGGTGGAATTTTTTTGAAGTGGTGGAATTTAGGGCGAAGTGGTGGAATTTAGGGGGAAATGGTGGAATTTAGGGTGAAGTTATGGTGAAGTGGTGGAATTTAGGGGGAAGTGGTGGAATTTAGGGGGAAGGTGGTGGAATTTAGGGGGAAGTGGTGGAATTTAGGGGGAAGTGGTGGAATTTATTGAAACTTAGGGGGAAGTGGTGGTGGAATTTAGGGGGAAATGGTGGAATTTAGGGCGAGGTGGAATTTAGGGCGAAGTGGTGTAATTTAGGGCGAAGTGGTGGAATTTAGGGGGAAGTGGTGGAATTTAGGGCGAAGTGGTGACATTTAATTTAGGGGGAAGTGGTGGAATTTAATTTAGGTGGAAGTGGTTTTATTTAGGGCGAAGTGGTGGAATTTAGGGGGAAATGGTAGAATTTTGGGCAAAGTGGAATTTAGGGCGAAGTAGTGGAATTTGGCGAAGTGGTGGAATTTAGGGCGAAGTGGTGGAAGGTGGAATTTAGGGCGAAGTGGTGGAATTTAGGTCGAAGTGGGAGAAGTGTGTTTTTTTCTCCATAATTTGTAAAGTATGTTAAATGTTGTCGGTGTCGGTTATCGGCAAAGACAATTTAACTGCACCAGATAATACAGATAATACAAATAAGACCAGGCATATTATTTAACAATAATTTTATTTTTACACTATATAAATTCATGAAAATGTTGAAAACAGTATATTTTATTGCTCAGGACCGTCAAGAGACATTATCCCCTATTATAATTAATTTATATTAACCAATTAATATACATGTATGTAAAATGATATAAAACAATGAAATTATCATATCTCACAAACTCATTTTTAGGTCCGAAACTGTGTGGGGGCGACTTGCTCGGGTGTCAATCGATACGACCATTATTCTTTCACCTTAAAACTCACTTTCGATCGTAAATCAATGTAATTTTTTTGTATTTAAGAGCAAGTATCTATTACTCAAATTTTAAATGACCTGCAAGTGAAAATTACGCTAATAGTCGTGAGACAATGCACACATCAAACTTATCACACATACTGTTTTGAAATCGGTCCATAATTGTCCAATCAGACGGCATATTCATTCTTTGTCCTAGAATAGATTGCTGGTCGTATCAAATTTAATTTGATTAAACCAAACTACAAATTAATAATTAGTGGCGTTTTACCTGTTTCTTTCAAATGGCGCATCTTTAATTATTAACGAAAACATATTTTGCGTCGGTAAAGTCTTTGAATTTGCCGACGTTGCATCTCAATATTTGCATTGTACTGTAACTTAATTAATACACACATGTCATCGGCAAATGTAAATACTCGATAAAAACATCCAATGAAAACACACTCCCGCCTTGTGGGTGGAGTATTGGAAAATCGGCTTGCGGTTAACACAAGGAGTGCTAAACGGCCGGGATATGATTGACAGGTTGACAGGTCAATTGCAAAGGCCGTGTTTATTTCTATCAATTTCTGCCGAGTGCAGCATCAAACAAACTAGGCGTTTCACTGAACTGTGCCGACGTCGTGTGGTGTCACAGTGTGTGTACACAATTAAATCTGGTTTAACACCCTGCGGAAGGCCATTACTCAACATTTGCAGCACTATTTGACAAGCCTGGGAATTTCAGGTTAGCGGGGTGTGAAATGGGAAATTCTAAACAATTTTGTTTCAATTTATGACGATTATATGGAAACTGCAATCACCGAAAATTACCGGGATTTTTTCAAAGCGAAGTCGAGTTCACCTGACTGGAAATAAAAAGCGAAGTGAACGAAAAAAAAGCGACGATATCGCTCACTTCGCCCTCAAAATTGAACCCTGAAGTATGTGCATAAAGGTAAATGGATTGGGTTAGAGCATATTTAAATTCAAACAGGTAAGCACAGGTGCTATCTTTAATGTTAAATGTGCTGGATAAATGTAATTAATTTATGTATGTTTGTATATGTATGTTAAATGTGCTGGATAAAAGTGTGTGTATATACTGTTACATTAAATAAAAGATATAAACCAAATTGACTTGGTTCATTGTGTTGTGTTCCATGACCTGGAGACATTCGTCCATCGGTAACTGAAAATGCACATAAAGATTAACGTTTTCAAAGACAAAATATTAAACAACTGACATGCCAATATGTAAAAATCGTGATCAAAGAGGTAATAATCAGGTAATTACATTGTTTGGTCACACTTTGCCATGTTATCCTATTGTTAGGCCTTCACCATTGATCAATTATACTATAATGATCCTTTTTACCGAAACCTTCAAACCATTCACACTATAATATTAATTTACCGAACTGGCCATTTACCGAAACCTCCGTAAATCGTAGGCACAAACTGTTCTTTATAGGAATTAAAAAAGTGTATAATTGTGTCACTATTCCACCAGTTCTAAAAGTTACAAGTGCCCGCTATACGGATATAATCATTTAGTAATATTTATTTTAATGATAGTGACGCGCGGTGGTATCGGGCTATTTTCATATGCAAATGAGGCATGGTATTTTTTAATTATTTATACTAATTAAATGAATCATGTGAAAAAATAATATTTTCGACGGATTAATAAGTATGATCATTGCACATTAAAAAATAATTACAGAAAAGAAATAGTAATGTCTGTTAACATTTTAAGGAAACACGGTTATCGCCCCTGATATCAGTGTGAAAATTCATGTTTCATATACGAAGTATAAATATGCCAATTATATCGTCCAGAAATGTTTCATGACTGTTCATTTAGCCTGAACAATGTTGTATCTAATGTATGGATGAAACAAATATGCGTCCCTATATTTTAACCTGGCACGTGGGCATGTACCTTTAAGGTTTGGGAATGGTGATGCAACTAACTGTAAGTTTGAATTTCTCCAAATCTTGCGTCCGTGCAACATCATGTGGTAGTGCATTCCCCTGTACTATAGCCAAAGGAAAGAATGAATATTTGTAATAGTTTGCTCCAGTATGTATTTGTTGAAAGCTCACTGAGTGGCAGTACCGAGAGAGTCTAGTGGATGTTTAATGTATGCTGGCATTGGTATGGCCACGAGGCCATGGACAATTTTGTAAAAGAGACACAGGCGAGCATCTGACCTGCGCTGCTCCAGAGACCTCCATCCTAACCTGTCGAGCATCGTAGTGACACTGGAGTAGCTCGAATAGTCATTCAGGACCCACCTGGCTGACCGCCTTTGAACCATTTCAAGTTGGTTGATGTTGTATTGTGTGTGGGGATCCTCAACTTGGGGACGGACAAGGGCTTTATAAGCGTGCTCCCTGATTTTGGGACTGCTTGTCTTAATGTTCGTTTTCAGGAACCCCAGTGTGCGATTAGCATTGCCAGTAATTCGATTGACATGTGTATTCCTCGAGCAGTTGTTGGCAAGGTCAATGCCGAGATAGCGAACACTGCTGACTGTCTGAAGCACTTGTCCGTGAAGTCTGTAAATGCTAGGGAAAGGGGTTCAAGCCTTTGTGACCTGTATGACCTGGCACTTCGAGTGATTAAAACTCGTATCCCATCGAGTTGACCAGTCTTCCATAGTGGTTAGGTCGGCTTGCAGTGTCATATTGTCTGTAGTTTTGTCATTTAGGGTCAAGTAGGCTGCTGTATCATCTGCAAAGAGCCGTACTTGTGAGATAATACTCGGGCAGATCGTTAATGTACACCAAAAATAGTATGGGACCAAGGACAGAACCCTGAGGTACGCCTGAGGTGACCGGCATGGTGTCTGATCTCTCGCCTTCTAGTACAACTGTCTGCTGTCGTCCACTCAGAAATGCTCGTATCCATTCAAGTGTATATCCTCGAATACCATATTTGTGTAGTTTGTAGAGCAACTTCTCGTGGGACACCATGTCAAAAGCCTTGCTAAAATCAAGGAGCACTATATCTGTTTGCTTACCTATGCTGGTATTTTTGGCTATATCTTCTACTAACATGGCTAGCTGGGTCTCACAGGATCTACGCTCTCTGAAGCCGTGCTGTAGATCGTACATCAGGCCATTTGAATCCATATATCTGACCACATTTGAAGCAACCACATGCTCCAGGATCTTACACACACCAATATTGGGCGGTAGTTCGCTGCTGTTGATTTATCACCTTTCTTGTACAACGGTGCAACATTTGTGGAGGTCCAGTCCGTCGGTACTTGTCCTGTTTTAATTGATAAGGTGTATATTACCTTAAGGACTGGTGCAATCTGTTCACGTAGCTCTCGAAGTACAAGTGGTTTAATTGTGTCCGGTCCTGCCGCCTTGGTTGGGTTGAGTCCTTTTAGTAGTTTGAGTATACCGTTGGTAGAATGAATGATGTCCGGCATGACCGAGTTCATGTTTACATAGGTTGAGGGTGATTTTGTGGCATCTATGTTGGAGTTGTCTAGGTATATGGTTCTGTATACTTACCTGGCGTAGTTGTGACAGACTGAGGGGTGACTTAGGAGTGAAAACGGACTGAAATTGAGAATTTAGAATATTTGCCTTTGCTGTTGTGTCAGTTACCAGTTTGTCATCTGATTTGAGTGGGGCGATGCCTTGATTATCATGTCTTGAATTTTTGAGGAATGAGAAGAGCTTTTTGGTATTTACCTGTGTGTGGTCATCGCTATTGTCACCAAAGATGTCCTCGAGATATTGATTATATGCAGTCTTGATCTTTTGACGAACAAGGTGTCTGCTTGTAAGATAATTATCTCTATCTGATTGGCTTCCTGTCTTTTTGTGCCGGCAGTAGAGCTTGTTCCGTTTACGTATAGTACGTCTGATATTTTGTGATATCCAGGGGATTGAAGACTTACCTTTAATCATCTTTGTAGAGACACATTGTTGTATTTGTCTCTCCAGTTCTTGGGTGAATTCATCCCACAGTCTCTGGACTGACTTACCTTCACATATATTGTCACTCCATCATTTCTGAAGCAATTGGGTATTTCAACATTTTAATTGGGTAAAAGAAAATCACAATACTGTTTACACATCAACAGACAGCAATTATTGAATAGTTTGCTTCGAAATGAAAACATGTCTGTGCATTTCATTAGAATTGTCTCCTTGTTTTCACAGAAAATAAGAAACATATGCTATATTTGTGGTCTGTTTATTGTTTTCTGCAGCATGATAAAGGTACCACAACTCTTTTATTGCTTTTTGATTCTCACTACTTCTGCTTCAATTGGGTTTTTGGCAATTTTAATTGGGTATTTAAGCGATTACACAGCTTATCTCGAGCGCTATTTGCACAGTCGGTGTTATTCAGTCGTACAGTAGCGTAACCAATTGTCGGGATTACCCCTGCATCAGGAATTTTCGTAAACCGCATTCGTCACTACATGTATTCCCTGACATTTTTTGTAGAAGACCACCCATCTGTCAAATGGAGAAAAATGTTCCACATCGCCCTTCGGCATGTAAGTTTTTAATAAAAAATGTTAATATACCTTCAAAATGTTGTATTTTCGGCTACTCCTACTTTTGTCCATTCATAAACATCGTTATTGAAAAAGATTTACAAAGCATGGTTCTGTCAGTCTGCGTCACTGGATTCTTTAGCCATTTTGAGAAGTCACGGTCAATTAAACACATAGTTCCGAGTATGTGACTCTAATTACATTTCGTTACATTGCAGTACATAAAAGTTATGACGGAGTTAGTCGAGCTAACACAGAATTATATTTGATTACACAGATGTAGATATAAACTCTGCGTTTTTAGCCAGGTTTTTTTGAGAAAAAAATCCAGGCTATTGGATTGGCGAAAGCCGGGCGGGCGGGCGGCGGGCGGCGTCCACAATCAATGTTAAGTTTTCGTCCATTTCTTTGTTACTGTACCACCTAGGACCACCAAACTTTCACAGCTTCATAATCAAGGGGTGCCCACCACATATCACTATCCAATATGTTACTTTTTTAGCCAGGTTTTTTGAAAAAAAATCCAGGCTATTGGATTGGCGAAAGCCGGGCGGGCGGGCGGCGGGCGGCGTCCACAATCAATGTTAAGTTTTCGTCCATTTCTTTGTTACTGTACCACCTAGGACCACCAAACTTTCACAGCTTCATAATCAAGGGGTGCCCACCACATATCACTATCCAACATGTTACTTTTTTAGCCAGGTTTTTTGAAAAAAAATCCAGGCTATTGGATTGGCAAAAGCCGGGCGGGCGGGCGGCGGGCGGCGTCCACAATCAATGTTAAGTTTTCGTGTTTGAGTCCATTTCTTTGTTACTGTACCACCTAGGACCACCAAACTTTCACAGCTTCATAATCAAGGGGTGCCCACCACATATCACTATCCAACATGTTTCTTTTTTTTAACTTCACCCATTTTTTCCGCGTAGTCGACTTAGCCATTTTCAATGTTAAGTTTTCGCGTTTACAATGTTAAGTTTTCGTGTTTAATAAGTCCAATTTCTTTGGTACTGTACCACCTAGGACCACCAAACTTTCACACTCTCATAATCAAGGGGTACCCACCACATATCACTATCCAACATGTTACTTTTTTTTTTAACTTCACCCATTTTTTCCGCGCAGTCGACTTAGCCATTTTCAATGTTACGTTTTCGCGTTTACAATGTTAAGTTTTCGTGCTTAAGTCCATTTCTTTGGTACTGTACCACCTAGGACCACCAAACTTTCACAGCTTCATAACCAAGGGGTGCCTACCACATACAACTATCCAACATGTGACCATTTTTTTACCTTCACCTATTATTTCTACGTAATTGACTTAGCCATTTTCAACGTTAACTTTTTAACGTACGTCTGGTTAGAGTTTTTTGGTTAAAACTTTTTCGTTGTACTATATCTCTGCAACTACTTCGCCCATTACCTTGAAATTTCACATGGGTGTTTATCATCATCCATATTTTCATTCTAACCCCCAACCGTGCGGCCCCTGTGCCCAATGTCAAGGTCAAATTACTTTGAATTTTTTTGTTAATGTTTTTTCGTGTACTATATCTGCAACTGCTTCACCCAATACCTTGATACTTCACATGGGTGTTTATCATCATTGTCGCACCTGCTTGCGGAAAGCGCGATCCTGTGCCCAATGTCAAGGTCAAATTACTTTGAATTTTGTTAAAGTTTTTTTCGTGTAACTATATCTCTGCAACTGCTTCACCCAATACCTTGATACTTCACATGGGTGTTTATCATCATTGTCGCACCTGCTTTGCGGAAAGCGCGAATCCTGTGCCCAATGTCAAGGTCAAATTACTTTGAATTTTTTTGTTAAAGTTTTTTCGTGTACTATATCTCTGCAACTGCTTCACCCAATACCTTGATACTTCACATGGGTGTTTATCATCATTGTTGCACCTGCTTGCGGAAAGCGCGATCCTGTGCCCAATGTCAAGGTCAAATTACTCTGAATTATTTTGTTAAATTTTTTTCGTGTACTATATCTCTGCAACTGCTTCACCCAATACCTTGATACTTCACATGGGTGTTTATCATCATTGTCGCACCTGCTTGCAGAAAGCGCGATCCTGTGCCCTATGTCAAGTTCAAATTACTTTGAATTTTTTTGTTAAAGTTTTTTCGTGTACTATATCTCTGCAACTGCTTCACCCAATACCTTGATACTTCACATGGGTGTTTATCATCATTGTCGCACCTGCTTGCAGAAAGCGCGATCCTGTGCCCTATGTCAAGTTCAAATTACTTTGAATTTTTTTTTTGTTAAAGTTTTTTCGTGTACTATATCTCTGCAACTGCTCACCCAAATACCTTGATACTTCACATGGGTGTTTATCATCATTGTCACACCAGCTTGCGGAAAGCGCGATATCGTCGGCATTTTGGCATACGTCCGTCCGTTCGTCCGTGTGTCCGGTTAAAGTTTTTTGGTTAAAGTTTTTCCATCTACTATATCTATTTTTTTAGTGTCCATGCCTCGCCCCAAGGCGCGACATGCAGGCCACGGCCATCTAGTCTACAAAAAATGGGTATAATTATGTTATCCAAGTGTCTATGCTTGGAAAAAACCTGGCCTTCGTGGCTTTGCCTCGTTTCTTGTTTTTAACTTCACCCATTTTTTCCGCGCAGTCGACTTAGCCATTTTCAATGTTAAGTTTTCACGTTTTCAATGTTAAGTTTTTGTGTTTAAGTCCATTTATTTGGTACTGTACCACCTAGGACCACCAAACTTTCACAGCTTCATAATCAAGGGGTGCCCACCACATATCACTATCCAACATGTTACTTTTTAGCCAGGTTTTTTTAAAAAAAATCCAGGCTATTGGATTGGCGAAAGCCGGGCGGCGGGCGGGCGGCGGGCGGGCGGCGGGCGGCGTCCACAATCAATGTTAAGTTTTCGTGTTTGAGTCCATTTCTTTGTTACTGTACCACCTAGGACCACCAAACTTTCACAACTTCATAATCAAAGGGTGCCCACCACATATCACTATCCAGCATGTTACTTTTTTTTTAACTTGACCCATTTTTTTCCGCGTAAGTCGACTTAGCCATTTTCAATGTTAAGTTTTCGTGTTTGAGTCCATTTCTTTGTTACTTTACCACCTAGGACCACCAAACTTTCACAGCTTCATAATCAAAGGGTGCCCACCACATATCACTATCCAACATGTTACTATTTTTTTAACTTGACCCATTTTTTCCGCGTAGTCGACTTAGCCATTTTCAATGTTAAGTTTTCGCGTTTACAATGTTAAGTTTTCGTGTTTAAGTCCATTTCTTTGGTACTGTACCACCTACGACCATCAAACTTTCACAGCTTCATAATCAAGGGGTGCCCACCACATATCACTATCCAACATGTTACTTTTTAGCCAGTTTTTTTGAAAAAAATCCAGGCTATTGGATTGGCGAAAGCCGGGCGGGCGGGCGGCGGGCGGGCGGCGGGCGGCGTCCACAATCAATGTTAAGTTTTCGTGTTTGAGTCCATTTCTTTGTTACTGTACCACCTAGGACCACCAAACTTTCACAACTTCATAATCAAAGGGTGCCCATCACATATCACTATCCAACATGTTACTTTTATTTTAACTTGACCCATTTTTTCCGCGTAGTCGACTTACCCATTTTCAATGTTAAGTTTTCGTGTTTGAGTCCATTTCTTTGTTACTTTACCACCTAGGACCACCAAACTTTCACAGCTTCATAATCAAAGGGTGCCCACCACATATCACTATCCAACATGTTACTTTTTTTTAACTTGACCCATTTTTTTTTCCGCGTAGTCGACTTAGCCATTTTCAATGTTAAGTTTTAATTTTCGCGTTTACAATGTTAAGTTTTCGTGTTTAAGTCCATTTCTTTGGTACTGTACCACCTAGGACCACCAAACATTTCACAGCTTCATAATCAAGGGGTGCCCACCACATCACTATCCAACATGTTACTTTTTTTTTAACTTCACCCATTTTTTCCGCGCAGATCGACTTAGCCATTTTCAATGTTAAGTTTTCGCGTTTACAATGTTAAGTTTTCGTGTTTAAGTCCATTTCTTTGGTACTGTACCACCTAGGACCACCAAACTTTCACTGCTTCATAACCAAGGGGTGCCTACCACATACAACTATCCAACATGTGACCATTTTTTTACCTTCACCTATTATTTCTACGTAATTGACTTACCCATTTTCAACGTTAACTTTTTAACGTACGTCTGGTTAAAGTTTTTTGGTTAAAACTTTTTTGTTGTACTATATCTCTGCAACTACTTCGCCCATTACCTTGAAACTTCACATGGGTGTTTATCATCATCCATATTTTCATTCTAACCCCCAACCGTGCGGCCCCTGTGCCCAATGTCAAGGTCAAATTACTTTGAATTTTTTTGTTAAAGTTTTTTCAGATTTGTTAAAATGGAGGTCATCGCTAATCCAAGATGGCCGCCGTCTAAAAATAGCATAAAATAGCAGACGTACGTCTGGTTAAATTTTTTGGTTAAAACTTTTTCGTTATACATCTCTGCAACTGCTTCGCCCATTACCTTGAAACTTCACATTGGTGTTTATCATCGTCCATATTTTCATTCTAACCCCAACCATGCGGCCCCTGTGATCACTGTCAAGGTCGAATTACTTTGAATTTATTTGTTAAAGTTTTTTCGTGTACTATATCTCTGCAACTGCTTTACCCATTACCTTGATACTTCACATGGGTGTTTATCATCATTGTCGCACCCGCTTGCGGAAAGCGCGATATCGTCGGCATTTTGGCGTCCGTCCGTCCGTCCGTACGTCCGAGTGTCCGAGTGTCCGGTTAAAATTTTTTCGTTTAAAGTTTTTTCCATCTACTATATCTATTTTTTTAGTGTCCATGCCTCGCCCCAAGGCGCGACATGCAGGCCACGGCCATCTAGTCTACAAAAAGTGGGTATAATTACGTTATCCAAGTGTCCATGCTTGGAAAAAACCTGGCCTTCGTGGCTTTGCCTCGTTTCTTGTTTTTAACTTGACCCATTTTTTCCGCGCAGTCGACTTAGCCATTTTCAATGTTAAGTTTTCGCGTTTTCAATGTTAAGTTTTCGTGTTTAAGTCCATTTCTTTGGTACTGTACCACCTAGGACCACCAAACTTTCACAGCTTCATAACCAAGGGGTGCCTACCACATACAACTATCCAACATGTGACCATTTTTTTACCTTCACCTATTATTTCTACGTAATTGACTTCCCAGCCATTTTCAACGTTAACTTTTTAACGTACGTCTGGTTAAATTTTTTTGGTTAAAACTTTTTCGTTATACTATATCTCTGCAACTGCTTCGCCCATTACCTTGAAACTTCACATGGGTGTTTATCATCGTCCATATTGATCAAGGTCAAATTACTTTGAATTTATTTGTTAAAGTTTTTTCATGTACTATATCTCTGCAACTGCTTCACCCATTACCTTGATACTTCACATGGGTGTTTATCATCATTGTCGCACCCGCTTGCGGAAAGCGCGATATCGTCGGCATTTTGGCATACGTCCGTCCGTCCGTCTGTACGTCCGTGTGTCGGGTTAAATTTTTTTCGTTAAAGTTTTTCCATCTACTATATCTATTTTTTTAGTGTCCATGCCTCGCCCCAAGGCGCGACATGCAGGTCACGGCCATCTAGTCTACAAAAAATGGGTATAATTATGTTATCCAAGTGTCCATGCTTGGAAAAAACCTGGCCTTCGTGGCTTTGCCTCGTTTCTTGTTAGTAGAATGTATTGTTCTGTTGATTATATAAATGCTCAGAATAATATGCTACAATTTGTAGATTGTTATTATCTTGTTGTTGGTATAAATCCCGCCTGTAGTGTGCACCATAATGAATAGGGTAAAATAGCATGTACCACAACTGAAAATTAAACGTGATCGGAAAGAATCTTGTATTAGCCTTGTGATACGAACACTTTAGTCGTACTAAGTCAGAGCTCCAGATAAGGTGCTTATTTGCGTAAATACCCAATTAAAATTGCCAAAAACCCAATTGAAATCAGAAGTAGTGAGTATCAAAAAGAAATGAAAAATGTGTGGTATCTTTTTCATGCTACAGAAAACAATAAACAGACCACAAATATAGCATATTTTCTTATTTTTCCATGAAAACACATCTTGGTATTTCATTAGAATTGTCTCCAAGGAGACGAATTAATTCTAATGAAATACTAAGATGTGTTTTCATTTAGAAGCAAACTATTCAATAAGTGCGATATGCTGATGTGTAAACAGTAGTGTGTTACTGTGATTCTATTTTACAAAATTAAAATTGTGAAATACCCAATTGCTTCAGAAACGATGGTGTGACAATACTCAATTACTAATTCCTTATCTGGAGCCCTACTAAAGTTTAGTGAAACGGCCCTCTGTATGCCGTGCGGTATGCAATGTTTTCTAGTTCAACCTTGTTTTTCAGCCATGACTGATACGGCCCCATACAAGGTTAAATCCAGGAAAGTTCTTCGACTCAACAAGGGAGTGGAACTGACCCCGTCTTCGTATATAAACATTGAAGTCGTAAGTCCCGGTGGAAAACATGGGGCAAAGTCGGTCATTTTGATTACAAGTCATTCAAGGTATGTAACTCGTAAAACTTTTAAACAGTACTAGCTAAAGACCTGAAACTTGGTATGTAGCTTCCTTATGATGAGTAGATGCGCAAAGTTTATTTTGATTTTTGATTTGACCCCTGTGTCCCCTCGTTTACTATCAAAGTGATACATGCATCTGGGGCATCCGTGTTCTATGAACACATTTTTTTGTTTCTGTTTCCTTCGATGGAATGTCGCTCTTGCTTACATGTACTTACCAAACCACTGTCTGTTCCACGTTTTGCTGCCGACAAACTTTTGGCTATTAAACACATTACCGGTAAATCTAAAAAATAAAAAATAAAAGTACTTTTTTATCAATAACAAAAAAGTCACCCTCCCCCAAAAAAATGATTTGATGAAATTCCATCAAATATTGATTTTATTGCGAAAAAAATATTTTCCTATGTGATAAACATGGGGGCTAAAAATAGATTTTTTAAAAAATATCTTTTATTTGTCGACCGATTTTCAAAATCTAACTTTTTGTTTTCTTAGTTTTTCAAGCTATCTCGCCAGGTTTCGGAGTCAATTTCCAAAATCTTTCGTTTTTTGATCCTTCAGGATCAAAAAAAACAAAAAGTTTTGGAAATTGACTCCCCATGTTAAATTGACGGTTGACTGGCGCAGTCATATAACATCAGCCCCACCTAAGACTCCTAGTTGCGAACAGGCGAGCTGTATGGTCTTCTGCCAACTCGTATACCGGTAATCACTTTGAAATAGAATTGATTTGGAATTATAAGGAATAAACAGGGCTCCAGATAAGGTGCGTACTGGCTTATTTTATGCACTTATTTTAGCACAATACACACTGATTATCAAAAGTGGGATACAAAATACTCACACCATATGTGAAAATATGCATGGATTTTCAAATTGAGTAGTGAAAATACTGTAATAAAGTTGAAATTTACTTTAATAGTTGAGCTGCAAAAAGCAAATACTGTTTTCTTTTTGCAGATCAAATAAGTGAATATATAAAAAAATATATAATTTGTTCCCTGTTTAATATTAAAGGAAGAAAACCAATAATACATATGTAAAAGCAAAATACGCGTTGAAATTTGGGGTATAATAAATGCTCTTTGGATACAAAACGTATCTGTAGCCTATTTCATCAACATTGCAAAGTATACTTTAGTAGCAAAGTATACTTTGAGGGAGAAATTTTCAATTTTATGATAAATTTATCAATTTTTATTATACTGAATTTATTACATTATCACAGCCAATTTGGCTGTGATAATGTAATAAATTCAGTATAATAATTCTGCATACTTTTAATCATGAAATATATGCAGTTGTTAGTTCTATATGAAATAATGCATTTCAGGAAAAATAAATGATTACTCCCTCAAAGTATACTTTGCTATTAAAGTATACTTTGCAATGTTGATGAAATCGGCTACTGGAGCTCTGAACAAACAACATCGTCTTTCAACTTCAATCAATCAATCACTCATATTATTTGCAGGTACCTGTTCAACTGCGGTGAAGGAACACAAAGATATTTGAACAACGAAACAAGGTATGTCACTTTTCCAACCCTATTCAGACTGTGCTGCCAATGTATACATCAGAGCTCCAGATAAGCTGCGTGTTGGCGTATTTTACGCACTTATTTTAGCAGAATACGCATTGATTATCAGAAGTGGGAGTACAAAATACTCACAGCTATGTGACAATATTCATTGATTTTCAAATTGAGTAGTGAAAATAATGTAAAACAGTAATAAAGTTGAAAATTTACTTACCGGTAGTTGAGCTGCAAAAAGCAAACAGTGTTATAAGTGAATTTTTTTTTTATCATTTGGAACAAGTAATAAGGAAGAAAATCGATAACAGATTCGTAAAAGTAAAATACGCATTGAATTCGTACACGACTCTTTAGATACAAAACTTATCTGGAGCGCTGTATACAGTGTAGATCTTGAAGAGATGGCTCGCAACGAGCCATCTCTTCAAAATCTACACAGTATGTAGATTGCTGTTGCGCTCATGACTGCTCACCACCTGCGGAATTTTGTTTTACAAACAACATTTCAGTTATTTTGTATTTCCTTAAAGGTACATGCCCACTCAGTAGGTTATAATGTAGGGAGACAGATAGTTTTGTATATTCTGTAGATATGACATTTTCTGCAAATTAAACATTCATTCACTTCCATGAAAACTGATTAACCTGTTCTATTATTTTTGGCAATGTACTAGTTCTACATCAAATATTATCTGTATAAAGGTATACAAATATACAGTTTACTAAATTTCGACATGCATGCAACAGGTTTGGGTATGCACTTCGGTTGCTCACATTTTTTGAATGGGTCAAATTGTAGCTGTAGATAACATATTGGAGGCAGATTATTGTAGCTAGTGGAATAGTGACACAATTATAAACTTATTTATCCTAAAAGAACATTTTGTTCCGACTGAGTGGGCATGTACTTTTAATACCTTTGTCTTTTAATCCCTTGTCTGATTTTGGTAATATTTAACTGAATTGTGTGTCTCTTATACGTGATGTTTTGTTTTGCATGCACCCCATAACGCAATGGTCAAGGTCACTGGGCTCTTCACTCGTACATTTAGGAAATGTGTGTTTGTTTTAATTTTCCTGATACATACAGATCAAGGTTATTATTATGCCCCCTATGCAATAGCAAGGGGGCCACATGGGGTTGCTCTTGAGGTTCTGTCTGTCCATCCATACAGCCATCCGTCCGTCCATATTTGATGGATTTGCATATGCAGCCTATGCTCAATACATGTAAATCCAATAATTGAAATGTCCGTCTGTGTACATTTACTCAACATGTATATCTTCAATATTGCACGAAGGATTGCTTCAATACTTGGACACTTGAATCGTCTGAAACTTTAACACACACTCACGCCAACATTAACACGACCTTGACCTTTGTCGCCTTCGAAATGTCGCTGAAACACTTCGCCATTTTGTTACGTCACGTATGCCAAGGGGGTGAGGGCATAGCCATGTTTTACAAACATAATGTCTAGTTGAACTGAACATGCGTGACACACTAGCGCCACCTATGACATGACCTTGACCTTTTCCCTGGTAGAAACGACTTTTCACGCCTCTGCAGAAGATGTCTTTTGAAAACATTGTGGGAAAAGGAGAAATTGCTTGTAATGTTTTATTTTTATAAACCGGTCTGGTTTAGATAAAAAAAATATTTTTTAGCAAAATAATCAAACGGGAATCAGGGCTCCAGATAAGCTGCATATTTGCGTAAATACCCAAATGAAATTGCCAAAAACCCAATTAAAATCAGAAGTAGCGAGTATCAAAAAGCAATACAAAATTTGTGGTACCTTTACAATAAACAGACCACAAATATAGCATATTTTTCTTATTTTTCATGAAAACACATCTTGGTATTTCATAGAATTGTCTCCAAGGAGACAATTCTAATGAAATGCCAAGACATGTTTTCATTTCGAAGCAAACTATTCAATAATTGCTGTCTGTTGATGTGTAAACAGTAGTGTGATTTTATTTTACCCAATTAAAATATTGAAATACCAAATTGCTTCAGATATGATAGAGTGAAAATACTCAATTACTAATTCCTTATCTGGAGCGCTGGGGAATAGTAATTAGGAACTCGGCATTCCCTCCTAGATGGTAAACACGTATTTTGAGATTGCCTGCTCATCATTGTCTGTATGTTTATTCTATAGAAAAAACCAGGAGGATCATGCGGCAAGGGCGTGGTAAAATGTGGCTGTGATTAGAGAAATGGGGCTTATGGGTTTTGTGACTAGTGTAGCTCATGATCAAATAGCACACTCCTGTAGCCTGGTAATGCTTTATATTGCTTGTTAGAAGCATGCCGGATGTTTTATTGATGGAATAGCGAACAGTGCAGATCCTGACCAGACTGTGCGGATGCACAGGCTGGTCTGGGTCTACACTGGTCGAAAAACTCATCAAGCCCCATTTCTTCAGTCGCAGCTGAATTTCTGTTATATCAGGACTCCAGATAAGCTTTGTGTCTAAAGAGTATTGTACCCTCTACATTCAAATTCATTTATTTTTGCATATGGATTACTGATTTTTATCGCATCGCGTAACGAAAATGGGATATAGGGATGCAAGTTGTCCGTCCATTTGTCCGTCACACTTTCCATTCTGCTGTAACTTCTTTATTGTATGACCGATTGGCTTGAAACTTCGTGCAAGTTTCTCGTCATTCATATTTTCGTTCCCCGCCCCACTCATGCTCCCCTACGTGCCACTCATGCTCCCCTACGCTTTTCTCCATTCCCCTATAACATCTTTACTTTATGAGCGATTGACTTGTATCTTTATGTGAATGTTTCTCATCATTCATATTATCATTCCCCACTCTACCCATGCTCCCCCACATCCAACATCAAGGTCAAATAACTTTATATTTTTACATTCACTAGATTTGTGCTTGTTTCTCCATTCCACTATAACATATTCCGTGTCCAAGCGATTGACTTGAAACTTCATGTGCATGTCCATATTCCCAAAGTCGAGGTTAAATCACTTAACATTTACTTCACTTCCACTGTAACTTCCTTACTGTATGAGCGATTGAGTTGAAGCTTCATGTGCATGTTACTCATCATTCATATGTTCATTCCCCGCCAGACCCATGCTCCCCACATTCCCCACATCAAGGTCAAATGACGTTGAAATTTCAGTCAGTAGATATATGCGAGTTTCGCAGTTTTCCTGTAACTTCTTTAGTGCACAAGCGATTGGCTTGAAGCTTCATGTGCATGTTTCTCATCATTCATATTTTCATTCCCCGCCCCACCGATGCTGCCTCCATGCCCAAGGTCAAGGTCAAATAACTTTGAAATGAAATTTCACATTCAATTATAAATGTGTACACATTTCTCCATTCTTTTATAACTTCTTTACTGTATGAGTGATTGGCTTAACATTGAATGTGCATGTTTATGATCCAACCACCACAGCGATGGGATACACAGAGCTCCAGATAAGCTTTGTGTGTAAAGAGTATTGTACCCCTGGTTTCAAATTACATGCATATTTTATTTTTACAAATGGATTGTTGATTTTCTTAATTATTAAGTAGGGAACAAATGATCAAAACAAATTAAAACATTGACTTATTTGAGTGTATTATTCCTTATTCACTTATTTATACTGTAATACAGTTTACTTCGTTGAACTACACTGTTTGCTTTTTGCAGCTCAATATTTTCAACTTTATTACAGTATTCCAGTACACAATTTGAAAATCAATGCGTATTTTCATATTGCTGTGAATATTTTGTTCGCTCAATGTTGATGATCAATGCGTATTTAGCTAAAATAAGTGCGTAAAATACGCCAATATGCACCTTATCTGGAGCTCTGGATATATGCCATTGGTGGTGTTCTTGTTGTGATTATTTCATTCTCCCAGTTTTGAAAATCAATACATGTATAGCTAAAATAAATTCACTATACATCAATACATGCTTTATCTGGAGCTGTTTAACTCTTTGCATGCTGGGAAATTTATGAGCTATAAATAGTTTAAAAATAGTGGACGACAATTTGTTACATTTTCTGTTATTTCTTCAACTGCAGCTGGGGTTATCCATTCACTGGTGCTGCATTCCGCGCCGGCGTAAAATGTTTCATGACAAAATATGCACCGGCAGGCCCGTAGCCAGGGGGGGTCGGAGCAGTCGGACAACCCCCCGTCCAGCCTCGAGGTCCACTTTTTTAGCCTCGAGGTCCACTTTTTTAGACCCCCCTAGATACCTCAGGCCCCTTGGGCCTTCGAAACGACCCCCCCTTCAAACAGGTCTGGCTACGGGCCTGGCCGGATTCATGACAAATTCCCATTCAGTTACATGCAGAAGATAACTGCATAAACACATTTTAATCTACTCTCTGTTTCACGAAACCTGCCCAAATTTTACGGCCATTTAAACAATGCAAAAACAATATATTTTTCGATAATATTAAATTTTATAAAAATTTAAGAACAAGCTTTCGTTAAATTTGGTAAAATATTGATATTATTGCAAAAAATGAGTTCTCTATGGGAATTTAACATGGGGGAAAAAAGCTTGAGGAGTCGAAAAACAAAAAAAATTAGAAATTGATTCTGAAATCTAGCTAGATACCTTGGAAATGATCTAACTAAGAAAAAAGAAGTTACATTTTGAATAAAAAGTAGGCTCTTTATTATATTTTGCTATAATTTAATATTATTCGAAAAATATATTGTTTTTGCATTATTTATATAGCCATAATACAATTTGGGCAACTTTTGTGAAACAGACAGTAGTAACCGACACAAAGAAACCACGACTTGACTGGTTTGGCCCTCAAGTTCGTTTTTAACTTTGGCTCTTTTGTTACCTGGGAGTTGAATTGGGTTATTGCCCATTATAAAAGTAGTAAGATCCTACTGCTTTTGGGAGGGGGCCAAGTGATTCTGATGTGGCGAGGACCTGACATTAGATAAGGATTATTCTGATTTCAGTGCTGAATATGTAGTTTTTTATGCCACCGGGTTTCGAAGAAACAGGTGGCATATAGTGTTTGGAACGTCCGTCTGTCTGTCCGTCTGTCTGTCTGTCCGTCTGTCCGTCACACTTTTCGGTTAACCACTTTGTCACAGTTTCTCAAATATGCTGCAGGTGGCATCCGCATTCGACAACGCATTTCTTGTTATTGTAAATATTCAGTTCTGATCTTGGGATTTTTCCCCCATTTGTACAGGAAATATATGGGATTTAATACTAAACCCATTGACCCGGCCTTAAATTACTTTAACTGTTGATAGGCCGTTAAACCCCAGCAAACAAACAAACAAGCAAACAAAGCTCCTGTTCTGACTCCGAAATTGCAATTTTTGGCCTGTACAGCGAACATTTTTCAACCGTTCCAAATCATACTTGGTATATGTAACAACCATCTAGTGCCAAAGTGAGTAACATGAACATTTTTATGCCCCCTATGTGATGAAGTTCCATCCGTCCATACCTCTGTATGTCCGTCCATGTACATTTGCGTCCAAAATGTTTGCAAGAGTTTCTCCAACATGTAATATCTTCAATATTATGCGAAGGATTGCTTCGAAACTTGGACACTTGAATCACCTGAACATTTGGCACACATGCGCACCACCATTAACACGACCTTGATCTTTTTCACCTTTGAAATGTCTCTGAAACACTTTTTGTTGCGTCCAAAAAGTTTGTAAGAGTTTCTCCAACATGTTATATCTTCAATATTACACAAAGGATTGCTTCCATACTTGGACACTTGAATCTGACACTGAACATTTACCACACACTCGCGGCACCATAAACATGACCTTGACCTTTGTCACCTTCGAAATGTTGCTGAAACACGTAACCATTTTGTTGCATCAAAAAGTTTGTAAGGGTTTCTCCAGTTACAGTGCAGTATGCCACGGGGGCATATCCATGTTTTACAAACATAATGTCTAGTTGACCTTCACATGGTTGTCGAAACACTTAGCCATTTTATGTCTAAAACTTTGTTTTTGAAACATAATGTCTAGTTGTTCTGAATTTACATGTTTAGTTATGCCCCCTATGCGATAGCAAAGGGCATATATGCGTTGCTCTTGAGGTTCCGTCCGTCCGTCTGTCCAGGCCAACGTCTGGCGGTTTAAGAGGTTAGGGGCGTGGCCTAACGCAAAAGATTCCTTTGATTTATTTTGTAAGCTCCTAAATTCTAAATGTTTAGGGGCTTTTTCTTTGTTCTTCAAACAATGGAAATACCCCATAAACCCAAAATGTTGGTCCGTCCGTCCGTCCGTGTACATTTACGTCAAAAAGTTTACATTGAGAAGTTTGTACGAGTTTCTCCATCATGTAATATCTTCAATATTACTTGAAGGATTGCTTTAATATTTGGACAGTTCATTCACCTGATCATGTGTGACACACTCACACCACCAGTGGCATGACATTTCTGACCTTTGAAATGGTGCTGAAACACTTCAATAGTTGGACACTTGAATCACCTGAAAATTTGTCCACCACTCGTGCCACCATTAACACGACCTTGACCTTTGTCACCTTCGAAATGTCATTGAAACACTTAGCCATTTTGTTATGGCAATTATGCCAAGGGGGCATATCCATGTTTTACAAACATTATGTCTAGTTTTGTTTTCTTTGCATTTTTTAGTTCTCGTTTGTGGCAATCGTTTCTTATTTACGCCAAAACACATCACTTTTATATATTTCAGCTAGTACTTTACACAAATATAATGGTTAACCCTTTCAACACCACAGACCTGTATTGTGGTACATGTATTGGCAAACAGTGTAGATCCAGATGAGCCGTTATCAGGATCTGCACTTTCTGCAAGTGATTTTCATATTTTTGAGAACAAAAACACCACCTTTTCATAAATTGACTAGTCTCAAAATCATTTTATGACGATTGGGTTGGTTGAAAAATTAACATATCAAAATCTATTAAAAGTAAAATACGCATTGAATTTGAAATCTGGAGGTGTATAATAACTCTTTAGATACAAAACTTATCTGGAGCCTAGCAGGTTTCTGATTTATTAAGCTTTATACAAAATATCATAATCCTGCAAGAAGTTGGGTACGGAGTCGATTGTTATTTGTGTTTTCTGACATTTTTCAGGGGAAGGATTGTTACCATTGACGACGTGTTCATAACACACAACTCCTGGAACAATATAGGAGGCTACTTGGGTAAGACAGCGACTTAACCCTTCCTACGCTGTTGATGGAAATTGACGTCTGCTGTTTTTCATTTTTGCTTTAATTCTTAACAAAAAACTGGTTTTGACAGCACATGAGAATCGTCTCCACTGGAGACGATTCTCATGTGCTGTCAAAACCAGATTTTTGTTGAGAAATATTGAAAATAAAACATTTCCAGCAGACGACAGCATTTAATTCAACGTAGTAAGGGCTAAAGTTGAATGCCCACTCGGTAGGCACAAAATGCCAGGTTATAATATAGGGAGACAGATTCTGTACATATGACATTTTCTGGCAAAATAAACATTCATTCACTATTTCCCCA
This sequence comes from Conchocele bisecta, assembly GCA_029237695.1. NCBI lineage: Eukaryota > Metazoa > Mollusca > Bivalvia > Lucinida > Thyasiridae > Conchocele > Conchocele bisecta. The sequence continues at coordinate 112,324,379 of CM055267.1, read as the reverse complement.
CGTATTGATTGGCATTATAATACATGTTATATCGGACGAAATGTCCACACTGATATAAGGGGCGATAACTGTGTTTCCTTTAAATGTTAACGGACATTACTATTTATTCTCGGTATTAATTTTTTGATGTGCAATGATCATACTTTATAATCTGTTGAAAATATTATTTTTTCTGGTGACGCATTTAATTAGTGTACAGTAATTAAAAAATAGTATGCCTCATTTGCATATGAAAATAGCCCGATACCACCGCGAGTCACTATCAGTGAAATAACTATTGTTTTAAAATCACTCTTTTTATTAAATTTTCGACCACATGGTCTTTATCAAAATAGTTTAAAACTGTATTGGCAGTCCTATGTGACGTCCATAGTATAGCAGTAAACCAGATGTGCTTCCCTTCGGAGGTTATTGGAATTTACTATTACTAAATGATTATATCTGTATAGCTGGCACTCATAATTTTTAGAACTGGTGCCAGTGGTGGAATAGTGACACAATTATACACTTATTTTATTTCCTATAAAGAACATTTTGTGCCTAGTGGGAATGTACCTTTAAAGTTTTATGGTTGGACCAAAAGTTACTTACAAAACCTAATCACGAACCCTTTCACGAACAACGAGCACCGTTTATTTCCTATATTCACATGCTCTAGATTTTTATTTGCATTGGTGGTAACCAATTCTTCGTCAAAATGATAGTTATGAGATTTAAACAGACTGCACAATAAAGGACAAACATTTTCTGTGTATGTTTCATAAAAAATTGTTATTATATTAAGGAAATACATAGGATAGGAAATCATGTGACCCCACACCCTGTATATTGCGGATACAGGGCAAGTGATTGTGAATGTTCATGGATTGGCTGTATGGTATTGCAATCTATTGTCATCTCCGCAATACCCGTTCACTTTCACTTTTCATTTTGGACACAACTGAACAACTGGTGTCCAAATACTGATGGTTATTACGGTTAGTAGAAATTATCCTGGATTCCTGATTTCACCAAAATTGCAAAGTATACTTATCTAGTAGGGAGTAATCATTTGATTCCCCGAAATGAATTACATGTATTCCCTATAGAAGTAACGACTGCATATATTTGATGATTAAAAGTATGCAGATTTATTATACTGAATTTATTACATTATCACAGCCAAAATGGCTGTGATAATGTAATAAATTCAGTATAATAAAAATTAATAAATTTATCCTTAAATTGAAAATTTCTCTTTCAAAGTGTACAAATAGGCTACAAATGCATGTGACGTACATTACACCCCATAATAGTGGCTGGTATCTATTGTGTTTCCAGGTTTTATTCTAGGAACGACGATCATAGAACACCCCAACAATGAGATCAAATTGCACGGTCCGCCCAGATTTGACCTGGTGAGTACAACAACGTCCAGTATGGAAGATGGCTGACATTATGGGTACTGACTGCGGCTTATTTGTGGCTGTGACTGGAGAACTGGGACTTATGTGAAAATGTGACCGATGTAGCTCCTGATCAAACAGCACAATCCTGTAGCCTGATGACGAGCTTTATTGCTTGTTGGAAGCATGATGGGTGTTTTATTGACGGAATAGCACTACACTGGTCGCAAAACCCTTCAGCCCCATTTCTCCAGTCAGAGCCACATTTAGTGTTTGATCTGTGTATCCCGATAAATTAACTCAGTCATGACACCCAATACTGTGCTGTTCTAAAGTTTGTTTAGCCCATCACATTTGGAATACAACTTTACGGTTATGAATTTGTATTCCCCCACCAATGAACTTTTTATGTCTTTAACATCGAGCCAAAAGATAATTTTCTTAATGCAATGTAAAAATGTGCAACATGTTTTATGCAACGTTCTGTCAAAAATGTTTTATCGAAGAAAATATTATATTTAGGTGCCTCAACAATACTGTATGTGATATACATGTATATATGTTACTATCCGCATCTAAAATGCATGTAAATAAAATGCATGTAAATAATGTGTTTTAAATATGAAATTAATGATATATTTTTATTAAATTAACATGTGAGGATCGATGTATTACGGTGAATCTCATTTGCTATGTGTACATGTACATGTTGGGTTGGAACTGATGATACTATGGGACTGATATTAAAACTGGATTACTATGAACACATCGGCTGAAATCATTGTCACTGTCCAGTGTCCAGGGTTGCAGCTGGGGGAACATAATTATGTGTCTTAAACATATACAGCATTTGCTTTTCAACATGGCTATGTGGACATGCCAATTGTGATTCACTGATCATTACTGGTATATATTAGATGTATATAACTGTCTATTTTATAGTGTCCTATAAGTCGAATACGGCTGGATACTAGCATTAATGTGTTAAGTAAATATCAATGTACATGTTTGCTAGTATACGACACTTTAATAAACTAATTTTGTATTGTATTGTATTTGGTTGGGGAGGGGGGACTTGTGTTCACCTTGTTTGTAAAGTAAATGCGTTTTAAAAAAAGTTTTTAATGTTTTCTCAATTACTCCTTAACTCCTTCACCAATTTCAATAATATTTGCCCACACTGTCTGTCTAGGGATTAGCTTCATAATAACGATGCCTTTTTACTATCAAGGCTGCAGGTGGGGGCATCCGCGTTCTATGAACACACTTTCTAGTTTTTTCTACTTTCCGTATTTTTCAATTAAAGTATATGTTGTTACCACTCAGTTGAACCGTCTCGACGAGACGGTTCAACTGAGTGGTAACAATATATACTTTTGATGATAAATAATAAAAATGGACATTCTGTGAGAAAAATTGTGTACATGTATCTATCTAGGGATTAGCTTCATAATAACGATGCCTTTTTACTATCAAGGCTGCAGGTGGGGGTATCCGTGTTCTAGTTTTGAAAGTTTTTGTAAGTTTCTCAAATAAGTAAGTTTCTCTAAGTGCGTCGCCAGACCACATTTTCTAGTGTTTTTTTTTATTATTATTATTATTATTTGTTCCCTATTTAATAAGAAAATCAATAATACATTTGTAAAAGTAAAATACCCACTGAATTTGAAATCTGCGGGTCTTATACTCTTTAGATACAAAACTTATCTGGAGCTTTGGGATCATTACCAAACTTCACCAATAGCTTCCTTCCTCACTTTGATGGCTATCCACCCAGTGTCATTTGTGTGACCTTGACCTTGGTGAGCCTAACCTTTGTATCAATAATTTTGGACTTCCTCATATTGTGACCTTGACCTTGGTGATGTTGATTTTATTGGTTTAGTGGGTGAGAAACTCCCCGGCGATCACCTTGTTGTTTAAAACTGGATTTTTTTTTAGGCTGGGTTTATTGGGAATGCTGCAGACTTCGCCGAGAATGGAACTGTCGTAGAAGCTGGTGTGAAGCACTTTAAGAAGGGCACCATCGCTTCCATAGGTACACTATTGTCCGATGATGTTAGCATGGTACAATTATCCATTTCACCACTGAGAAACTGGGGCCCGTTTCACTAAACATCGTACAACTAGAATGTTCGTAAGTGCAAATTTAGGATCGTCCGGAAATTTCAATTGATGGATTTACATTTATTGAGCATAGGCTGCATATGCAGCCTATGCTCAATAAATGTAAATCCAATAATTGTTTACAAGAAAACATTGTTAATGTGAAATTTACAGACTATCATAATCTTGCACTTACGAATATTTTAATCGTACGCAGTTTATTGAAACGGCCCCATGGTGAGGACTCTTCCATGTTAGACTATTCCATTGATCATGGGTCATTTTATAAACAATCAGAAAATATCCACTAACAGTGCAGATCCAGATGAGACGGCTCGTTACGAGCCGTATCATCTTGATCTACACTGTTTGCAAGCACTGGGTTAGCGGTCTACAGTGTTGAAAGGGTGAAACGTCGTCCACTCAATCAATCGACCCTAACCACTTGTTATCCTCTCGCCGAAATGCTTTCTTTGTTTATTCAATAACTTATGAACCTGTTTATCGATTTTGATAATATTTGGCCACAATGTGTGTCTATGGATGATGCTTTGTTCTGCGCACGACCCACATTCGACCGTCCAAGGTCAAAGTCAATGAGGACTTATGTTCACCTTGTTTGTAAGGCAAATGTGTGTTGGCTGCTAGCGAGGGGATTAGTTTGTAATGACGATGCCATTGTCAGAGCTACAGATAATCTGCATATTTACTTAAATACCCAATTAAAACGGCCATACACCCAATTGAAATCAGATGTAGCGAGTGTCAAAAAGCGAAATTGTGGTAACTTTATCATGCTGCAGAAAACAATAAACAGACCACAAATATAGCATATTTTTCTTGTTTTCCATGAAAACACATCTTGGTATTTCATTAGAATTGTCTCCCAAGTTTTCATTTCGAAACAAACTGTTCAATAATTGCTGTCTGTTGATGTGTAAACAGTAGTGTGATTTTATTCTACGCAATTAAAATGTTGAAATACCCAGTTGCTTTAGGAATGATGGAGTGACAATACTCAATTATAATTCCTTATCTGGAGCCCTGCCATTGTTATGTTTTCTGTCTGTTTAATCGCTTGTTAGACAGTGTCGGATAAACAGTGATTTCCGGGAGACGGGCCTATCGTAATATTTACAAAAATGTGTTGACCCAGATGGGCTAACACTAACATAACGAGCCTTCTCATCAGGATTTGCACCATTGTTTCAGTCACTCATAATCTTTTTCAGTTAACTCTTTGCATGCTGGGAAACTTGTGGGCTATAAATACAGTCAAACTTGTGTTAAGAGACCACTCAAGGGAACTGCCAAAAGTGGTCTCTTAACAGAGGTGGTCTCTTAATAGGGACAGCCATGTGGAGTGGGTACACGGATGATATATAAAAAACAACACAGTGACAACACAGTCAAGTAATAACATGTATACACATATATGTATGTTTATTAAAGTAATAACATGTACAATGGAAAACATAAGTTTGAATACACTGCAGCTCCATTATAACGCGGTAGTCGGGGATCCAAAATTTCAAACCGCGATCGAATCCGACCGCGTTATAAAATTTCGGGACATGCACGGGTACTGGTACTGCACGGGTTACTGGTATCATTCGCATTTCGGTTACCAACTATTGCGGGAATTCCATTAGCAACGGACCCATATAAAATCATGTCATTTGAATAGAAGTTAAAGTAGTAATTATTAATAATGCCTATGACATACAAACTTGTATGTATTAATGTATTAAACATACGAGTTATTTATAAAATCATGCTTATTACGTTGTATAGTGCTCGCGATAGACAGACGCTTATTACAATGTACACTACTCGCGATCAACAGACGCTTAAACGGATTAATTGATAATAAATAATGCCTATGGTCACGTGTCCTGCCTATTCATGCGGTTGATACGTGCATAATCTCAGGATGTGGGGTCATGTGATCTATTGTTTACGCTGCAAGTCATATTGATGAATGAAATTTACGATTTAAGCGAGATTGCCTTGGGCTGCAGTGTAAACAATAGACCACGTGATCCCATACCCTGACCCAGATAATGCTGAAACACCAGTCTATTTATAGAACGCTAAATACATGTTTTATGGATTATAGCCACCGCTTATAGCCGTGTTTCGAGACGTGTTTTCATGGGCGCCGACAGTCGCCGACGGTCGTTAAACGCGTCGTATTTTGACGAAATGGGCCGTATTTATACGGTCGCTGGTCGCAGACAGCAGGTGGTCGTTCATTGCAAGTACGTTATTATGGGAAATTCGTCGGGCGGGATTCAAACCGGTCGCTTACAGCAGGTGGTCGTTTATTACAAGTGGTCGTAAGCACAAGTTCGACTGTAGTTCAAAACTAGCGGACAAGAATTCATCATATTTTCTTGTATTTCTCCCCGTAAATATCATGAATATGTCTTGGAATTTCATTAGAATTGAGTCCTGAGGACTCAATTCTAATGAAATTTCAAGACGTATTTACAGAGAGAAATAAAACATACTCCTATTAAATCGTTTGGCGGATATTTTCGCCGCTAGCATGCAGAGAGTTAAAGGTACATGCCTGTCAATATTCCACCAGTTCTAAAAATGAGGAGTGCCCGCTACAGACATAATCATTTAGTCACTTGCGGACAGCGCGATAGAGTCGGCAAATTGGCCGTACGTATGCGTGCGTCCGGGTTAATGTTTTTGGTTAAAGTTTTTCGGTATACTATCAAAGCATCGGCGGGAGCGACATGCGGGCCGCGGCCATCTAATGTTTCTATCAATAAATTAATTGTAATCAGACACACTTTAAGAAAGAAAATTATTCTGGCCTATACATTAACCGCCAATAGTGTCCATTGGAGAAATGGGGCTCATATGTGGCTGTGACTGGGGAAATGGGGCTCATGGGTTTCGCGACCAGTGCAGATCCAGATCAGCCTGTGCATCCGCACAGTCTGATCAGGATCTGCACTGTTCGCCATTCTTTCAATGAAACGAGCGTACTTCTTCTAACGAGCCATATAGATCATTATAAGGCTACAGGAGTATGCTATTTGATCAGGAGCTACACTGGTCACAAACCCATAAGCCCCATTTCTCCAGTCGCGTTCGCATTGGTCGCAGTAATTGGATGCAATAGTTTACCAGAGCTCCAAGATAAGTTTTGTATCTGAAGTGTATTGTTACATGACTGGCGTTGTTCGACACCGCTCACAGCCTTGTTCAAATATACAGCACATGCTGTTTGACCATGGCTGTGGATAATGCTCATTCCCGGGCCAAGCCAACAACTATGTAATGCATGTGTCTCATGACATTACTAGAATGCGCCATTACATTACCAGACCAGTTCACCACGGTCGCAATGCAATTTTGAAATTGATGCGGCTGCATCACGCGCCGTGTACTGCGGCCCCAGAATATGTATTTGTAAATCAGCTGTTTGAATGGAGCAGATTATCAAAGTACCGAAAGTACTGTATATATGTATATACGACCTTGGGGTTCAAACAGTTCCCTCATGCCACGACAAACGTTTACACACGGCTGGACATTGTCGAACCTTATAATATACCCCCATATTTCAAATTCAATGCGTATTTTACTTTTACAAATGTATGATTGATTTCATTCCTTATTAAATAGGGAACAAATGATAAAAAAATAAAACAAAATTAAAAATTTACTTATTTAAGCTGCAAAAAGTAAACACTGTACAGTTCAACTAAGTGAATTTTCAACTTTATTACAGTATTTTCACTACTCAATTTGAAAATCAATGCGTATTTTCACATTGCTGCGGGTATTTTGCACTCGCACTTTTGATAATCAATGCGTATTCAGCTAAAATAAGTGTGTAAAATACGTCAATACGCCCATTATCTGGAGCACTGATGGTTTACAGTTAAGAAGGAGTATGATTCCGGCCCATACATCGACAGTCAATTGAGGGTGGACTATGTTCCATTGCGACGGGACGACATTGACGCCAATACAGACAGATCGTCCGCTTCTGACGGCACAAATGGCAACTCTGATAGTAGGTGGTAGATGGAGTTATTGGACCCGTTTCACTAAACTTTGTACGACTAATGTTTGCAAGCGCAAATTTAGGATCGTCTGGAAATTTCAATTGATGGATTTACATTTATTGAGCATAGGCTGCATATGCAGCCTATGCTCAATAAATGTAAATCCAATAATCGTTTACAAGGAAACATTGTTAATGTGAAATTTACAGACCATCATAAGCTTGCACTTACGAACACTTTAGTCGAACAAAGTTTAGTGAAATGGCCCCATGATGATGAGTAATATTTCAAGTTATTTCTTTACTTCCTGCTTCATGGAGAGATGACCTAATAAATTTGCTAATACACATTTTATTAAATTAGTTTTTATACCCCCTCAACGGTTGTCCGTCCGTCACTAAACTTTAGTGGGTGGCAGGTGGGAGCATGCGATGGGTAATTTAACGATCGGGGTTCATCCTTACCGGAATCCCGACTGGAGACCTGGTTTGGCCCTCACATACGTCTTTGGCATTTTGTATGTGACAGTTGAATCTGGTTATACCCCTTATAAGAGTAATCCTACCAGTATTACTTTTAAATAGGGGAAGGGGCCAAGTGACTTTGGTGCGGTATGGACCTGGCACCAGGTCAGGTTATTCTAATTTCAGGGCTGAATATGTTGTATCTCAATGTAAATATTCCGTTCTGATTTTGGGATTTTCCCCCCAATGCAGCAGGTTAAAACGGGATCGAACCTGTTTGCCCGGCCTTACATGACCTTAGCTGTTGATAGGCCGTTAAACACTAATAAACAAACAAACAAACAAACACTAAACTTTAACACTCTGGTAAATGGCTTATATTCATTACTCGGATCTGCTTCATATTTCACAAACAATGGTCCTCTACTGCCCTGTGACAAATCCACGTTTGTGCCGCCCCCGCTTATCCCAGGGTCAAGGTCACATACTTGGTGCGTTCCAACACTTAATTCTCGGGTAAAGGGTTTATACTTTCTGTTTCGTGGGTGGCAGGTCGGAGCACGCGATGGGTAATTTAACGATCGGAATCCCGACTGGAGACCTGGTTTGGCCCTCACATACATCTTTGGCATTTTGTATGTGACAGTTGAATCTGGTTATACCCCTTATGTGAGTATTACGATATTCGTAATCCTATTTTAGGGGAAGTTGCCAAGTGACTTGGTGTGGTATGGACCTGGCACCAGGTCAGGTTATTATAATTTCAGGGCTGAATATATTTGTTCTCGATGTAAATATTCCGTTCTGATTTTTGGATTTCCCCCCCAATGCAGCAGGTTAAAACGGGATCGAACTTGTTTGCACGGCCTTACATGACCTTAGCTGTTGATAGGCCGTTAAACACTAATAAACAAACAAACTTTCTGTTTCGTTGCTCGGATCTGCTTCACATTTCATAGAAGCACTGCCGCTAAGCCCAGGGTCAAGGTCACATACTTGGGTTCACGCAGGGTTATTCTGTAAGCCTCGCTTACTGACAAATCTAGTTTCTTGTTTCCTTGCTCGTATCTGCTTGATATTTCACACACACATTGCTCAAATGCTCCCTCTATCGCCCTGTGACAAAACCACATTTTTGCTGCCCCCCCGGAAAGCCCAGGGTCAAGTTCACATTCTTTGCGCATTCAAAACCAAACCGTAATGCTCCGATAAATAGCTTATGATTTCTGTTTCGTTGCTCAGATCAAATCTATGACCACTACCTTTCATATGTCCGGCCCACAGACTCCATATTTAGGGGCACCGCGAGAGGGGAGGTGGTATCCCGTAAGTCTCGCTTACTGACAAATCTAGTTGATACTAGTTTTTTAGCTCACCTGAGGGTAGGGGGATTACAAAATTGTTAAAATGATGTCATTACGTAATCCAAGATGGCCGCCGTCTAAAAATAGCACAAATTCTTAAAAAATCTTCTTCTCAAGAACCGCCAACCGGATTTCGACAAAACTTGGTAGGAATGATCGATGTACAATGCTCTTTCAAAGTTGTTAAAATGGTGACCCCGGGGTCAAAAATGGGCGTGGCCCATGGGGTCAAATTGGGGTCAAATTTTATTTTTCACCAAATATGGTCATGTCATATATCAAATTGAAGGTATCAATGAGGGGATCACTCTGGTGCAATATTTGTCGAAATCGGATGATTATGTCATCCAAGATGGCCGCCGAAAGGTCAAAAGGTCGTTCTTTTATTGGAGATTTCAAAATTCTTCTTCACATGAACCGCTTGGCCCATGGTAGCCAAACTTAAAAGTTATGGTCCATGGGTGAAGCCTTTTCAGATTTGTTAAAATGGAGGTCATCGCTAATCCAAGATGGCCGCTGTCTAAAAATAGCATAAATTCTTAAAAAAAATCTTCTCATGAACCGCTAGCCGGATTTCTACGAAATTTTGTGGGATTGATCAATGTACAATGCTCTTTCAAAGTTGTTAAAATGGTGACCCGGGGTCAAAAATGGGCGTGGCCCGTGGGGTCAAATTGGGGTCAAATTTTATTTTTGACCGAATATGATCATGTCATATATCAAATTGAAGGTATCAACGAGGCGATCACTCTGGTGCATTTTCCATGGGTGAAGCCTTTTCAGATTTGTTAAAATGGAGGTCATCGCTAATCCAAGATGGCCGACGTCTAAAAATAGCAGAAATTCTTAAAAAATCTTTTCTCAGGAACCACATGGCCGATGCTGGCCAAACTTCATAGGAAGTTAAGATCCTTAAGTGAAGCATTTTCAGATTTGGTAAAATGAGTCATTGCTTACTCCAAGATGACCGCCATCTAAAAATAGCACAATGAACACATGAACTCAATGTCACATTCTCCTCTGGTGTTCATGGAGTCAGGTGAGCGAATTAGGGCCATCATGACCCTCTTGTTTCTCATATTGTTGTCTTTCGTCTCAATAATAAAATAGGGAAGTATGAATGATTGCGTCCAGCAGATTGGAGCTAAATTTTAGGCATGCAAATGGAACCGTATTCCTAAAATATAAACTGTTGACTGCATTTATTGATTGCGAACAACCCATTGCCTGCCTGTACAGCGAAAAACACGGGTCAACCAGACACGATTAATCAGTTTTCACTGTATTACTTATTTTATTACTTATTTATTTCAAACCCTCTTTTATTTTCCAATCTAGATGAGATGGGTGAGAACTCGCTGGCACTCCAGGAGAAAAGGGAGCTAGATATTGCCATCGCGTTCATCATTACGGTGAGTAGCCGGCATTGCTTAACCCTTTCACCCTAAGTAACTGGAATGGATTTTGATACGTTAATTTTGCAACCAATTCAATCGTCACAAAATGGTTTTCAGACTAGTTCATTTATGAAAAAGGGGTGTTTTTGTTCTCAGAAATATCAAAATTATTTGTAAAAGTGCAGATCCTGATGAGACGGCTCGTCACGAGCCGTCTCATCTGGATCTACACTGTTTGCCAATACCACTGTACAGGCCTGTGGGGTTGAAAGGGTTCAATAGACACTTTATACATGTGAACATATGTGACACAATCAATTATGGTTTTAGCTTATGCCCCCCTAGGTACATTGTAGGTCTCAGTAGAGGCAAATAGTGTTTGGACTCTGTGTCTGTCCGTCCATCCATACGTGGGTCCGGTTAAAATGTTTGCTGGAATTTCTCCAGTCTGCCATCGTGGACATATAAGGTTCGACAATGTCCAGCCGTACGTAAACGTTTGCCGTGGCATGATGGAACTGTTTGAACTCCAAGGCTGTAGTTATTATGTTTCTTTTGAATCGGGGATCGTAGCTAGTTATTTCCCTTTGCAGATCTATTTAGAGAGATCCGGTCCTTTGGTTTATTTGAGCGTTTATTTCTTTCTGAATGACTTGCAAAAATAAAGACTGCAACCAGGGTAGACCCAGATCTGATTGCAATCCAATTAATAAGTGTTACAATATGAATCTGGCAGATATTGCAGTTCCGGATCAGATTGTGCAGATATGTCGGATGATCTGGTTCAACACTAGTCGAAAACACTATGATGGCTTCTTTACACAACAAATCATGTGATATTCGGTTTTATTACAAGCAATTAGGCCATACAATATACATGTTGGGCCGGATTTCTATAATAAATTCAAAGGGAAATAACTAGCTACGATCCCCCCATTGCTTTCATTATATTGAAATGAGTATCTGTTTAGCTATTCGGGAAAATTGGAATTGAGTAAATTTAAAACTTCATCACACTGTTTGCAGATCAGCTGGATATTTCAAGAAACATACAAAGAGTAGATAGTTCATGAACATACAAAGAGTAGCTAGTTCATGCTGGATATTTCAAGAAACATACAAAGAGTAGATAGTTCATGAACATACAAAGAGTAGCTAGTTCATGAATATACAAAGAGTAGCTAGTTCATGAACATACAAAGAGTAGCTAGTTCATGCTGGATATTTCAAGAAACATACAAAGAGTAGATAGTTCATGAACATACAACGAGTAGCTAGTTCATGAACATACAAAGAGTAGCTAGTTCATGCTGGATATTTCAAGAAACATACAAAGAGTAGATAGTTCATGAACATACAAAGAGTAGCTAGTTCATGAACATACAAAGAGTAGCTAGTTCATGAACATACAAAGAGTAGCTAGTTCATGAACATACAAAGAGTAGCTAGTTCATGCTGGATATTTCAAGAAACATACAAAGAGTAGATAGTTCATGAACATACAAAGAGTAGCTAGTTCATGCTGGATATTTCAAGAAACATACAAAGAGTAGCTAGTTCATGCTGGATATTTTAAGAAACATACAAAGAGTAGCTAGTTCATGAACTAGCTACTCTTTGTATGTTTCTTGAAATATCCGGCATGAACTAGCTACTCTTTGTATGTTTCTTGAAATATCCAGCTGACCTGCAAACAGTGTGATGAAGTTTTAAATTTACTCAATTCCAATTTTTAGTTCGCCTGCACAAAGTGCAGAAAGAGCTAATGGCATACCTACGGCATCGTTGTCGTCAACGTTTGCGTCCACAAACTTAACATTGGGGTAAATGTTTTGTTTCTTTTCATGGAACACCTTGATATTTCGTACATGCATTCCTCAGTTGATTTGGCCTTACATGACTTTAGCTGTTGAACACCAATAAACAAACAAACAAACAAACATCCTCAGTTGACTCTATCATGCTATAGCAAATCGACGACCCACCGCCCACACATTACCCCAAGGTGAAGGTGACAAACTTGGTGCGTTCATAAACTTAACTTTGGGGTAAATTTGTTATAACTTCTGTTCCTTTACAAGGAGTGCCTTGATATTTCATTCATGCATTCATCTGATGATCCTCTATCACGCTGTAACAAATCCACCACCCATCCCTTACCCCAAGGTCAAGGTCACAAACTTAGTGTGTCCACAAACTTAACGTTGGGGTAACTGTGCTATAACTTCTGTTTCCTTTCATGGAACACCTTGATATTTATGCCCCCACCTCCAAATGGTGAGGGGGGCGTATTGTGTTACCGGCGTCCATACGTCCTGTCCGTCCCCAAACCTAAACGCTCAAGTAAAGGTCTTATAATTTCTGTTTCCTTGCACGGATCTGCTTGTTATTTCACACATGCATTGCTCTAATGGTCCTCTACCGCCTTGTGAAAAATCCATGATTGTCCACCCCCACTAACCCTAGGTCAAGTACTTGATGCATTTAAAACCTTAACTCTCGGGGTAGATGTCTTATAATTTCCTTGTACTGATCTGCTTGATATTTCACACACACATTACTCTAATACTCCTCTACTGCCCTGTGAAAAATCCATGATTGTCCTGCCCATGTAAAGCCCGGGGTCAAGGTCACATACTTTGTGCGTTCGAAACAGTAGGTGTCTTATAATGTGAGTTGCCTTGCATGGATCTGCTAGATATTTCACACACCCATTGCTCTGATGGTCTGCTCGTTTTCTTTGGCTGCCAATGGGGGCATTCATGTGCCAACAGGTCACATTTCTAGTTCATACATGCATTTCTCAGGTGACCCTCTATCATGCTGTAGCAAGTCCTAGACAAACCACCCATGGCTTACCCCAAGGTCCAGGGTTCGCACAGATCTTGAAAATGGGTTATAAATAGTTAAAAAAAATAGCAGACGATAAATATACCCCGGTATATGAAGTATAAGTATGTCAAGGGGTGTATAGTTTTTGTCATTCCATCCGTTCCCATCCGTCCGTTCGTAAAATTTGTGTTTAAAGTTTTTATTTGTCATCCAGGTGGCAGCCGGGGGGATCTGCTAGCCTCTGCTCATTTGCTCTAGTTCATTATATTTTCTTTTATTTCTGTCTGTAAATATGTCTCGGAATTTCATTAGAATTGCGTCTTTCGGTATGTCGGTATGTCGGTATTTACAGAGAGATATAAAAAAAGTTGTGAGGGGGGGGGGTATACTGGAGTCCGGTTGTCCGTCGTCCGTCCATCCGTAACTAAACTAAACATCAGAGAAATATGTTATAACTTCTATTTCCTTCATCTAAAATGCTTAATATTTCACACATGCATTCCTGTAAGTAAAGCTCTACTACCATGCTGCGCCAAATCCACGACCAACCCCTGCTGATCCCAATGTCAAGGTCAAATACTTAGTCTCTATGAACTTAACATCAGAGAAATAAGTTAATATTTCACTTATGCATTCCTCTTTGGTTGTACTATCATGCTGTGACAAATACATGACCGTCCAGCCCCCGCTGATCCCAAGGTCAAGGTCACATACTTTATAGTCCCTTTACAAAACTGAACATCAGAGAAATATGTTATAACTTGTATTTCTTTCATCGAAAATTCTTAATATTTCATGCATGCATTCCTGTAGGCTCTACTATCATGCTGTGACAAATTCAGGCTGATCTCGAGGTCAAGGTCACACACGTACTTAGTCTCTTTACAGTCTCTTTAACATCTGACAGAGAAATTGGTTATAACTTCTATTTCCTTGCTCGGATCTGCTTCACATTCCACACGCATTATTCCGTAAGCCTTGCTTACTGACCAATCTAGTTTGTGTTGTTTTGATTATACAGTCTACATTTGTTACCTCAATCTTACTATAAATCAAACTACTGATAAGGCTCTACTACCATGCTGTGCCAAATCCATGACCGTCCAGCCCCCACTGATCCCAAGGTCAAGGTCACATACTTAGTCTCTTTACAAAACTTAACATCAGAGAAATATGTTATAACTTCTATTTCTTTCATTGAACATTCTTAATATTTCATGCATGCATTCCTCTAAGGCTCTACTATCATGCTGTGACAAATCTCCGCTGATCTTGAGGTCAAGGTCACATACTTAGTCTCTTTACAAAACTTAACATCAGAGAAATCGGTTACAACTTCTATTACCTTGCTCGGATCTGCTTCACATTTCACACACGCATTGCTCCAATGGACCTCTACCACCCTGTGATAAATTCACGTTTGTGCCGCCCCCGCTAAGCCCAGAGACAAGGTCACAAGCCCACACACTTGGAAATATTTTACATATTTAGGGGTACCTGGGCCCACGCGGGGGGGTATTCCGTAAGCCTCGCTTACTGACCAATCTAGTTTGTGTTGTTTTGATTATACAGTCTACATTTGTTACCTCAATCTTACCATAAATCAAACTACTGATAAGGCTCTACTACCATGCTGTGCCAAATCCATGACCGTCCAGCCCCCACTGATCCCAAGGTCAAGGTCACATACGTAGTCTCGTTACAAAACTTAACATCAGAGAAATATGTTATAACTTCTATTTCTTTCATTGAACATTCTTAATATTTCATGCATGCATTCCTCTAAGGCTCTACTATCATGCTGTGACAAATATCCGCTGATCTCGAGGTCAAGGTCACATACTTAGTCTTAGTATACTCTTTACAAAACTTAACATCAGAGAAATCGGTTACAACTTCTATTTCCTTGCTCGGATCTGCTTCACATTTCACACACACATTGCTCCAATGGATCTCTACCACCCTGTGATAAATTCACGTTTGTGCCGCCCCCACTAAGGCCAGAGTCAAGGTCGCAAGCCCTCACACTTTGAATTTTTTTTACATATTTAGGGGTACCTGGGCCCACGCAGGGGTATTCCGTAAGCCTTGCTTACTGACCAATCTAGTTTTCACCACTAGCATGCAAAGAGTTGACTGCCCATTTGTTTTTCAGCCTCATAACACTAGGAAGAGAATTTCCATGGAGAAGGTTTCAGCCCTGGGACTGAAAACGTAAGTTCATGTATCACATCATCTAGTATGATTTGTCAAATTTGACTTCCGTATTTATTATCCCCTCCTTTCGACTAGCCGTTAGGCAGGACTAGAGGTGGATAGGGTGTGGCTTTGTCAAAAATAAAAACGAGACACCTTACTGTGCTAAGAAACTGATATAATTATAAGTCAAAGGAGACATTTTAAACAAAAAACGTTTTTTTACCTTTTATATCATATTAAAATTATCATTGTTTTATCACATTTACTGTCTGTTCCACATTTTTCTGCCGACAAACTGTTGGTTATTTTAAACACATTAAATCTAAAAAACATATTTGAATGTAAGTACTTCTTGATCAATATCAAAAAAAGTCACCATCCCCGATTGTTTTTATTTGATGAAATTCTATCGAATATTGATTTTATTGTCATTCCACCATTGCTTCTAACAAGCCATTTAGATTGATGTAAGGCTACTCAAAGCTCCAGTTAAGGTGCGTAATTTGACCAACTTGGGGTGAAATTTTGTTATTTCTTCATCAAAAATGGCAAGTTGGGAGTCCTTTAGAATCGTCTCATTGAGACGATTCTAAAGCACTCCCAACTTGCCATTTTTGATGGAGAAATAAGAAATTTACCTACAAGTTACGTACCTTAACTGGAGCTCTGGCTACTGGAGAGAACTATTTGATAAGGAGCTACACTGGTCACAAACTCCATAAGCCTGCCCCATTTCTCCAATCACAGCTACATACTGAGAAATGGGGCTTATAGAGAATAGTAGGTTAGTGCCGTGAATGGGAAAAAATATCTGGCAAGGCTTAGGAAACGGGATGGGCGAGGCTCTGCCGAGCACATCCCGTTTCCGTGCCGCGTCAGATATTTTTCCCATTCATGGTACTAACCTACTATTCTATTTATCCCGTCAACACCTACAAATGGCTTTAAAATGCAAAAAAGTAACCCCAGTCACCGCACATATTCATACGCAGTGATTAGGTCGTATTGACAGGATATCAACAATGTTTCATGGCACCGTGTTTCACGGCACATACGTACTGTGTTGATGGGATAAATTAGGATTGTGTCCAATCACAGCCACATATGGTGGGTGGTTGGTCAGGCGAACGCGGCGGCGTAAATTAACGGTACCGTAGGGATTCCTCCTTATAGGAATCACGATTTGCCTGGTTTGGCCCTCAGGTACGTTTTTATCTTTGGCTCTTTTTTTACCTGGGAGTTGAATTGGCTTATTGCCCATTATAAAAGTAGTAAGATTATTACTGATCCTACTGCTTTTTGGAGGGGGCCAAGTGATTCTGGTGATTCTGATGTAGGAATTTTCTCCCCATTTGTACATGTACTTGTACAGAGAATATATGGGATTTAGTACTAAACCCATTGACCCGGCCTTAAATGACCTTAGCTGTTGATAGGCTGTTAAACCCCAACAAACAAACAAACAAAACACAGCCACATATGACATGTTGAAGACACAGTAAACATTCAGTGAAGCAATCAATATAATATGTTGTAGTGGACCGTGGCTCCATAAAATAACAAATGGAGAGACAGTGGAATTCGATGGAAAGGAGGTTTGTACATATGTGATCAGAGCTCCAGATAAGGTGTGTATTGGCGTATTTTACGCAATTATTTTAGCTGAATACGCATTGATTATCAAGTGGGAGTACAAACTACGCACAGCAATGTGAAAATACGCATTGGTTTTCAAATTGAGTAGTGAAAATACTGCCATAAAGTTGAAAATTCACTTAGTTGAGCTGCAAAAAGCAAACAGTCAATATGTGAATGTTTAAAATTGTTATATTTTTTATCATTAATTTTGTTCCCTATTTAGTAATGAAGAAAATCAATAATCCACTTGTAAACGTAAAATACGCAATGATTTTAAAATCAGGGGGTATAGTACGCTTTAGACACAAAGCTTATCTGGATCTTTGTGTGATAACTGGAGGAATGTATTTCTTATCCCCTCGCCGATAGATAGGAGGTGATATAGCGATGGTATGTTAGTACGCATGCACTCCATGTCCAAACATATAAGTTTGATGTCACTTAGGACTTACATTCACTTTGTGCATTAAGCAAACGTGTTTACATTACATGTTTAATGATTATCATATTAAATCAACATTATTAGATTGGAGCTGTACCCGACAAGAGACCAGGGGCGCGTTTCACTAAACTTTGTATGACTAAAAAAATGTTTGTAAGTGCAAAATTATGATAGTCTGTAAATTTCACATTAACTCTGTTTTCTTGTAAAGAATTATTGGATTTACATTTATTGAACATATGTTCAAACAATATTTATTTCAAGTTATGGCAAGTGAGATATATAGACATACAATTGAGAACAGGATTAGAAAACAAGCTTTTTACGCTTATGTGAATTCTTCTCCTGGAGAAAATGTAAGTATATGTTATTGCCACTCATGTGAACCGTCTCGATGAGACGGTTCATATGAGTGGTAACAACATATAATTTTATGAAGAAATAAACAAAATAAGCAGTTGTTTTTTTTTCAATAGAAAAGCATTGTATCCATATATGTCAATGTGTTAATTGTGAGAAATAACATTTATGCAACATATTGCAGATAACTTCAGATGATATCACATACCAACCAGAGGGTAAAGGCCCAATTATTGGTATGTATACACAGAGCTGCAGATAAGCTGCGTATTTGCTTAAATACTCAATTAAAATTGCCAAAAATCCAATTGACACAAGAAGTAGCGGAGTATCAAAAAGCAATAACAATTTTGTGGTACCGTTATCATGCTGCAGAAAACTATAAACAGACCACAAATATAGCATGTTTTTCTTACTTTTTCATGAAAACACATCTTGGTGTTTCATTGGAATTGTCTCCAAGGAGACAATTATGATGAAATGCCAATACATGTTTTCATTTTGAAGCAAACTATTCAATAATTGCTGTCTGTTGATGTGTAAACAGTAGTGTGCTTTTATTTTACCCAATTGAAATTTTGAAACACGCAATTGCTTCAGAAATGATGGAGTGAATATACTCGATTACTAATTCCTTATCTGGAGCCCTGATACATCTGGCAGAGATACAGATAACCTGCGTATTTATGTAAATACACAATGGTCACTGACCGGAGAAATAGGGCTTATGGGATGTGTCCAGTGTAGTTCCTGATCAAATTGCACACTCCCATAGCCTGACATTGCTTGTTAGAAGCATGGCTGGTGTTTCATTGATGGAATGGCGAACAGTGCAGATCTACATTTCTCCAGTGACAGCCACAATTAAAATGTGCCAAAAATACAGTTGAAATTGGCAGGAATGCATACAAAAAGGAATCAAAATGTTGGTTATGCTCCGTGCTCTGTCGTGAACTGTTGAAGCGTGTGTTTAACTCTTTGCGTGCTAGCGGCAAAAATGTCCGCCAAACGAATTAGGAGTGTATGTTTTATTTCTCTCCGTAAATATGTCTTGAAATTTCATTAGAATCGAGTCCTCAGGGACTCAATTCTAATGAAATTCCAAGACATATTCATGATATTTACGGGGAGAAATGCAAGAAAATATGATGAATTTTTGTCCGCTAGTTTTGAACTATTTATAGCCCACAAGTTTCCCAGCATGCAAAGAGTTAAGAAGTATAGAGAAATATTGAACAAATGAGCAGAAATCGCCTGATATATACAGTCAAACCTGCAAATAAAGGCCAGCCATCGGAAGAGAACAATCTGGCCTTTGTTCACATGTGGTCTTTGTTCACAGGTTCATTTAAGTAGTGTGGGTGGCAGGTGGGAGTATACGAATGGTCATTTAATGATCGGGGTTCATCCTTACCGGAATTCCGACTGGATACCTGGTTTGGCCCTCACATACGTCTTTGGCATTTTGTATGTGACAGTTGAATCTGGTTATACTCCTTATGTGAGTATTACGATTATTCGTAATCCTATTTTAGGGGAAGGGGCTAAGTGACTTTGGTGTAGTATGGACCTGGCAGGGCTGAATATTTTTTTTCTTGATGTAAATATTCAGTTCTGATTTTGGGATTTTCCTCCCAATGCAGCAGGTTATGACGGGATCGAACCCGTTTTCCCGGCCTTACATGACCGTAGCTGTTGATAGGCCGTTAAACACCAATGAACAAACAAACAAATCATTTACGTAGTAACTGAATAATTGGAAAAACAACAGTGCAGCTGCTACAGACAGGTAATTGTATCCCCCGGACTTCGTCGGGGGATACTATGGATTTGACAGCGGGCTGCGTCCGTGTCCGCGTCCCCCGCAGACACTTCTTGTCCGGAGCATAACTCGAACACCCTTTAGAATATTTTCATGAAACGCATAGACCACGACCCGAAGGTGTGTCGCGCACAAGAATGACAACTCTTGCATAGCTAATTTTTTAGTTATCTCCCTTTTTTGTTTCGCGCACTGATTGACCATAACTCGACCACCCTTTGGAATATTTGTATGAAACTTCACACATTCAATTAGACCACGAACCGAAAGTGTGTCGTGCACAAGAATGACAACTCTTGCATAGCTAATTTTTGAGTTATCTCCCTTTTTTGTTTTCGCACACTGATTTCCTGTCCGGAGCATAACTCGACCACCCTTTGGAATATTTTCATGAAACTTCACACATGCATAGACCACGACCCGGAGGTGTGTCACGCACAAGAATAACAACTCTTGCGTAGCTAATTTTTTAGTTATCTCCCTTTTTTGTTTTGCGCACTCTACAAACTGGACAATAATGCATGAAGACCCGTTTTCTCGTCTGCTCTGTACACCTTTTCTCGTGTGCTCTGTACACCTTACCTGTAGAGAGAACAATAGAGACTGGGAGAACCATTCACCTGTGCATGTGCTAACATGTGCAAATGTCCAGTCTTGACCACTCTTGACCACAGGTAATTTATACAGGTAAATTACTACATTGGATATTACATTTCCGTAAACTGTGTTGAAAATATTGTGGCATTATGTGGACCTGTGCAGATATATGTAGATAAATATAGGACTATTAAAAAAAAATTCTGGTCTCCAGTAGCAAGCATTATTACTTTTAATTTTTGAACTTTTTTTTCCATTTTTTTTTTTCAAATTCTTTTTCAATTTTTGTCTAGTAGCATAAGGTGGTAAGTGCTATATACAGACTATTCACCTGTGCATGTGCTAGCATGTGCAACTGACCACTGACCACTTACAGGTAATTTATACAGGTAAATGATTATATTACATTTCCGTAAACTGTGTTGAAAATATTGTGGCAATATGTGGAACTGTGCATATATGATATGTAGATAAATATAGGACTATTAAAAAACATTCTGGGCTCCAGTAGGGAGCATTATTTTTTTATTTATTAAATATTTTTTTTACATTTTTTTGTTTACATTCTTTTTACATTTTTTTAACTGACCACTAACTTATTACAGGTAATTTATACAGGTACATTATTACATTTCCGTAAACTGTGTTGACAATATTGTGGCAGTATGTGGACCTGTGCAGATATATATATGTAGATAAATATAGGACTATTAACAAAAATTCTGGGCTCCAGTAGCGAGCATTATTTTTTTGATTTTTTTTTGTATATTACATTTCCGTAAAATGTGTTGAAAATATTGTGGCATTATGTGGACCTGTGCAGATATATGTAGATAAATATAGGACTATTAAAAAAAAATTCTGGGCTCCAGTAGCAAGCATTATTATTTTTAATTTTTAAACTTTTTTTTTTCATTTTTTTTTTTTTTTTTTTCATTTTTTTTTTTTTTTCAAATTCTTTTTAAATTTTTGTCTAATAGCATAAGGTCGTAAGTGCTATATACAAACTATTATCATATAATAAAACAATTATTGACTAGTGAGCCATAGAATATAATCTGATATTCTATGGCTCACTAGTCAATAATTGTATATGTTCGGGCCAGTGAAAATTGCTTTCGGGCCCAGGCTCGAGGTCAAGGCTGGACAAGGCGAGGCATTTGATTCCGCGGAATTCTTGTTTACTTGTCTCCCTTTGTTGTTTCGTGCTCTGATTTTGTATCCAGAGCATAACTTGAACACCCTTTGGAATATTTTTATGCCCCACCACGATAGTGGAGGGGGCATTTAGTGTTACCCTTGTCCGTCCGTCCGTCCGCACACACGAATGGGTACTTGTTGTAAGCGTACGGGGATCTTATTGGGTAGGGTTAGGATAGTGTTGGGTACTCTTGTTGGGTATTTTTATAGAGTAAAAACCCAACAAGTATTCATTCGTAGGAACGTGCGTCCCGTCGTCCCGTCCGTCCCCCCGTCCGTCACAAAACTTTAACACTCGGGTAAATGTCTCATAATTTCTTCATCCTTCGACCGATCTCCTTCATATTTCATATACACATTGCTCTAATGGTCCTCTACCGCCCTGTGCCAAATCCACGTTCGTCCTGCCCCCGCCAAGCCCAGGGTTCAGATCACATACTTAGTGCTTCAAAAACTTTAACGCTCAGGTAAATATCTTATAATTTCTGTTTTCTTTCACGGATCAGCTTCATATTTCACATATGCATTGCTCTAATGGTCCTCTACCGCCCTGTGCCAAATCCATGTTCGTCCTGCCCCCGCCAAGCCCAGGGTCAAGGTCACATACTTGGTGCTTCAAAAATTTCTTTAACGCTCAGGTAAAAGAAAATTTTGACTTGGAATTGGCCTCATTTATTATCAAAGCGATATGTGGGACATCCGTGTTCTATGAACACATTTTCTAGTTTATTAAACTTCACACATGCATAGAAGACGACCCAAAGGTGTGTCGCACGTAAGAATGACAACTCTTGCGTCGTTAATTTCTTTAGTTATCTCCCTTTGTTGTTTCGTGCACTGATTTCGTGTCCGGAGCATAACTCGAACACCCTTTGGAATATTTTCATGAAACTTCACACATGCATAGACCACGACCCTAAAGGTGTGTCACGCAAGAATGACAACTCTTGCATCACTAATTTTTTAGTTATCTCCCTTTGTTTTTCCGTCACTGATTTTGTCTCCGGAGCATAACTCGAACACCCTTTTTTCAAACTACTTGTGTATCTGGGGAGGGGGACACATGCGCTTGTCGACAAGCGTCCATTTCTAGTTGCTAATTGGAGGCGGCCTGTAGCACAGGTTCGACTGTAATTGTACGACATTTTGCATTTGTGTATTCTAATACCAGCATTATGTATCCACCCAGAGGTATCTCCAATCACTTCTGACATCCGACCTCCCATTTTGTACAATTTAATTGTTTTCAGTTTTGGAATGTCCCAGTGAGAGGTATCTCCAGTCACTTGTGACGTCCGATTATCAATGTTGTAATTGTTTTCAGTTCTGGAGTGTCCCAGCGAGAGGTTTCTCCAGTCACTTGCGACGTCGGAGCAGCTCTTGAACTTGTGTGACGACCCCAAGACGGTACCGGAGATTATCGTCCACATGTCACCTGTGGATGTCGTCGATCATCCAGACTACCAGGCCTTCATGCAACGGTAAACATTTATCCATAACCCATTATGCATGGGATACAATTATTTTAATTTGAAACTTTCGAAGGGAAACAAATCTATTTCCTTTATTTCATCTTGAAAATATATGGTGTTGTATACCTTTATGGAGAAATAAACCAAATAATGAGAACTTGTATGACGACCCCAAGATGGTACCGATGATGGAGATTATTGTCCACATGTCACCCGTGGATGTCGTCGACCACCCGGTCTACCAGGTCTTCATGCAATGGTAAACATTCACCCTTAACCCGTTAGAGATTAGGTACAATTATTTTAGTTTGAAACTTTTTAGGAGAAAAAAAATCCTACTTTCTTTATTTCCTATTTCCTTTATTTCATCTTGAAAGTATATGTTGTTACCACTCATATGAACCATCTCGATGCCATGCTTCTAATAAGGAATATCAAGCTACCAGAGTGTGCTATTTGATTTGGAGCTATACTGATCACAAATCCCATTTACCCTATTTCTCCAGTGACAGCCACATATCAAGTTTATCAGGCTTGGCTCAGAAACTGGGAATTCCTCAAAGAGCCTCAGAATTCCTCCACGTTTCTTGGCCTCACCAGTAGCCGATTTCATCAAAATTGCGAAGTATATCTAGCTATAAAGTATACTTTGAGGAAGTAATCATTTATTTTTCCCGAAATGCATTATTTCATATAGAACTAACGACTGCATATATGTATTTGATGATTAAAAGTATGCAGAATTATTTACTGAATTTATTACATTATCACAGCCAAAATGGCTGTGATAATGTAATAAATTCAGTATAATAATAATTAATAAAAAATCGAAATTTCTCCCTCTAGGTATACTGTGCTATATAAGTATACTTTGCAATTTTGGTGAAATAGGCTACTGATATGAACCAAACCTCATTAACCTGATATTATTTATTATCAGGTAACCTGCCCTGTATTGACCGAATACGTACTGGCTGATAACATATTGTTGTATCAGGCTTTGACCTAATACAAACATCTGGGTTACAAAGTGAAAACTGACGTTCCATTGGTCGGATGACGTTACCGAATGTCGTCAGTGTAATGACGCAACGTAAGCAAGTCCGCATTCTGTTCGTAGATAAAGACGTCATCTGTCATCATTTTCAAGCATAAAACGTTACCTGATAAATAGAATACCAGGCTACTGTCATTTGATATCAAGTTTATCAGGCTCGGCTCTGAAACAGCTTGGCAAGCCTCGGAATTCCTACGCGTTTCCTAGCCTTGCCTGATAAACCTGATATCAAAAGACTAGCCTGGTATTCTCTATTTACATTCCAGTTTTGGCGGTACAACCAAGCATCTGATGTTGAACGAGCGATCAAAGGCGCCTATCTTCCACAACGCTCTTGAGTTTCATCAGCACCTTCATCTGCTTAACCCGCAACTGTTCCCGGACTCGGCTGCAATAAAAATGAACAGCGAAACACCGAATGAATTCGCCGGAAATATTATTCAAGGAGGATACTTCAACCAGTTCGCTTACCGAGGAGGCAAAACCGGTTTTTGCTGGACAGGTACAGCCAAGCATCGCATTCTCACAGTGGATGAGAGATTAGCGACATTCAAACCAGAAATGGTGACAAAAATCAACGATTTACACCACAAACTGGACGAATTCCGAAAAACGAAATCGGAGGCGAATCGCTATCCCGAGGTCGTGTTTCTTGGGACCAGCGCGTCTGTCTCATCCAAGTACCGAAACGTTGCGTGTATTCTAGTCCACACGAGTGCGGATTCGTGCATGCTCCTGGACTGTGGCGAGAGCACGATCATCCAGCTGCTGCAATGCTACGGTGACGAGGCCGACGCGGTCCTTTGCAAGTTGAAGGCCGTGTTTATCTCGCACGTCCACCTCGATCACCATGGCGGGCTGATTGGCATGATAAAGGCTCGAGACACGGCCTTGAAATGCGCCGGGCTTCCTTGCACAAAACTACTTGTGTTGTGTCCGTATCGCGTGCGCATGCACCTGAGCCGCTACCATGATTATGTGGAACCTCTGTGGCACAGTGTACATGGCATCGATCATAAGTGGTTTACGTCGGGCTTGCAGAATGCTGAAGAGAAGGCAAATGAGTTCAAGGAGAGTCTGCACCTTAACAAGGTTTGTATATAGAGAATACCAGGCTAGTGTACTGGGGGCTGTTTCACTAAACTTTGTACGACTAAAATGTTTGTAAGTGCAAATTTAGGATCATGTGGAAATTTCAATTCATGGATTTACATTTATTGAAGATAGGCTGCATATGCATATGCAGCCTATGCTCAATAAATGTAAATCCAATAATGGTTTACAATAAAAATGCATGTACTTGTACAGGTAATATATGGGATTTAGTACTAAACCCATTGACCCGGCCTTAAATGACTTTAGCTGTTGATAGGCCGTTAAACCCCAAAAAACGAACAAACAAATTGTCCGAATTCAAAGAAATGTACATTTCAAACAGGGCTCCAGATAAGGAATTAGTAATTGAGTATTGTCACTCCATCATTTCTGAAGCAAATGGGTATTTCAAAATCTTAATTGGGTAAAATAAAATCACGCAACAGTGTACACATCAACAGACACCAATCAGTGAATAGTTTGCTTCGAAATGAAAACATGTCTTGGCATTTCATTAGAATTGTCTCCTTGGAGACAATTCTATTGACATACCAAGATGTGTTTTTTTTCTTTGAAAATAAGAAGAATATGTTATATTTGCTGTTTTCTGCAGCATGATAAGGGTACCACAAAACTTATTGCTTTTTGATACTCGTTACTTCTGCTTTCAATTGGGTTTTTTGGCAATTTTAATTGGGTATTTAAGCAAATATGCAGCTTATCTGGAGCACTGTTCGAAATACAGCTAAGGAAAGAAAACCCAGTTATAATGGCACAACACAAAACTTATGTTAGCTGCAAATGTCAATACATATTTCTTTCCGAATACAGTTTTGTACCTGTACTTGAACATGTACTTGTACTTGTACAGGTAATATATGGGATTTAGTACTAAACCCATTGACCCGGCCTTAAATGACCGTAGCTGTTGATAGGCTGTTAAACCCCAACAAACAAACAAACAAACTTAAAACCTACTAATTTGGGTATATAATGTATGAAATATTCATATTTTAGCAACAAATATAAGGTTCAATAATGTCCAGCCGTGCCGTAGGTAAACGTTTGCCGTGGCACGACAAATCTGTTTGAACCCGAAGGCCGTAGGCTGCGGGTTCAAACAGTTCCCTCATGCCACGGCAAACGTTTACCCACGACTGGACATGGTAAAGGTACAAACCCACTCAATAGGCATAAAATGTTCTTTATATCAGCTGAGACATTTTCTGGCAAAATAAACATTCATTCACCATTACCCCACATATTGATTGGCATTATTGTGCATTTTATATCGGACGTAAATTTCCACACTGATGTCAGGGGTGATAACTGTTTCCTTAAAATGTTAACGGACATTACTATTTATTATCTGTATTTGTTTTTAGCTCACCTGAGCAAAGCTCATGTGAGCTATTGTTACCGCAATGTGTCCGTCGTCGTCGTCCGTCGTCGTCCGTGAACATTTTCAAACGTCTTCTCCTCGGTAACTATTGGGTCTATAGTCACCAAACTTCATGGTCATGGTCCTTAGGTAGGGGGATTACAAAATTGTTAAAATGACGTCATTATGTAATCCAAGATGGCCGCTGTCTAAAAATAGCACAAATTCTTAAAAAATCTACTTCTCAAGAACCGCCAACCGGATTTCAACAAAACTTGGTAGGAATGATTGATGTACATTGCTCTTTCAAAGTTGTTAAAATGGTGACCCTGGGGTCAAAAATGGGCGTGGCCCGTGTGGTCAAATTGGGGTCAAATTTTATTTTTGACTGAATATGGTCATTTCATATATCAAGTTGAAGGTATCAATGAGGCGATGACTCTGGTGCATTTTTTGTCGAAATCGGATTGTTATGTCATCCAAGATGGCCGCCGAAAGGTCAAAAGGTCGTTCTTTTATTAGAGATTTCAAAATTCTTCTTCACATGAACCGCTTGGCCCATGGTAGCCAAACTTAAAAATTATGGTCCATTGGTGAAGCCTTTTCAGAATTGTTAAAATGGAGGTCATCGCTAATCCAAGATGGCCGCCGTCTAAAAATAGCATAAATTCTTAAAAAATCTTCTTCTCATGAACCGCTAGCCGGATTTCGACGAAACTTGGTAGGAATGATCGATGTACATTGCTCTTTCAAAGTTGTTAAAATGGTGACCCCCGGGTCAAAATTGGGCGTGGCCCGTGGGGTCAAATTGGGGTCAAATTTTATTTTTTACCGAATATGGTCATGTCATATATCAAATTGAAGGTATCAATGAGGTGATCACTCTGGTGCATTTTCTGTCGAAATCTGATTGTTATGTCATCCAAGATGGCCGCCGAAAGGTCAAAAGGTCGTTCTTTTATTAAAGATTTCAAAATTCTTCTTCACATGAACCGCTTGGCCCATGGTAGCCAAACTTTAAAGTTATGGTCCATGGGTGAAGCCTTTTCAGATTTGTTAAAATGGAGGTCATCGCTAATCCAAGATGGCCGCCGTCTAAAAATAGCATAAATTCTTAAAAAATCTTCTTCTCATGAACCGCTGACCGGATTTCGACAAAACTTGGTAGGAATGATCGATGTAGAATGCTCTTTCAAAGTTGTTAAAATGGTGACCCCGGGGTCAAAAATGGGCGTGGCCCGTGGGGTCAAATTGGGGTCAAATTTTATTTTAGACTGAATATGGTCATGTCATATATCAAATTGAAGGTATCAATGAGGCGATCACTCTCGTGCAATATTTGTCGGAATCGGATGATTGTGTCCTCCATGATGGCCACCAAAAGGTCCATTTATTCAAGATTTTTAACGTCTTTTTCTCAGGAACCACATGGCCGATGCTGGGTGAAGCATTTTCAGATTTTGTAAAATGAGAGTCATTTCTTAATCCAAGATGACCGCCATCTAAAAATAGCACAATTTTTTTAAAACACATGAACTCAATGTCACATTCTCCTCTGGTGTTCATGGAGTCAGGTGAGCGAATTAGGGCCATCGTGGCACTCTTGTTTGATGTGCAATGATCAATGATCATACTTTAAAATCTGTCAAAAATAATATTTTTTCGGATGATGCATTTAATTAGTATAAGTAATTTATAAGTAAATTATCATGCCTCATTTGTATATGAAAATATCATGATACCACCAGTCACTATCCAGTGTGAGATTTACTTTATCAGTAAAATAAATATTACTAAATGATTATATCTGTATAGTTGGCACTTGTTAGTTCATATAAAGAACATTTTATGCCTACTGAGTGGGCATGTACCTTTAAGTCAGTATGTATTGTGCCAACACAAACTCGTTCACAATATTGCACTCCTGAAGTCACGCAATATCATTCACTGCGGAACTCGCGTATATATCCACATAAAAATCAAATAACCTATAAATATGGGTGTAACTGGAGAAATGGGGCTTATCTGTTTTGCAACTAGTGTAGATCCAGATCAGCCTGTGCATCCACAGTCTGATCAGGATCTGCACTGCTCGCCATTCCATCAATTAAACAACCCATCATACCTGTAACGAGCAAAATATATCATTATCAGGCCACAGGAGCTGTGTAATATTTGATCATTAGCCGATTTCACCAAAATTGCTAATCATACGTATCTACATGTAGCTATTAAAGTATACTTTGAGGGAGTAATCATTTATTTTTCCCGAGATGCATTATTTCATATAGAACTAACGGCTGCACATATTTGATGATTGAAAGTATGCAGAATTATTATACTGAATTTATTACATTATTACAGCTGTGATAATGTAATAAATTCAGTATAATAAAAATGAATCAATTTATCCTTAAATTGAAAATTTCTCCCTCAATGTGTGCTTAATAGCAAGATTGGTATACTTTTGCAATTTTGGTGAAATAGGCTACTGGAGTTTCACTGGTACCATGAGCCGTGTTTCTCCAGTCACCGCCTGTCCATGTTCCAGTGTGAGATTGTGCAAGTGGCCCACTCCACGCGGTGGTGTTTCGGGATTGTGCTGGAGGGCGAGGGCGGCTGGAAGCTCGTCTACTCGGGTGACACCCGGCCCTGCGACAACCTCATAGCTGCCGGTACGTACCGCCCACTTATTGCATAAAATGGGTGCTTGTAGTGTATTAACACGGTGTAATAAAAACCAGGTTGGTAGCCAGTAACCGCTTCAATGTATGATGATGTGCTTATGCAATAAATAGAATCCAACATTTGTGATGATTTAATATGGTATTTAAATTGTTGACTAATTTCATAAGAAACTCGGCATAGCCTCGTTTCTTATGAAATCAGTGAACTCCTTTAACCCTTAGGCCGCTACACACAACAATTGTCGTCTGCTGTTGCTTTTATATCTTGCCTTATTTCCCAATAAAAAACATGGTTTGACAGCACTTCTGAATATGCAGCCTATGCTCAATAAATGTAAA
Source organism: Conchocele bisecta (assembly GCA_029237695.1). Taxonomy (NCBI): domain Eukaryota; kingdom Metazoa; phylum Mollusca; class Bivalvia; order Lucinida; family Thyasiridae; genus Conchocele; species Conchocele bisecta. The sequence continues at coordinate 112,294,508 of CM055267.1, read as the reverse complement.
TCCAATAATTGTTTACAAGAAAACATAGTTAATGTGAAATAAATTTCATAATTTTGCACTTACGAACATTTTAGACATACAAAGTTTAGTGAAGCGGCCCCCTGTTGTCTACCTGCTATCTCTATAACCCACCCATGTGGGTCAAGGTCAAATGATTTAGGGGCACTGATTTCTTGTTGTTGCATACAATGGGCTTTCACAGTGTACAACATATTAGTGGGTGGCACGTGGGATTATGCGATGGGTAATTTAACGATTGGGATTCATGTTTTCTGCAGCATGATAAAAGTACCATAAAATTTGTATTGCTGTTTGATACTCGCTACTTCTGATTTCAATTGGGTTTTTTGACAATTTTAATTGAGTATTTAAGCAAATATGCAGCTTATCTGGAGCTCTGAATATATCTCACTTTCGAATGCGACTTGAAACTGAAGTCCCGTCCCTATACGAGACACGCCATGTGATTTTGTACCTAAGAACATGTGCGATATTAACAAAATTTTATAGCAAATCCAGAACAGAATTCCGCATTTGCTATGAAAATATCGTCAACTTTCAATGTCATTTAAGGAAAATAATTAAATTTTGTAAATATTTTTCATGAGAAACGCCCATGTTCTTCTTAAGGTACATAATCACACGGTGTGTCTCATATGACCTTAGCTGTTGCTGGGACGTTAAACCCATTCACTTTCGCATCTATTTTCAGGGAAAGACTGTGATATCCTGCTGCATGAAGGGACATTTGACAAACAGCATGAGAAGGAGGCTGTACGAAGGTCTCACAGGTATTGTTGGCAATGGCTCCAGCTCGTATTCCATGGAATAAAACACGGCCATTTCAAATATTTATATGTGCAACAATTCTGCAAAAATCAGGAACCCACTTTTCCCTCGGAAAAGTGGGTCCCTGATTTTTGCAGAATTGTTGCACATATTAATTGTATTATTGCGGAAAGATTACACATATTTATAGTGGGTGGCAGGTGGGAGCATGCGATGGGTAATTTAATGATCGGGGTTCATGCTTAACGGAATTCCGACTGGATATCTGGTTTGGCCCTCACATACATCTTTGGCATTTTGTATGTGACAGTTGAATCTGGTTATACATGTACCCCTTATGTAAGTATTACGATTATTCGTAATCCTATTTCAGGGGAAGAGGCCAAGTGACTTGGTGTGGTATGGACCTGCCACCAGGTCGGGTTATTCTAATTTCAGGGCTGAATATATTTTTTCTCGATGTAAATATATTCCATTCTGATTGTGGGATCCCCCCCCCCTCCCAATGCAGCAGGTTAAAACGGGATCAACCCGTTTGTGTGGCCTTAAATGACTTTAGCTGTTAGGCTTTAAACACCAGTACTTCAAATTAATTCCTGGGAATTTTGATTTGAAAATTTGTGGAGAAAAAAACACATTTTTGAGAATGGGTCAGAATATCGACACCAAAAACAGGCAAACAAAATTCACTGTTCATGCTTACATAATTGCTCTAAATTATTAAAACCAGCTATCGGATCAGGTATGATACAGACGGGTATGATGGTCATTTAGTGCCCATGCTTATAATAACCTTTCTCCGAGCATGTACTCGGTCTCTGCCAATCAAACTGTCTGATTTTGAGTACAAGCTTGTGAAACATACTCTTTTTAAACGATGGGCAAAATGACGTACTCTCTCTCAATGATGAGGTTCGACAATGTCCAGCCAAAAGTAAATGTTTGCCGTGGCATGAGGTAACTGTTTGAACCCCAAGACCATAGGTCGCGGGTTCAAACAGTTCCCGAGTGCCACGGCAAACGTTTACCCAAGGCTGGACATGGTCAAACGTTATTGTTACATTTCCGTCAGAAATATCGTGTAATTTGAGCATATATGCAGTACTTTCAGTACTTTGATAATCTGATAATCTGCTCAATTCAAACAACTGATTTACACAAACATGTTCGCATGATGCATCCTCATCAATTTCAAAATTTCACTTCGAGCGTTGTGAACTGCTCTGGTGACGTAATAGCATGTTCTAGTAACGTCATGAGACACATGCATTATGTAGGTGTTTGCTTGGCAGCGGAATGAGCATTGTCTACAGCCATGGTCAAACACCACGCGCTGTACGTTTGAACACGGCTTTGAGCGGTGTCGAACAACGGCAGTCATGTAACAATAATACTTGTAGTACGGTGGATGAAGCGATTTCCGTCGGCAAGCGTATGAATGCGAGATACCTGATGCTCACCCATTTCTCAACGAGAACAAGGAAATTTCCAATCAGCATCGGGAATCATCCGCCCAACGTTGGCATGGCTTACGATTTCATGAGGGTATGTACATGCACTGCACGGCTGTGGCCTAGGGGATATGGCATTGGACTTCAATACCGGATGTTCTGAGTTCAATCCTCACCCTACCGTTTATTGAACTGTTCGTTCAAATGAGTGGTCATAACATATACTTTTAGAAATAACAAAAATAAAATATTTTACAAATTTCATACCCGTAAAGGTGTGATTTCATTTATTTTCATTTATTTGTCCTTGTAAATATCATGAATATGTCTTGGAATTTCATTAGAATTGAGTCAAGGGATGCAATTCTGATGAAATTCCAAGGCATACTTACAGATAGAAATAAGAAAAATACTTAAAGCATCATTCAACATACCATATTACTGCAGACATCTTGTTCATATTTAGACACTATAGTAATCTCGATGTTTAACAGTGCAATTGCTTGTTTCAGGTGAACTTGGATAATCTGCCATCGGTGCAAATGCACGAGGATGCCCTCTTGTCTATTTTCCAACTCGACTACGATCAGATGGTCAGTAAACTGGATATGAAACTTGAAAAGAAAGCCATAAATGAAAGGGGCGAGGAAAGGATTCCCGATTCAGGAGAAACGGAATGGATCTCTAATAAACTACCATCTGATTCAGTTGGGAAAGCTAAATCGTTGGCAGCAAAGCTAGTGTCTATCTCCCATAAAAGAACATTCCATTCAGATGTGTCTGGAGCGTGTAATGTACAAGATACATTTGAAACGAAAGCTTTGCCAAGTGAAACAAAGAATGATTCTGTAACTGAGAATACTGAGAAAGAAGGTGAGATTAAATGTGATGACTCGGCTGATAAACAAGCCGACAACATAAGTGACAAGACGTGTGCTGTTATTGCTGGTGGTGTGACTAGTACAGATGATGGTAATAGTAATGCTGTTGAAGTGACTGAAAGTGATATGGAGATTAAAGCAGATGCTGTTGAGAAAGACACAGAAGATGTGACTTTCTGGGAAAAACGTGATGAGGTCACAGAGGGCAGTGGAACTACTGAAGGTGCAGCAACAAGCTCAGGTGATAAGATGGTCGCCGGTTGCTCAGATATTCGACTGGACCAAGAGGATAATGTAGGTGATCACGAAAGCATCGGGGAACATGTTGCCAAGAAACAAAAATTGATGGAACCTCAGTGAAGTGTAAACAGTAAACAGACACATCATACGTTGATAGAACGAATGGGTAATTGAAGAAACCATATGGTGAATCCATTGGTGCCTGCGTAAAATGTTTTGCATAAAAAAATGCACCATTTTCCTGACAAGATGACACAGCTCAATTAGAGCTACAGCAAATTTATTGTGCTGGTTACTAGACAAAAATGTGTTTATGCAGTATCTTCTGCATGTAGTGGAATGGGAATTCGTCAGGAACCTGGCGCCTATTTGACTAACCTTCGTACGACTAAAATGTTCGTAAGTGCAAAATTATGATAGTCTGTAAATTCCACATTAACAATGTTTTCTTGTAAATAATTATTGGATTTACATTTATTGAGCATATACTGCATATGCAGCCTATGCTCAATAAATGTAAATCCATAAATGTAAATTTATAGACGATCCTAAATTTGCACTTACGAACATTTTAGTCGTAAGAAGTTTAGTGAAACGGCCCCCTGGCGCCTATTTCGAGGTGCATCTTGAGCACCAGTGGAATCCATACTTTACATCTGAGGCTAGGTGAAGATATGATGGAGGTTTTCATTGTGGAAAGATATGGTTATTTTGGTGCTCAATTAGCAATCGTCACCCCATACAGGTGTATTCCCATTTGTTAACACAGTGCGTATGTACCATGAAACACGGTGCCGTGAAACATTTTTGATATCCTGTCAATACGACCTAATCACTGCGTATGAATATGTGCGGTGGCTGGGGTTATTTTTTTGCATTTTAAAGCCATTTGTAGGTGTTGACGGGATAAATAGAGTAGTAGGTTAGTGCCGTGAATGGGAAGAGCAGAGTCTGGCCCATCCCGTTTCCTAAGCCTTGTCAGATATTTTTTCCCATTCACGACACTAACCTACTATTCTCTATGTGTGACATTGATTAATCAATGGGCATTTGAATTGAATATTAAAGGGATGTACTGAAATTGGCACAACAAATTTGATCATGCGATATTTTGGCCTTAGTTTGATAAACCCGGACATTTTGCCTTGGTGAACAGCATAGACCCAGATCAGCCTTCTGCATAAATTGTTGCTTGGTGCATAAATTGTTGCTTGGTACATAAATTGTGTGTGACTCGTTTCATAAATCTCACATCAAATGGAAAGTCATTTGAGATCCGCTATTTAGTACACTCTTGTGAATTATTTTCACAGGTTTCGCTGTGAGAGAAAACCAGTAATTAACTCCTTACAAATAATACACCGTGAAGAGAACACCTGTATTTGCGAGTATCTTTTCTTGGAAACCACGAGCTACCATGCAAAATGTTTAATTTTTATTACAGTCAAAATAAAGTTATATAATTCCAGCACAAAAATATTTACACAATTCCCTAACATTTGATTGGTCCGTAGCAAGTCTCTGTCCAAAATTTATATCCCAGTAAACTCCCATACCGAACTACTTTCCGTAACCGTCGGGCGCAGTTAAAATAATTCTTAAGAAAACGGAAAATGAACACATTTTATTGAACACATTTTCTTGATGAATTTATTTCAAATGCTGGAATTATGAGGAATGAATGGCCTTTTTGTGGAATTTATCGGGGATATAAACTTGGAAAAGTCGCGGGAATACTGGACGAGGCCTTCCGGCCTTCGTCCAGTATTCCCGCGACTTTTCCAAGTTTATACCCCGATAAATTCCACAAAAAGGCCATTCATTCCTATATTAAAAACTTGAAGAGGATCTCGACTAATCTACAATGTTAATGTGAGTGAACACATTTGGGTTAAACGTATTTTATTTGTATATAATTTACAAGTAATTCTACACTAACTTCTCAATACTTTTGCCAATCGCTTAAATATTTATACACATGATACATATGAACATGCCCTACACACTCCACCACTTCGACCTTGACCTTTGGCCTTGACCTTTTCCACTTTAAATGTTTGCTTGGCACTTTGGGACAAATCTTCGTGCACGTTTCTCAATCCTACACTAACTTCTCAATACTTTTGCCAATCGCTTAAATATTTATACACATGATACATATGAACGTGCCCTACACACTCCACCACCCAGTACTTCGACCTTGACCTTTGGCCTTGACCTTTTCCACTTTAAATGTTTGCTTGGCACTTTGGGACAAATCTACGTGCACGTTTCTCAATCCTACACTAACTTCTCAATACTTTTGCCAATCGCTTAAATATTTATACACATGATACATATGAACATGCCCTACACACTCCACCACCCAGTACTTCGACCTTGACCTTTGGCCTTGACCTTTTCCACTTTAAATGTTTGCTTGGCACTTTGTCCATACGTCCCGATATTACCATATTCTTTAGTAACTTCTACATGGCTTCACATATTATGTCAATATTTATACATGTGATACATATGAACATGCCTTACACACTCCACCACCCATTACTTCGACCTTCACCTTTGACCTTCACCTTTTCCACTTTAATTGTTTACTTGCCACTTTGGGACAAATCTATGTGCGCATTTCTCAATCCTACACTAACTTTCACACACGCATTGCTCCAATGGTCCTCTACCGCCCTGTGACAAATCCACATTCGACCTGCCCCCGCTAAGCACAGGGTCAAGGTCACAGACTTGGTGCGTTTGAAACCTTAACATTCAGTTAAATGGCTTATAATTTGTGTTTCCTTGCTCGGATCTGCTTCACATTTCACACACGCATTGCTACAATGGTCCTCTACCGCCCTGTGACAAATCCACATTCGTCCTGCCCCCACTAAGCCCAGGGTCAAGGTGCGTTCAAAACCTTAACGCTCGGGTAAATGGCTTATAATCAAATATGCCTCGTTTTCTTTGGCTGCCAGCAGGGGCATTCGTGTGCCGACAGGCCACATTTCTAGTTTAATAAGTCTTGTCAAAATCCAGTTAAGGAATAAAACCATGGGCTTTCGCGTTTACTGTGGTGTATAATACATTTGGTCTGTTTATAAAGTTTGCGAGGAGTCCACGGTTTTATTCCTTAATGGATTTTGACAAGCCTTATTGCCCTTCTACAATGTTCAGCCAACTTCACATTATACCTATTTTGTTTTGGTCTGGTATGGACCTGGCACCAGGTCAGGTTATTCTAATTTCTGTAGCCTATTTCATCAACATTGCAAAGTATACTTTAGTAGCAAAGTATACTTTGAGGGAGAAATTTTCAATTTTTTTAAAAATTTATTAATTATTATTATACTGAATTTATTACATTATCACAGCCATTTAATGACTGTGATAATGTAATAAATTCAGAATAATAATTCTGCATACTTTTAATCATGAAATATATCCATTTGTTAGTTCTATATGAAATAATGCATTTCAGTAAAAATAAATGATTACTCCCTCAAAGTATACTTTGCTAGAAAAGTATACTTTGCAATGTTGGTGAAATCGGCTACAGGTCAGGTTATTCTAATTTCTGGGCTGAATATATTTTTTCACCCCAATGCAGCAGGTTTAAACGGGATCAAACCTATTTGCCCGGCCTTACATGACCGTAGCTGTTGATAGGCCGTTGAAGACCAATAAACAAAACAAACAAATGTACTTGTGTCCCATTTACCGGTATACAGAATTTCACTTAACCCTTAGAAGGCGGGAACTGAAATTGTTGTCTGCTATTGTTTCTTATTTTGTATTTAATCTAATAAAAATATGGTTTGACAGCATTTTAGAGAATCATTTCCATAAGATCCCTTTTCTCAGCATAGAGTGAATTTCCTATATTGAATGTCAAATAATACACTGCCAGTATTGTTTATTTCTCTACGTTCCATTATTCTCTAAATAAAATAAAATCACCACACCAAATACAACTGTAATAAAATAAATGAATATTTATTGTCTTTGTTAAATTATTACATTTCAGTTCCATTAAAACAACGTTTTGTCTCGCTCACTTTAACCAATTCCATGCGGGATTATAATAAAAATTTATATAAAAAAAAAAAACTGCAATTTTTCTCATTTCTCACCGAAAGTATATGTTGTAACCACTCATTTGAACCGTCTCGATCAGACGGTTCAAATATTGGCCACACCATATACTTTTAGGGAGATACGAGAAAACTAAAGATCTTTTTCTATGAGCAAAATGGGGAATCCCCAGCATGAAATGGGTTAAATTAGAGTGAGACGTAGCAGAAACAATTCTGGTGACATTTTCGTCATCAACAATTTTGGACTCTTGATATGTTGGACCGATATTTTCCAAACTTCATCAGTAGCTCCCTCGCATTATTTGAAGTTATGGCAAGTGAGATATATATATATATAAATACAATCCCTCAAACCACCCTGTGTATATGGTACCAAGTGTCCAAATATTACAGCAATCCATCTGGTTTTAAGTGCATAATAACTAAAAAAAACAGGTAGTATCAAATGACCTAACTCAAATGTGGATGTGAATGGAAGAAATGGGACCAGTACTGGCCTAACTCAAATGTGGATGTGAATGGAAGAAATGGGACCAGTACTGACCTAACTCAAATGTGGATGTGAATGGAAGAAATGGGACCAGTACTGACCTAACTCAAATGTATGTGGATGTGAATGGAAGAAATGGGACCAGTACTGGTCCCATTTCTTCCATTCACATCCACATTTGAGTTAAGTCATTTGATGCTACCTGTTTTTTAGTTATTAAGCAATAACTGGATCATAATACACATAATGGCTGAAATTATTTAACACAAATTTGGCCTAAACTTTAATTTCAAAGTCATTTGACTTTGGGCACAAGATCCCCATGACGGCCATGAATGGAGAATATGAATGGTGATAAACAAACATATTAAGTTTGAAGTCCTGACATGTGGATAAAGATATAGGCAGACAAAAACTTTAATGAAATTTATCAAAATATAAACAGAAATTTAACAGAGCTGCAGGTAAGCTTTCTATCTAAAGAGTATTATACCCATTGGAGTATTGTATATATCATATGGTTTTTATCCCATCAACACAGTGCGTACGTGCCGTGAAACATTTTTGATATCCTGTCAATACGACCTAATCACTGCGTATGAATATGTGCGGTGGCTGGGGTTATTTCTTTGCATTTTAAAGCCAGTCGTAGGTGTTGACGGGATAAATAGAATAGTAGGTTAGTGCCGTGAAAGGGAAAAATATCTGGCGTGGCACGGAAACGGGATGTGCTCGGCAGAGCCTCGCCCATCCCGTTTCCTAAGCCTTGCCAGATATTTTTTCCCATTCACGCCACTAACCTACTATTCTCTATTTATACGACCGTTTTTTTTTAAAAAAAACAAAAAAACGGTCCGTATTATGTTTTACTGTGACTGGGCGGGCTGGCAGAAAAAGTGCATAGTTTGTGTACACAACTCCTCCGAAACCGTTCAGTCGATCGATCTGAAACTATGCACACGTCTTCTACACATATTGAAGATGTGCACCTTGGTGTTTTTATGCCGAAAAAATATCGCCTTTTTACACTTAGCCATTTGTTCTACATTTGTCTATACAATTATATATACGGTACAGAGTTTGTGTACACAACTCCTCTGAATCCGTTCAGTCGATCGATCTAAAACTATACACACGTCTTCGAGATGAAGAAATAATGCTATACAGTTTCAAATTCTCATTAATGTTTCTTGCCTTGGTGACAGCTTCACATTTCTGCATTTTCGCTGTCTGGCCCATAGTCAACGGGCGTATTTTGTTCCGATATAACATGGAATAAATGAGCAAAATAGTAAGCAAAGTTGAAAATCACTTGAGCTGTAAAGCTTTTTGCATCTCGAATAAGTGATTATTCAACTTTATTATAGCATTTTACTACGCAATTTGAACATCAATGAGTGCTTTAAAATTGGCGTGGGTACGTTGTACTCCCAATTTTGAAATTTCACATGTATTCAGCTAAAATAAATGAAAATATAGTTAATGTTAGATAAAAGAGAATGTGAAGTTTCACATCAATCTGAGTTGGTTACGGAGATGATGGCTACCGCAAAACTTAAGTGAAAGTGAATGGGTTTAACGTCCCAGCAACAGCTACGGTCATATAGAGACAGGACCACAGTTTAAAGTGAAAGTGAATGGGTTTAACGTCCCAGCAACAGCTAAGGTCATAAAGAGTCGCGACCACAGTTTAAAGTCTCATCCGACAGACCAGTGGGATGGAAATACTATGAAATTATTTTGTGATGCCCTAGAGTATCAGATTGGACGTCGGGTGTTCTAACAGACAGAATATCAAGAACAAAGCAATATGTCATCACTTCAGGGAGTTGTTAATAATTAAAATTCAATCATTTGACCTTGACAATGGCATCACCTTGGGAAGCTGCAGATGGTGGTAACTAAACATGTGGCTGTGACTGGATAAATGTGACTTATGGGATTTGCTACCTGTATAGCTCCTGATGAAATAGCACATGCATGTATCCTGATAACTAACTATCTATATTCATTGTTAGAAGCTTGACAGAATGGCGAACAGTGCAGATCCTGATCAGACTGTTGTGCACAGGCTGATCTGGTAATACTATTTTCGAGCGAGAGAGATGGCTAATGGATCCGATGGCATGTACATGTTGCATACTAATTTTTCTCCGGCTTGTATTTCGAAATAAAAAAAATGTTTGTTCGTGAATTAGCTAAATACAGTATATTGAGAGCGAGAGCGAGAGACGTACGCATTGTTCTATGGAACGCCAAATCTACATAAACTCAAATAATTAATGCTAGCGTCAAATAATTAGTGCTCTCTCTAATTGTATCCCCCGGACTCCGTCGGGGGATACTTTGGATTTGACGGCGCGCCGCGTCCGCGTCCGCCGCAGACACTTCTTGTCCGGAGCATAACTCGAACACCCTTTGGAATATTTTCATGAAACTTCACACATGCATAGACCACGACCCGAAGGTGTATCGTGCACAAGAATGACAACTCTTGCATAGCTAATTTTTTAGTTATCTGCCTTTTTTGTTTCTCGGACTGATTTCGTGTCCGGAGCATAACTCCACCACCCTTTGGAATATTTTCATGAAACTTCACACATGCATAGACCACGACCCAAAGGTGTGTCGCGCACAAGAATGACAACTCTTGCATAGCTAATTTTTGAGTTATCTCCCTTTTTTGTTTCGCACACTGATTGACCATAACTCGACCACCCTTTGGAATATTTTTATGTCTCTGGTCTGGATAACCCACTCAATTGCGCCAAATAAATTGTTTCAAACAGTCACCGTGTAAAGAGAAATGTGGCGCACGACATTCACTTTATTTGGGATCAATACCGTCTCTGTTGTACCCAATACTACTTTTTCACGCAATTTTATTTAGATATATTACATACACCTGAGTTGCTATGCATCCATAGACCATGGAAATCAGCTGGCCTATTTTGGTGTACGCACGGTCTATAATCACTTGACCTTCGTACAGGTTTTTGTCTCGCCCGCGAAAGCGAAAGCGGAAAGCGAGACATAGGTTTTGCTTTTCCGGAGTCGTCGACGGCGGCGGCGGCGGCTGTGGCGTCATCATTCAAGTTTTCGTGTTACGGTCATTACTTCAACACCTTATCAGCTATAGTCATCAAACTTTTATACATCATTTGTACATCCCTTTACTATGATATGTAGATGAATATAGGACTATTAAATTTCTCGGGCCCCAGGGTCAAGGTCAAGGCGGAACAAGGCGAGACGTTTGATTCCGCGGAATTTGTTTTACTATGTGAATTTCTCGAGCATTATTTTACTAAATTTTCTTCAAATTGTCTGTGTACTTCTTTTGATGTATATACAATGTATAGATACAATGAAAGCAGCCTAGTTCTTGAAATTGTATATTTATTTGGTGATCATACCGGCTGGAGGTACCATATGTGACGTTAAAATGCACGTTTGGAGGTGTTTTGGTCACCGAATGCAACTCATTCGGCATGTATTTTCCACGTCATTTCGGTAGATGGTCGGTTACATGGACTTCCTGACATTGTATGATAACTGGGTAAGATTATATGAAGATTTTATGCTAAAAAACAAGTGTTGTTTCGTCATGAAAGTTCAGATATTGATTCCAATTGCTAATTTAATAGTAAGTAAGTAAGTAAGTAAGTAAGTAAGTAAGCAAGCAAGCAAGCAAGTAAACCGTACATGAGTATTAAATTAAGAGCTATTAATTTTGAGTGCTTGTATGAACATGTACTATGTATTTTCTCTTAAAATCTTCCACGGACTTGGCAGTTTTAACATACACTGGTAGATCATTCCATATTTTGGCTCCAGAATAGACGAAGGTTGACCTGTATAGTTCAATATTAGGTTTTGGTAGATATATATATATTGTTTTTATCTGCTGACCTTAAGTTTAACCCATGAATTGCTGTTGTTTGTTTAAAGGCCCTGAACGGCTCAGTATTACAATTTTCCGATTTTTTCAAACACAAAAACATGTTTGGCAATTGATTTAATACACAAAAATAACATACACTTCCTAATAGATACATCTCAAGTCTTGAGATTTACATCTTAATCGCAATGTGAAGACAACAAAAACTTGTTTTATGTACCACTCGGTGCAAAATGTCAATATTGACAATTTCATTTCCGTAACCCAACGGCTTCGGCTCGGAAGCGAGTCGATAAACTCCGGCTATCGGAATTCATCGGCCACGAATCGGGGAGTTGAGAAGTTGACCCGAGCATCTATCGGAAAATCGATTGGGCTTTGAAACACGCACCTGCTGTTTGTTTATCAACAACTATTGATATTTTCATCGACTACAAACTCATTTTTGTACCAAAATTAATGCAAACAGTTTCAAAGTGTGTGTAAATAGAATCCTGTTGGATGTATGTGTGGGAAAACCCAATAGGAGGCCAAATTCGGCAACTTGAGCCGCATAGGGGCTTTAAATGCATTGTTTAGATAATTTGGGCATACGTTATTCATGCACTTAAACATTTGAATTTGAAGTGTAGTCTATAGGTTTATCCAAAATAATTATTGCTGCTTCCTTCTGTACTTTAAGAAGTTTAGAGAGTGACTTGATGCTGCAACTTCCCCAAACAGATGCACAGTAGTCGATCAATATGTGATAATATGTACGAAATAAAGAATAATAGTCTGCTAGGTTTCGTTGGGTACTTATTTATTCTGCACAAAAGATATAATAATGAATTGCAGTTTTTGACAATGTTTTCTACCTGGGTTTGCCATGATATGATAAGGATTTGTCTATGCAGGGGCGGCGGAAGCAATTGATTATTGGGGGGGCGAACTTTGTGAGGGCCCGAAGGCGGCCGAATTCGCTAGGGGGTCCTGGGGCATGCCCCCCCCCCCCCCCTTCCCCCCCCCCCCGGAAAATTTTTTGAAATCCAAGTGGTGTGAAACACAATTTCCTGCATTCTCAGCAATGTTTGAACACATTATATTACTCTAATTTTTCTGTCTCTGTATACATCTTTCAACACGGTTTCTATATTTCCAATCTTGAAAAAAATATCCAAATTGTACAAGATTAACAATTTATTGAGATTGAACTATTCACAAGCCAAAATCACAACCAATTTTTTAATACCATATTGGAAACAGTTTCTCAACAGTGAAATATAATATATATGTTCTGAACACCATTTGAACCGTCCCATTGAGACGCTTCAACAGGTGGCCACGATATATACTTTGAATAAGTCTTACGAAATTAACATGTGCGCCGTTAACACTTTACTAATCCCCAATGCCGAGCCTTGATAGGAAGTCCGATCAGTGAGATTGTGCGTACGTTCACGTGTAAAAACAAAATGAAACGTTAGTTAACCCTTTCAACCATACAGCCATGTACAGAGGTTTTGGCAAAAAAGTGTGGATCCAGATGAGCCGGCTCGTGACGAGCCATCTCATCAGGATCTGCACTTTTTGCAAGTCATTTTCATATAAAACAAAAACACCCCCTTTTTCATAAATGGACCAGTCTGAAAATCATTATATGACCATTGGATTGATTGCAAAAGTAACATATCACAGACCATTCCATTTATTCAGCGGTGAAAGGGTTAACTGATAACGATTCAAAAGTAGTGCACTGCAACTCAGTTTATATCAGCACATTACTATTTACACTATCTTAAGATGCTAATCGCACTGACTCGGTCAACATTTGAAACTTCCAAACACGAATTTCCTTCTGTCATTGGCTGATGCAAACTCCTCTGCAATCATTGGCAGAGAAAGGGAATCGAATTCGAAACAATTACCTGAAGAAGTCTGTTATGAATAATTTTTTAGCAGACATTATATGTTGTTGTTGTTGTTGTTTTGTTGTTGTTATGGCGATTAAATCGGCGTTTACTTTTTGTCTCCCACCTCCAAACCGACGATTAAACTCCGTGGATGACGGTTAGGCCGGATCGGCAGGTCCCAACTGCTCCTCCCTCTCTTAAATGAGTTGGCTCAGTCAGAGTCGGGTTCCCAGTAATCATGATTACACAAATATATTACAGTAAAAAATATTTTTTTTACAGAATTATTGGGGGGGGACTGCTCCTGCCCCCCCCCCCCTGCCCCCCCCCCCCCCGCTTCCGCCGCCCATGCTATGTGCATTCCAAGTAGCTTTTCACAGGATGTTTGCTGAAGCTGCATTATTAAAGAGTATAGCTGGAAGGTGTTCTCTATTAGATTTAAGTTTGGGTTTAGTTGATAGGATCATTGACTTGGTTTTATCAATATTTACTGACATAGCATTGACTCAACAACAAGTCTCCACTTCAGCCAGGTCATAATTAAGGTTTGTTGCTACTGCATCTGAGGATTTAGCAAATGTGGCCAGTGTTCTGTCATTGGCAAACATGTCGGTACAACAGAAAGGACTTGAGAGCTTACCAGAACAGATTACCTGTTGGGAGCAGTTATTTAAGTATGAACTTTTCCATGTTAGCTCATTTGTACCAAACGTGTAGCGAGATAGTTTCTTAACAAGAATTGAATGATTTACAAGATCAAACGCCTTTGATAAATCTAAAAAAACAGTGCCTACAATATTTCCTTGGTCAATGGCTGTGATCCAGTCTTCTACTATTTTATTAAAGCTGTTTGACATGAATTATTTTTTCTAAAACCATGATTGTCTTTCGTACAGTAAGTTATATGTTTCTAGGAATCTTTGAATGGAGATAATGGAGTAACATGCTTTTCTATAATTTTAGATAAAATGGGTATAATTGATATAGGTCTATAATTGTTCTTGTCATGCCTGCTGTTTCGTTTGTGTATTGGGATAATTTTGGCTGTCTTCAGTTTATTTGGAAATATACCTGTATTTAAGCTCAGGTTGAATTTTTTTGCTAACACAGGGGCGACTACTTCTGGCACCATTTTCAAATATTTAGCTGATATGTCATCAAGTCCTGTCGATTTAGATGCATTTAGTTATTTAATTTGTTTTAGTACAAATGATATTGTTATTTGAGGTATACGAAACTCAATATTCTATGGTAATTGTTCACGTATGTGGTTGTCAAGCAGGTCAGTGTATGGATTGAACGAAGCAGGTTCTGTGTCATAGACTGTATTGTACTGGATTGGTTGATTTACAATAATCCACATACATGTACACATGAAATATAGTGGGTTATAATCAGGAAATTGGCGTAGTAGTAGTCTGTCAGCATGTATTAATAAATGGATAATGAATAATAGCACCAAGTTAAAGAAAGCGTGATGTGACACTGGTTCCATATGGTGCACCAATTAGAGGTTGGGCCGAAAAGTCAGCGGCTGAAATAATCAGAGCTCACATGGAACAACAACAACAACTTGCGCCAAACACCAGAACTTAAAAAGTTGAAGCTGGAAGCAAGCAAGCTAACTCGCAGACATGCATACAATGACCCGAAAGCTGGGTCGTTTGTCGACATGGTGCAAACATAGGGCATTTGCTTCTTCATTGAGACAGGCAAACTTCCGACAGAAGGCATATACATACAGTATATTTTCGATTTTATTGTCACTTTTTGAGCACTTTATTGTCACTTTTTTAGCTACGATAATTCGACTTTCATGACGGGTCAAGTTAGTTAGTGTATGAAACTAAATTTACCAATTGATAACTTTACCATGATGTTAGTATGCTATAAACGATACAGTAGTTCAGGCCCGTAGCCAGGGGGGGTCGGAGCGGTCGGACAATCCCTCCGCCCAGCCTCGAGGTCCACTTTTTTAGCCTCGAGGTCCACTTTTTTAGACCCCCCCCCCCTTAGTAGATACCTCAGGGCCCTTGGGCCTTCGAAACGACCCCCTCCCCCTTCAGACAGGTCTGGCTACAGGCCTGTGGTATATTGTAGTATTGCAGAGCTACTTCCCACAACTACCATGGTGCATTAAGTAAATTAAGTAAGTGCATATTTTCACCTTGCTGCGACTATTTTGTACTTCCACTTTTGATAATCAATGCGTATTCTGCTAAAATAAGTGCGTAAAATATGCCAATACACACCTTATCTGAAGCTTTGGTGAGAGTACAACATTTTCATATGTACTAGCTCCTGCTATGCTGGTATAATATGTGGCAGTGACTGGAGAAATGGGGCTTATTGGATTTGTGACCATTGTAGCTCCTGATCAAATAGATATCGATTATTAGAAGCATGACAGGTGCTTCATTGATGGAATGGCGAATAGTGTAGATCCTGATCAGACTGTGCGGATGCACAGGCTGATCTGAATCTATGCTGGTCGCAAAACCTTTTAGCCCCATTTCTCCAGTCACAACCACATACAAGAGCTACAAGGACATGTATGAGATATGCAAATGCTTTTGATGTCAAGTTTATCAGGCAATGCTAGGAAACGCGTACATGCTCCAGATAAGGAATTAGTAATTGAGTATTTTCACTCCACTGAGTCCATCATTTCTGAAGCAATTGGGCAGGGCTCCAGATAAGGAATTTGGCAATGGGTACTGTTACTCCATACTTTTGAAATCAATTGGGTATTCTCAATTTTCAATTGGGTATTTTAAAAACGTTACCCCATCAATTTTTTTCAATTGGGTATTTCCATATTTTGATTACAAAAACCGATTCGGAAACAAATCGTAATAATTTATGTATTAATGGTAATGTTTTGTTGTTCATATAATTAATTGAAGCAGTCTTATACTTACATGTGTATGGTAACATTGCTTCCCTTACTTATAAGAACACCAAAATGATTAGTTCCAAGTTTTCAATGATTCCAAGTACATATAAGTAACTGTTACTAGAGTAATTGCATGGGTTTATGGCATTTGTGACCTGTGTAGTTCCGGATCTGCTAGCACACTTATAGTTATAAGTTATGTAACAAGCAGTATCGTGTATTCAAAAATCATGCGAGATGTTTCATTATCTGAATGACAAACAGTGCATACGCTGATCAAGAATGCTTTGATTGGCAGATTGATCTTTGCAACACGGGATCCAGTTTTTTTTTGCCGACCACATTTGACAGCAATTCATCAATAATGTCAATCACGATTAATTTGTGGTCTCCACACACCGAGCTCAACAAAATGACTGTATGATGCCTTGTGCAATGGATTGAGATTCCATCTTTGCATCGGTCGTAAAATAAATCTAAATAAGGTTAACATTGGTGGTGGACTTTTGCAATTTTTTTCTTCCACGTTTTCTTCCACGTTTGTTGTGGCTGCCATTTTGTTGCGCCATGTGTCACCAATTTTCTACGAAAAAAGCTGACATGATCCGATTGTGTTAGTTATAGTGTCTATCACTACTACGATTATATTAATTGGTGAATTCGGGCGCCGTTCAACTCGTCCTATGTTAACTTAGTTAATTCGACTGCCATTTTATTCAACGTGTGCGTTGGTCGAAATAGTAATAATGTTACCATATTTTCATTTATTACTTATGATACTGTCCCACATGTAAAATATAAACCTGACACATTCAAAATAATAAAATGTCTGTCACGGACGTTTTTTGTGCCAAGGGAGATCATCCAAAATAAATTGTGAGATAAATGCAAGGGAGATAAATGTTGTTTGACCCATTTTGGTCAATTGAAACATGCAAGTTATTTACCATTCCAAATGTGTATAATACTATTCATCTGTTTTTCATCTCAAATCAATCAATCAACACCAACCTCAGCACATATATAGCTTTAAAATATGAAGCGTAAATGTGAAGTGTCTATGCAGTACCTGTGTGGCCCGATATGCAGCAAGTTCTAGCCCATTTGTTTGGGTGGTGGTTTGGAGCCAGCGAAGGGTAATTTAACGATTGGCGTTCATCCTTACCGGAATGCCGACCTACATGGTTTGGCCCTCATGTACCGTTTTGGCTCCCTGGTAGTTCAGAGCTAAATCCTATTATGCTCCATTAAAAATGGACGCAGGACGCAGTAAGAGCTCACGCTTAACCGCGTCATGCAGGTTGTCATACACTTTGGTTTTCGCCGCCTGAAAAAAAACACTGCATAACGTTACACTGTGTACCACATGTATCTAAATAAGCATTCAATGCAGATATTTTCTACATATTAAAAGATAACTAGTGTAAGTTAGTTAGGGGTTGATCTCCCATGCAACTGTAATGGCCACCCATGACATTTTCTGTCGAGCTTCGTTTTAATATCACGTTCTTAGCCAAACTCCTTGCATCAGCTAGGTACCTGAAAATAGTATTATTCAATGATTAGTAACAATTTAAGCTGGTATTTACATCACAAAGTGAGTAATTAAGAGGATTTGAGGATGATTTGCTGCATATCGGACACTTGACATTTACGGACGTGGTCATATTTTCAAGCTATATGTGCTGAATTTGATTGATTGATTGAGATAAAAAAAACAGATGAATAAACATTTGGAATAGTAAATAACTTGCATGTTTCAATTGACCAAAATGGGTCAAAAAACATTTATCTCCCTTGCATTTATCTCATAATTTAGGATGATCTCCCTTGGCTGCTAGAATGCCTAAGTTAAATTAAAACATCGAAATAAGACTCTTTTTACCATAAAAACGTATTCAAATCGGGTTCAATAACTTCTTAAGAACGATATTAAAAGGTTTTGAGACATATTAATTGGATAAATTATTCATTACATGAGGATTTGGGGAGGATTTGGGGGGAAAATGAGGATTTGGGGAGGATTTGGGTGAATCGTGCGCCCGGTTATCGGTGATATACAGCGAGACATGTTTCCACAGCTACAGCCGGCACCAGACTTTGTAAACATTGAATGGCCGACCGCACAGATCATCGGCGATGATTTTGTAGGATTGTATACATGAACAAATCTAGCAGTACGCGACAGACTGAAAATACATTTGAGGAGTACGCTACAGGATAAAAAAGAATTGCGTACCGGATATTTTAATTGCTTTTTGGTACGCATTGTCTCTGATTTTAATTGTGTTTTTGCATGTTTTAATTGCGTATTTACGCAAATACGCACCTTATCAGGACCTCTGAATTGGGTATTTTAAAATTTTAATTGGGTAAAATAAAATCTCACTACTGTTTACGCATCAACAGACAGCAATTATTGAATAGTTTGCTTCAAAATGAAAACATGTAGACACTTCTAATGAAATGCAAAGATGTGTTTTCATGGAAAATAAGAAAAATATGCTATATTTGTGGTCTGTTTATTGTTTTCTGCAGCCTGATAAAGGTACATTGTACCACAAAATTGTTGTTGCTTTTTGATACTCGCTACTTCTGATTTCAATTGGGTTTTTGGCAATTTTAATTGGGTATTGAAGCAAATACGCAGCTTATCTGGAGCCCTGGATTAGGAATTTTGATGCTTGTCGAGGAATTCCTAACGTTTTTGAGCTGGGCCTGATAAACTTGATATCAAAAGACAGTAGCTTGGTATTCTATTTATCAGGTAACGTTTTATGCTCGAAAATGACCACAAATGACGTCGTTATCTATAGACAGAATGCGGACTTGTTTACGTTGCGTCATTACACCGTCATTCGGTAACGTCACGTCGTAACCCGGATGTTTGCTTTGTATAAGGTCAATGCCTGATACAACACTATGTTATCAGTCAGTATGTATTCGGTCAATACAGGGTAGGTTACCTGATAAACTTGATACAAATGTTACTAGCCTGGTATTCTCTATATCATTAGGCCAAACAAAATAATTTGTTTGTTTCCGCTAACACCTGGAAAAAAAATAGGGTAGGTACATGTAGGTAGGCAAAACCTTTTTTTTCTCAAATGTTTTTTCCATTCACGACACTTTTTGTACTGGATATGTTAACCCTCTATGGGTTAGTGAAGTTAACTATGGGTTAGTGAAAAAAATTACCGATATGACGAAAAAAAGTGTAGGGTCGGCGGGAAAAAATAGGGTCGGTCAGTTAGTGGAAACAAACAATTTTTTTTTTTACGCCTTACATGTATGTCTATGCGGGTGGCGTCTATACATTTGCCTTCTGGACATGTTGATCAAATGTGGCTGTGATTGGAGAAATGGGGCTTATGGTTTTGCAGCCAGTGTAGATCCAGATCAGCCTGTGCATCTGCACAGTCTGATCAGGATCTGCACTGTTCGCCATTCCATCAATGAAACACCCGTCATCGTTCTTACAAGCAGTATAGATCGTTATCAGGCTACAAGAGTGTGCTTTTTTATCTGTAGCTGCACTGATCATAATCACATATGCAGATTCTACTACATCAAGGTGTATGATCACGTGGTTACAACAACAACAACATCGCCGACTCCAAAGTAAGTATTATTTGATATTTTCCTTAATATGCAACAGATTTTGATGACATATGGCGCAGCAAACGCGTCTTCATGAGCTGCATTTGGTGGTCCAGTGAGTTTGGCACAGACTTATGTCGTTTTTGAAGACACGGAAATCGATTCTTCGCAAAAACGATAGAAGTTTGGGCAAAACGCGTTTGATGCTCCATATTTCATCAAAATCTGTTACGTAATAAGGACACTATAAAAGAATACGTACTTTGATGGATTCTGGAAATTTCAGTACTTGTTGTTGTTGTTAGTACCACATGATCATACTACCTTGTATATTATCTCAGCCTGACGCAATTTTTAGGTCCAGTTTCCGGGGTCATTGTGGATGTTATCTGCGCTGGTGGCAAGGGTGGAAGCAAGTCTGTTCTTATATCTGCATCAGACGGACAAATCAGGTAATTGTATTTGTCAACAAGATTGCTGAAGGTCACACAACATTCACCCATCGAGACATGGCCAGTGAACAACAGGAGAATAACTGGCTGAAAATCAATAGGGTTCTTCCTCTTGTTTGATGAACATGTCTACCGAAGTTGGTTATGATCTATCAAGTAGAACTTCGAGTTATTGCGTGGACAAGGATACAGAAGGTAAAAATTAAACATGGCTGCCAAGGCGAGATGTGACATCCGAATATTTTGAAAATCAAATTGTTGTGATAAACATGTATACCAAATCTGGTTACGATCCATCATGTAGAACATTTATTGCATGAACAAGAATAGAGAATGCGAAAATTAAAAAATGGCTTCCAAGGGGAGATACATCGATAGGCTTCCGTGTCTTGCCGTGATAAACATGTATTCCAGATTTGGTTACGATACATCAAGTAGTACTTGACTCATGGCATGGACAAGGATACAGAATGCAAATATTAAAAATGGCAGCCAAGTGCAGATAAGTCATCCGAAAATGTTCAAAATCAGTAAGCATCTTCGTCTTGCCGTGGTAAACATGTATACCAAATTTTGTTACGATCCAAGGTGAATACATAATATGTCCGTATTTTTTGAACGGGCGCATAAAAAGTATATTAATTGTATCGCCCGGACGAAAGTCTGGCGATAGTATGGAGTTGACACCGAATCTCGTCTGTGTTCATCACAGACAAAAACTCAAATGCACTTTGGTGCATAACTCGCATTTTGAAATATTTTCATGAACAGCAATTTTTTAATAGTTTTCTTTGAAATGAAAACATGTCTTGGCATTTCATTAGAATTGTCTTCTTGGAGACAATTCTAATGAAATTCCAAGATGTGTTTTCATGGAAAATAAGAAAAATATGCTTTATTTGTGGTCTGTTTATTGTTTTCTGCAGCATGATAAATGTACCACAAAATTGTAATTGCTTTTTGATACTCGCTACTTCTGATTTAAATTGGGTTTTTGGCAATTTTAAGCAAATGGGGGGTGGGGGGATGGTGATTATAGATGCCTAAGATGGTCATAAAAAATCCCTTTAGTAAGATTCTTATTGTCAAAATATTGCATAAGTCGCCTTCAGAGGTGGTAGATCTTATGATTTATGTTATTATATTTTTTATAAACTTGCTTTTTGTTTTCTTTTTCGGCTAGAAATGCAAAACTGACCCATTTTCCCCTTTATCATTTGGAAAATAATTTCAGGAATTACGTCACTGGTATTGGATTTGCCAGTAGATGACAAAATTTGGCCAAGTTAAATTTAAAATGGAATTTCCTCAACTTGCTGTTTACGACATCAAACAGTGACATTCAAATGCGATAATTAGCCGACAAACGCATGATTATGACCAAGGACCAGTTACGACTGTATTTATACAGTATTCATTGATATATCTCGACTGTTTTTGTGAAATACACTTGAGACACAGCCACGTTAAGGGGTAAAAGTGGTAATACACTTGAATGCCCTTTGTATGCAATAAATGATGAATTGACTACATATATGTGTTTGCAGGAGAAGTATCTGTTCAACTGCGGTGAAGGTACACAGAGGATTCACAATTTTGTTTGTGGAAAATCCTAAATATAAACTTTATATTTGCTTAGAACTACATGTATATGTCGTGACCACCATTTGAACCGTCTCATCGAAAATATAAAAATACAATATTTTAAAAGTTTCATCACCTTTCACCCTTACAGTGCTGAATTAAAATTTGTCGTCTGCTGTTTATTTTTTATTTTCCATTTTTCTTATCAAAAACATGGTTTGACAGCACTTTAGAATCATTTCCAATGGAAATGATTCTAAAATGCTGACAAACCATGTTTTTATTTACAGAAAATACAAAATAAGCCACAAAAGCAGACGACAATTTTCGGTTCCCCCCTTCTAAGGGTTAAAGGTGTATTCTGAATGTCAATGTCGTATATTAACCTTGGAAAGCGGGAAACAAAAATTGTTGTCTGCTGTTGTTTTAAATTTTGTTCATTTTCTCAATAAATCATAGTTGGGCAGCATTTTAGAATCATTTCCATTGAATATGATTCTAAAGTGCTGCTAAACCATGTTTTTTGTTGTCAAAAATGGAAATTAAAAACTAAACAGCAGACGACAGAATTTACTTCAGCATTGCAGAGCTCCAGATAAGCTTTGTGTCTAAAGCGTACTATACCCCCAGATTTCAAAATCATTGCGTATTTTACTTATACAAATGGGTTATTGATTTTCTTCATTACTAAATAGGGATTAAATGATAAAAAATATAACAAATTTAAACATTCACTTATTTGAGCTGCAAAAAGCAAACTTTATGACAGTATTTTCACTACTCAATTTGAAAATCAATGCGTATTCAGCTAAAATAATTGTGTAAAATACGCGAATACGCACCTTATCTGGACTGGAGCCCTGGCATTGTCGGGGGTAAAAGTGCTAATACCCTGTGAGTCAGAAACAAACTTGCTATCCCGCTCCATACCTCTCGTGATAACATATTGGAGGCAAATTATTGTAGCTACCTGTGAGTATGCAATGAATTGTGAATTGGCTAACATGTATGTGTTTGCAGGAAGAAGTATCTGTTCAACTGCGGCGAAGGTACACAGCGGTACATCCATGAGAGGTTTAAAGGGTAACTACTAACCAACAATTTCTGTCGTGGTGGCGGGTGAGAGCATTCGATGGGTAATTTAACGTTCGGGATACATCCTTACCGGGAGAAATTTTCAATTTTAGGATAAATTAATTTATTATACTGAATTTATTACATTATCACCAGCCACAGCCATTTTGATTAAGTATAATAATTCTGCTTGCCTTTAATCATCAAATAAATAGTTCAGGAAAAATAAATGATTACTCCCTCAAAGTACACTTTGCTAGAAAAGTATACTTTGCAATGGTGATGAAATAGGCTACTGGTTTGGCCCTCACGTACCTCGTTGGCATTGTATGTGACAGTTGAATCTGGTTATACTCCTTATGTGAGTATTACAATTTCAATCCAGGTAGGGATTCCTCCTTATAGGAATCATGATTTGCCTGGTTTGGCCCTCGGGTACGTTTTTATCTTTGGCTCTTTTGTTACCTGGGAGTTGAATTGGGTTATTGCCCATTATAAAAGTAGTAAGATTATTACTGATCCTACTGCTTTTTGGAGGGGGCCAAGTGATTCTGGTTTGGTGAGGACCTGGCATCAGATCAGGATTATTATGATTTCAGGGCTGAATATATAGTTTTGTTATTGTAATTACTCTGTTCTGATTGTGGGATTTTCCCCCCATTTGTACATGTACTTGAACATGTACTTGTACAGTTAATATATGGGATTTAATACTAAACCCATTGACCCGGCCTTAAATGACCGTAGCTGTTGATAGGCCGTTAAACCCCAACAAACAAAACAAACAAACATAGTCCATGTATGTGTGTATGTACGTTAGTAACACCCATCATTTATTAATAACTGATGAGCTGTGTGTCTAGGGATGGTGCTTTGTTTTGCCTACATGTCACGTCTGAACACCCAAGGTCAAGGTCACTGAGGACTTGTGTTCACCTTGTTAACACGGCAAATCCGTTAAAAAAATTGTTTTCTGAATAACTGCTTAGCCCCTTCACCGATTCAATTATGTTTGGACACAATGTGTGTCTAGGGATGGTGCTTTGTTTCTCATACACCACTCATGTGAACACAAGTTCAAGGTCATACGTTTACCTTGTTTGTAAGGCAAATGTGTTTTTTGTTTTCTGAATTTTGTTGCTCAAACGGTAGTTTTGGGCATTGGTGCGCAGTGCAGCCCCTGGTCAGCACATAATTCCTTATAATTTTGTTTTCTTTATTTTTTTCTTACTATTTGGTCACAATGTGTGTCTAGGGATGGTGCTTTATTTTGCATACACCCGTGTCTGAACACGCAGGTCAACGACTTATTATCGAGGCTACCAGCCTGGGGGCCGTTTCACTAAACATCGTATGACTAAAATGTTTGCAAGTGCAAATTTAGGATTGTCCGGTAATTTCAATTGATGGCTTTACAGTTATTGAACATAGGCTGCTTATGCCCAATAAATGTAAATCCAATAATTGTTTACAAGAAAATGTTATTAATGTGAAATACACAGACTATCATGAGTTTGCACTTACGAACATTTTAGTCGTACAAAGTTTAAGTGAAACGGCCCCCTGGGGATTAGCCTTGTGATAATGATGCCATTTCTTGTTTCCAATAGTGGAGATCATATATTGAACTGTCCCTGTTGGTAAATTGGAACTTCCCTGTTGGTAAATTGGAACAAGGTATCCTTCTTAGTTCTTATGTAGAAAATCGTGCGACTCATCTCGGTTGGTTCAACCGAGATGAGTCGCACGATTTTTTACATAAGAATGTGATAAATATGAACAGAACCTGTGATGTTTTCTGTAAATGACATCAAAAGTTGACGAAATTTCCATGGCATATGAATTTTGTTCAACTTTTCACGACATTTATGGAAAATATAGATTTTGTAAATATTTTTCTTGAGATATTGCACATCTTCATCAGATAGGTACAAAATCACACGGCTTGTCTCAACTGTATGAGTGAATAAAGTAAATGTATAGAAATCGTAATACAAACCTGTTTATCGTACATGTAAGTTTTGCAAAATGGCCCCTGGAGGATGCTACTGATTTCTTTTTCTTTCAGTCGTAACTTCGAACAGATGAAACAGGTTAGAGATATTTTCATTACCCACAATTCCTGGAATAATGTTGGAGGACTAACAGGTAATGACTAACCTTGATGTTCTATTAGGTGGAAGTCTCGGACCTGTGACACCAAAGAAATGCCCATTTAAAAAATCCCATTACCCCACCCACTTGGTCTCGTACAGTTCGTTATTTATATACAGAGCATAGTAATGTACAAGACTAGTGGGTGGGGTAATGGGATTTTTTTTTAATCAATGGGGATTTTTTTGGTGTCACAGGTGCAAATTTTCCACCTGTGGATGTTCTATCAGGTAGACCGTTAACTCTGCATGCTAGCGGCGAAAATATCCGCCAAACGAATTAAGAGTGTATGTTTTATTTCTCTCTGTAAATATGTCTTGAAATTTCATTAGAATTGAGTTCTCAGGACTCAATTCTAATGAAATTCCAAGACATATTCATGATATTTATAGGGAGAAATAAAAGAAAATACAATGAATTGTCGGCTGCTATTTTTGAACTATTTATATATAGCCCACAAATTTCCCAGCATGCAAAGAGTTAGCGATATATCCGGTAACTCATTCTGCATTGACCAGAGCCCCAGATAAGGTGTGAATTTTGGCGTATTTTATACACTTATTTTAGCAGAATACACATTGATTAACTATAAAAGTGAGAGTACAAAATACTCACAGCAATGTGAAAATATGCATTGATTTTCAAATTTAGGAGTGAAAATACTGTAATAATGTTGAAATTTACTTTTTTTACAGTGTTTGCTTTTTGCAGCTCAAATAAGTGGATTTTTAAATGTGTTTTATTTTTTTGTCATTTGATCTATATTATTAATAAGGAGGAAAATCAATAATACATTTGTGAAAGTAAAATACGCATTGAATTTGAAATCTGGGGGTATAATACTCTTTAGGTGCAAAACTTATCTGGAGCTCTGATTGACCGAATACATGCTGATGGCAAATTGTCATATCTTGCATTGACTGGATTTGTTTACCCGGGTTACGAGTTGAAAACTGGCTTCGTTAGTCATAATTTCTCGATCTGTAGCATAAAATGTTACCTGATAAATGAAATACCATGCTACTGTCTTTAGATATCAAATTTATCAGGCTCGGCTCGGAAACGGCTTTCTAGTAAGCCTATTTCACCAACATTGCAAAGTATACTTATCTAGCAAAGTATACTTTGAGGGAGAAATTTTCAATTCATTACGCAAACACGTCTTATTTGGAATTAATAAATCACTGAACTACTTTCGGCAAGGGAAATAATCAATATCACGCGAACTATTTTCATACGAGCCAAGCGGATTGTTCTGTTTATGATTAGTATATATAGTTTTAAGCTATCTCCTGTGATATATAATG
The DNA here is from genome assembly GCA_029237695.1 of Conchocele bisecta. Classification (NCBI taxonomy): domain Eukaryota; kingdom Metazoa; phylum Mollusca; class Bivalvia; order Lucinida; family Thyasiridae; genus Conchocele; species Conchocele bisecta. The sequence continues at coordinate 112,267,709 of CM055267.1, read as the reverse complement.
ATACATTACTTTGTTAAGTTATGGGTACTAATACATGTTGTTTCAATAGCGTATCTCTGTAACGGTATCGTTGTAGATGGAGTTGCAAATAATTTAATAATTATTACGTTCAAATGGTTGCGTAATACTGATAGCACTTCTGTATAACTGTGATTGTCGTAAATGGCGCAATAGTCGTGAGGTTAAGGTCGCCGACTTCAATGATTTAATTACCGATTCCCGAAAGGGTCGGGGGTTCAAACCTCGACGTGGTATTTTTTTTTTTCTCCATATATATTATTTTTGTGATTTTAATATTTTCACAATTTTATGATTTTAATAAAAATACCTTTAAATTGATAGAAACTTACCAACAATGAAAGTGTCTGTCTTTAAGTAATATATACACAGACAGTTTGTTACTGTTTTTTTAAGTTTGAGGTACTGTCTATACCATATAATGTTTTACTGTCCCAAAATCTATTTTTTTGGCTGTCACAATTAATTAATTTTCGGACAGCAAACATTTTTTTATGAATTTGAAATAAGTATTGTCCTCCATCTGATCACAACACTGTTCGAACTGCGCCTGTGGCTACCACGACCAGAATTCACTGGCCGCAAACACAGTAGCCTTCGGCGTCTATTTATTAAATTAGTATTTTTTATTTTATATGAATTCCGCGTGAACGCTGCATTTTGTGTCAACACCATTTACAGAAAATATTGGTGATTTTCTAAACGAATATCGGAGAAATGCGGTTTTATATATTTTGTCTATATATTTTGTCAATTTTCAACACCATTTACGGAAAAAAATTACTGATTTTTTAAAACGATATCGGCACAACTAAATACGGTGATAGAATTTTTGTCAACTTTTCAACACCATTTACGGAAAATATTACTGATTTTCTAAAAACAATATCGGCGAAGGTGTACTGAACTACTCTTCATTTTAAATAACCAGCCGTCTAATAGAACTGTGTATAATCGAGAGTATATCGTTAATTGTCATGTTGTCTCCGACAGTGAGGTGTTGCGGCACACATCAAAACGACACGTCAATTTCAAAACATTGCCTAAGGGTCACAGCTGTGTGGTGTCATCAGATCAACACCTCGTCACACATAACTACGCATTATCGATTTTTCCCCCACTCAAAGCGACGTGTATTTACAACTAGATCTGTGTAATGTGTCGGGTGTAGCCAAAGACCATACATAAATTCGTAATTAGTCACAGATGTAGCCTTAAAATATAATCGATTTCCTTAAATTACGTCCGCAAGTTGACAGATATTTCAGAGCAGACGTCATTGTAATTTGCCGTTATTTATTTCCAAAGTTATCCATATGTTCTGTAAATGGCGTTGAAAGTTGACAATAAATTAAGACCAGATCAGTACGTTAAATCGCTATCGACGACAACTGACAATCCGATGAGAGAGTAATACCGTTTACGCGTATCCAATGTTAAATATACATCGTTATTTTGTATGACTTTCGTAGTTTTTACCAAGAAATTCAAACCGTTTCCATTTATTGGGGAAAATAATATCATGATTAGCACACCGTTTCACTAAGCAGCGGCTACTCAGGGAATGGGATCACACGGTCTATTGTTTACACTGGATTAATGGCGGCCCCCATGAGGGTAAATCTTATTTTTTAAATAATACGACTGGTTTCTTCCTTTTAGTGATGACCTTGTTCCAGCCGTTAACACTTATTTAGCAGCATTATTTATGTAGTTAGTCTGAACATTCTGCAGAGAAATTTGAATAGGACGGAATCGAGCGTTGTTTAAACTTAGTCATGTTCATATGCACAGGTCAAAATATGAACTGAAAATGGCGCTTTGTGTGACAGAAATCCGTACGCGGACGAATAAAAAAAATATTTTGTTATAAATATCATATATAGCGAAACAGCGGTAGCATCTACTGTTTTAATAATATGCATACATATTGTAATTAATGTTTAATAGTGATATACTTATTGAATAATATACAATACTATGGTTTATACTCCAGCACTATGTTTTAAGGCTGTGTGATTTGCCTCAATATAAGCTGGATTAATTAATACTTATATTCATGTGCTTCATGAGAACATCAATACATTTAAAATATACAAATATTACTTAAAGGGGTATCGATATGATACATTTTACATAATATACATTTTGAAAATAACATTACAATCTCTTACAACTTAAAGGGTATTGATATGATACTTTTTAATAATATAAATATTGAAAATACACATTACAATCGCTTACAACATAAGTTATTGATCGAAAATAGTCACTGCATCGTGACCTATTTGACCGCATTACCTATTGCGCGGGTACCTCATCATAACCCTGTTTACATAGGTAACTGGGGGTATAGTGAGGTATGCTCGCTAATACAATGTTTGCGTAATGTAAAGATAAATTTATAAATTTTTATTATACTGAATTTATTACATTATCACAACCATTTTGGCTGTGATAATGTAATAAATTCAGTATAATAATTCTGCATACTTTTAATCATCAGATATATGCAGTGGTTAATTCTGTATGACATAATGCATTTCGTGAAAAATAAATGATTACTCCCTCAAAGTATACTTTGCTAGAAAAGTATACTTTGCAATGTTGGTGAAATCGGCTACTGTCTTTAGATATTAAGTTTATCAGGCTCGGCTTGGAAATGGCTTTCTAGGTCTTGCCTGATACAGTACATGATATCAATAGACACTAGCCTGGTATTCACACTGCCTGAAAGTATTGTTGGAGAACAGATTATGACTAATGTAAAGACCTTTAAAGGTACATGCCCACTTAGAAGACACAAAATGTTCTTTATATCTGTAGCCGATTTCACCAACATTGCAAAGTGTACTTTACTAGCAAAGTATACTTTGAGGGAGAAATCATTAATTTTCCTGAAATGCATTATTTCATATAGCACTAACGACTGTATATATTTGATGATTAAAAGTATGCAGAATTATTATACTGAATTTATTACATTATCACAGCCAAAATGGCTGTGATAATGTAATAAATCAGTATAATAAAAATTAATAAATTTATCATAAAATTGAAAATTTCTCCCTCAAAGTATGCTTTGCATTTTTGATGAAATCGGCTACAGCAGAGACAGCATCTGATACATTTTCTGGCAAAGTAAACATTCATTCACCATTACCTCACGTATACCTCACGCATTATTATACATTTTATATCGGACGTAAATTGTTACACTGATATCAGGGGCAATAACCGTGTTTCCTTAAAATGTTAACGGACATTACTATGTATTATCTGTATTTATCTTTTGATGTGCAATGATCATACATGTACTTTATAATCTGTCGAAAATATTTTTTCAGGTGACGCATTTAATTAGTATACATAATTAAAAAATATCATGCCTCATTTGCATATGAAAATAGCCTGATACCACCGCGCGTCACTATCAGTAAAATAAATATTACTAAATGATTATATCTGTATTGTGGCCACTCATAATCTTTAGAACTGATGTAATTCCTATAAAGAATATTCTGTGCCATAATTTGTTTTTTCGGGTTTCCCAGATAAGCTGCGTATTTGCTTAAATACCCAATTAAAATTTAATACATGCATGCATCTGATGATCCTCTATTGTGTTACAGCTTTTCCGATTTGTATGATATTTGGCTACACTGTGTGTCTAGAGATGGTGCTTTGTTTTCCATACGACCCACGTCCAACCGCCCAAGGTCAAGGTCACTGAGGAATTATGTTCACCTTTTTAGCTCGACTATTCGAAGAATAAGTAGAGCTTATGTTGTCACCCCGGCGTCGGCGTCACTGTCACGCCTTGGTTAAGGTTTTTAGTCAACCTTGTATATGGAATACTACTGGCCCTACACCCACCATACTTGGACAACTTCATCTCCTAGTGATGTACATCAATAACCCCTGATCTATATTTAACCTTGACCTACATTTCCTCTTGAATTACTTAGTTAATTCCCCTTGGTTAAGGTTTTTAATCAACCTTGGTTAAGGTTTTTAGTCAAGCTTGTATGTGCAATACTACTGGCCCTACACCCACCATACATGGACAACTTCATCTCCTAGTGATGCACATCAATAACCCCTGATCTATATTTGACCTTCACCTACATTTCCTCTTGAATTACTTAGTTAATTCCCCTTGGTTAAGGTTTTTACTCAACCTTGGTTAAGGTTTTTAGTCAAGCTTGTACATGGAACACTATTGTGCATACAGACACCATACTTGGACAACCTTTTCTCATAGGGATGTACATCAATAACCCCTGATCTATATTTGACCTTGACCTACATTTCTTTTGAATTACTTACTTAATTCCCCTTGGTTAAGGTTTTTAGTCAAGCTTGTATATGGAATACTACTGGCCCTACACCCACCATACTTGGACAACTTCATCTCCTAGTGATGTACATCAATAACCCCTGATCTATATTTGACCTTCACCTACATTTCCTCTTGAATTACTTACTTAATTCCCCTTGGTTAACGTTTTTAGTCAAGCTTGGTTAAGGTTTTTAGTCAAGCTGGTACATGGAATACTATTGTGCATACAGACACCATACTTGGACAACCTTTTCTCATAGGGATGTACATCAATAACCCCTGATCTATATTTGACCTTGACCTACATTTCCTCTTCAATTACTTAGTTAATTTCCCCTTGGTTATGGTTTTTAGTCAACCTTGTATATGGAATACTACTGGCCCTACACCCACCATACTTGGACAACTTCATCTCCTAGTGATGTGCATCAATAACCCGTGACCTATAGTTGACCTTCACCTACATTTCCTCTTGAATTACTTACTTATAATTCCCCTTGGTTAAGGTTTTTAGTCAACCTTGGTTAACCCTTACACCCCTAAATATCTGGAATGGATTTTGTTATGTTAATTTTGAAGCCAATCCAATCATCACACAATGCTTTTCAGACTATTCCATTTATCAAAAGGGGGTATTTTTTGTTCTCAACAATATGAAAATTACTTCCAAACAGTGCAGATCCTGATGAGACGGCTCGCTACGAGCCGGCTCATCTGGATCTGCACTGTTTGCATAAACCGATATAGCGGCCGTTCAGGTTCAAAGGGTTAAGGTTTTTAATCAAGCTTGTACATGGAATACTATTGTGCATCCAGACACCATACTTGGATAACTTTTTCTCATATGGATGTACATCAATAACCCCTGACCTTTATTTTACCTTCACCTACATTTAACCTTGAATTACTTGGTTAATGTTTATAGTTAAGCTTGTATATGGAATACTCCTGGGCCTACATCAACCATACTTGGACAACTTCATCTCCTAGTGATGTACATCAATAATCCCTGACCTATATTTGACCTTGACCTACTTTTATCCTTGGATTACTTAGTTATTTCCCCTTGGTTACGGTTTTTAGTCAAGCTTGTATATGAAATACTCCTGGGCCTACAGAAACCATACTTGGAAAACTTCATCTCCTAGTGATGTACATCAATAACCCCTGACCTATATCTGACATTGACCTACATTTAACCTTGAATTACTTACTTAATTTCCCTTGGTTAACGTTTTTAGTCAACCTTGGTTAAGGTTTTTATGCAGGCCGCAACCACCTTCTTTGTCAAGCTATGTGTACATCGACAACCCTCGTAGTCGAGCTATGCTGTTCTCCTACAGCTCTTGTTTTGTTAGGCAAATGCGTTTAAAGTTTTTTCCCCCCTTTATTCATCAATGCTGCCACTGAGGGGATTAGCTTAGTGATAACGATGCCCTTGTTTTCTTTTACTGACTACTTTTGACTAAACAGCATATAACTATGTGTGGATTTAGGGTGGTTAAACCTACACTTCACCATTTTGTACGTGTTGTCATGTTTTTATATTTTAAGCATTTGTACTGGCAATCACGGAGGAATTATTGAAGTCTCAGAAATTACGACTCCATGCGCCACCATATTTGGTATGTTCAAACTGTATGCAGCTGGAGAACAGGGGGCCGTTTCACTAAACTTTGTACGACTAAAATGTTCATAAGTGCAAACTTATGATAGCCCGTAAATTTCACATTAAGACTGTTTTCTTGTAAACAATGATTGGATTTACATTTATTAAGCATAGGCTGCATATACTATAGGCTGCCTATGTTTAATAAATATAGATCCATCAATTGAAATTTTCAGACGATTCTAAATTTGCACTTATGAACATTTTAGTTGTACAATGTTTTATAGTGAAATGGCCTCCTGAGCCTTATGACATTTGTAACCAGTCGGCATAGGTTGATGGCCTAAATGGTAGATCATTGGACTTCAATAGAGGAGGTGGGTTCGATCTTTCACTTTCGGTAGTCAAACTCTCGTAGTATTTCCATCCCACCCGTCTTTCGAATGACCTCGGCTGTTGCTTGGAGGTTAAAGACATCCAATTGTGGCCAGTCTACCTCCTGTTCTGTGAGCCCACTTTAGCTCGTCTTTTGCTTATGTTATGCGCTGGTAGTGTCAGCGTTCATCAGTCCGTCCGTCCGTACGTCTGTCTGTCTGTATTCAAATATTACGTTTTCATGTTTTTATACGTTTCAATTTTGTTTTGTTTTTAACAAACAAAAAATCACACATTCTAGACCTACACCAGCTGGCGCGCTTCTGTGACTAGAAAATTGGGCTTATGACATTTGTGGCCAGTCTAGCTTCATATCTGTGACTGGAGAAATGGGGCTTATGGTATTTGTGGGCAGTATCTCCAGATATGTGACTGGAGAAATGGGGCTTATGGTATTTGTGGCCAGTCTATCTCCAGATCTGTGACTGGAGAAATATGGCTTATGCTATTTGTGGCCAGTCTAACTCCATATCTGTGACTAGAGAAATGGGGCTTATAACACCTGTGGCCAGTCTAACTCCAGATATGTGCCTGGAGAAATGGGGATTTTGGCATTTGTGGCCAGTCTAGCTCCAGATCTGTGACAAGAGAAATGGGGCTTATGGTATTTGTGGCCAGTCTAGCTCCAGATCTGTGCCTGGATAAATGGGGCTTATGGTATCTGTGGCCAGTCTAACTCCAGATATGTGACTGTAGAAATGGGGCTTATGGTATTTGTGGCCAGTCTAACTCCATATATGTGACTGGAGAAATTAGGCTTATGGTATTTGTGGCCAGTCTAACTCCAGATCTGTGACTGGAGAAATGGGGCTTATGGCATTTGTGGCCAGTCTAACTCCAGATCTGTGACTGAAGAAATGGGGCTTATGGTATTTATGGCCAGTCTAGCTCCAGATATGTGACTGTAGAAATGTGGCTTATGGTATTTGTGGCCAGTCTAACTCCATATCTGTGACTGGAGAAATGGGGCTTATGGTATTTGTGGCCAGTCTAACTTCATATATGTGACTGGAGAAATGGGGCTTATGGTATTTGTGGCCAGTCTAACTCCAGATCTGTGCCTGGAGAAATGTGGCTTATAGCAATGGTGACCAGTCTAGCTCCTGATTTAACCCTTTCACCCCTAAATAACTGGAATGGATTTTGATATGTTTTGCAGCCAATCCAATCGTCACAAGTGGGTGTTTGGTCGGGAGCACGCGATGGGTAATTCAACGATCGGGGTTCATTCTTACCAGAATTCCGACTCGAGACCTGGTTTGGCCCTCACATACATCTTTGGCATTTTGTATGTGACAGTTGAATCTGGTTATACCCCGTATCCTATTCGTAATCCTATTTTAGGGGAAGGGGCCAAGTGACTTGTGTGGTACACCCATCTCCGGTTATTCTAAAATTCAAGGCTGAATATTTTTTTTTTCTCGACTTAAATATTCCGTTCTAATTTTGGGATTTTCCCCCCAATGCAGCTGTTAAAACGGGATCGAATCCGTTTGCCCGGCCTTACATGACCTTAGCTGTTGATAGGCCATTAAACCCCAATAAACAAAGAAACCAACCGTCACAACATGCTTTTCAGACTAGTCCATTTATAAAAAGTGTTTTTGCTATAAAAAATATGAAAATTACTATAAAAAAAGTGCAGATACTGATGAGACGGCTCGTCTAGATCTGCACTGTTTGCAAACTCGGCAGGCTTTTTTTTGGGATGATCGGGTTAATAAGATCTACCGGTTTTCTGTTAGAAGCTTGGCAGGTATTTCGCTGACTGATAAAAAGTGCAGACTGATCAGACTGTACTGACGATCTAGGTCTATTCTGGTCGCAAAGACCACAATTCATTTTGCTACCAGGCTCCAAATAAGGAATTAGTACGGTAATTGAGTATTTTCACTCCATCATTTCTGAAGCAATTGGGTATTTCCAAAATTTTAATTGGGTAAAATAAAATCACACTACTGTTTACACATCAACAGACAGCAATTATTGAATAGTTCGCTTTGAAATGAAAACATGACTTGGCATCCAAGGAGACAATTCTAATGAAATACCAAGATGTGTTTTCATGAAAAATAAGAAAAATATGCTATTATTTGTGGTCTGTTTATTGTTTTCTGCAGCATGATAAACGTACCACAAAATTGTTATTGCTTTTTGATACTCGCTACTTCTGATTTCCATTGGGTTTTTGGCAATTTTAATTGGGTATTTAAGTAAATATGCAGCTTATCTGGAGCTTTGTTGCTACTTCAGCTGGGGAAATGCTGTTTATGGCATTTGTGACCAGTTCCTGATCTGCTGGCTCCTGCATCTTCATAAGTTCCTGTAACTTGATTGACCTGAAACTATTAGTAATGCACTATCCCTGTTGTATTAAAGGTACATTCCCACTCAGTAGGCACAAAATGTTCTTTATATAAGAGATATCATATATAATAATGCCAATCAATACGTGGGGTAATTGTGAATGAATGTTTATTTTGTCAGAAAAAAATTCTGACAAAATAAACATTTATTCACCATTACCCCACGTATTGATTGGCATTATTGTATATTTTATATCAGACGTAAATTTCCACACTGATATCAGGGGCGATAACCATGTTACCTTTATAAATGTTGACAGACATTACTATTTATTCTCTGTATTTATTTTTTTGATGTGCAATGATCATACTTTATAATCTGTCAAAAATATTATTTTTTCAAGTGACGCATTTAATTAGTATAAATAATTAAAAAAAAAAATACCTCATTTGAATATGAAAATAGCCTGATACCACCGCGAGTCATTATCAGTAAAATAAGTATTACTAAATGATTATATCCGTATAGCGGGCCCTGGTAATTTTTTGAACTGGTGGAATAGTGACAAAATTATACACTTATTTAATTCCTAAAAAACATTTTGTGCCTCCTGAGTGGGCATGTACCTTTAAATTGTATCTTTAAAAGTACATGCCCACTCAGTAGGTTATAATATAGGGAGACAGATAGTTTTGTATATTCTGTCAATGTGACATTTTCTGGCAAAAATACATTCATTCACCATTGCCCCACATATTGATTGGCATTATTATATATTTTATGTCGGACGTAAATTTCCACACTGATATCAGTGTCACCTGAAAAAATGCTATTTTTGACAGATTATAAAGTATGATCATTGCACATCAATAAATAAATACAGAGAATAAATAGTAATGTCCGTTAACATTTTAAGGAAACACAGTTATCGCCACTGATATCAGTGTGAAAATTCAGGTCTGGTATAAAATATATAATAAAGCTCATCAATACGTGGTGTATTGGTGAATAAATGTTGTTTTGCCAGAAAATGACTCCGATGATGTCTGATAGAAAGCACATTTTGTGACTACTGAGTGAGCATGTACCTTTAACATCTGTTATAACGTGTATTTTCTTCATCGAAAATTCTTAATATTTCATGCATGCATTCCTCTAAGGGTCTACTATCATGCTGTGACAAATTCATGATAATCAGACCCCCACTGATCCCAAGGTCAAGGTCACAGGCCCACAGACTTGGGTAAAAAAATCTACATATGTACGCCGTATTCCATAAGCCTCGCTTACTGACAAATCAAGTTTTGATCAGGAGCTACACGAATCACAGAAGACCCATTTCTCCGGTCACAGCCACTTGTATGTTTGCCTATACAATTATTTCAGGAAACCGCGCTCTACACAAACAATTTGTTCCAGTGGAATTTGGGCTCTATGTCGATTCAGAAGGGGGACAACAAATTTGTGACATTTGGTAAGATTTATCTGCATTTGGGGTGCATTTCACTAAACTTCGTACGACTAAAATGTTTGTAAGTGTAAATTTAGGCTCGTCTGCAAATTTCGATTGATGGATTTACATTTATTGAGCATAGGCTGCATATGCAGCCTCTGCTGAATAAATGTAAATTCAATAATTGTTTACAAGAAAACATTGTTAATGTGAAATTTACAGACTACATGTATCATAATTTTCACTTACGAACATTTTAGTCGTAAGACGTTTAGTGAAACGGGCCCCTGTTTCTTGCACCTGCTTGTAGTCAGTGTACAATAGTCACTATAGTTCAGGGATTAATTAGGGCCCTGCCGAGAATCGGAGGTGCCCTATAGGTTTCGCCCTGTCTGTCCATCCATCCATCTGTCTGTCCATCTGTCTGCCATCTGTCCGTCCGTTTATTTTTTGAAAGTTTTTGCACAAGTTTCTCAAATCATTTATTTGCATTCAGCTAATATCTTCATATTGCACACAGGCATTACTTAGTGACAATACATCCTTGCACATAAATACAATTACCCTCGCTACTGACTGTACATCCGTCCGTCTGTCTGGTTATTTTTTATTTTTTTAAAGTTTTTGTAAGAGTTTCTCAAATCTCCTATAATTTCTGTTTGCCTTCAGCTAATATCTTCATATTGCATACATGCATTACTTAGTAACGATACATCCTTGCACATTAATGCATTTTAATATCGCTACTGATCGTACGTCTGTCTGTTGACTTTTATTTGTTTTTAAAGTTTTTGTAAGAGTTTCTCAAATCTCCTATAATTTCTGTTTGCCTTCAACTAATAACTTTGTATTGCACACGTACATTACTAAGTAACTATACAAATTACACATTCATACAATTACCCTCGCTACAGATGAAAGTTTTTGTAAGAGTTTCTCAAATCGCTTATAATTTCTGTTTGCCTTACATTATTAAGTAACTACATCATTCCACATTCATACAATTACCCTCGCTACTGATTGTACGTACATATATCATTTATTTATATACACAGGAGTCAAATTACGGCCCCTTCCCCAATCCTAGGGGCCGTTTTCTTTTCCCAAAAAATTCCCAATTGAAAGTAAGACAATCCGGTATCAAAATTTACGAAACATATTCTTTTCTATTTGCTTCATTTCTCAATTAAAGTACCGTAAAGATTCTAATAGAGTATTAGAATCACCACTCGCTCCGAAGTCCTGGGTGGGTGTTTAATAGAGGCAAGTGTTATTCAGCAAAGGGAAAATGATAAAAATATACGATTTTCTACTATCTGAACAAAAACATAACAAAGGGACGTTACTCTCAAACGTCTGTCGGACTTGATTGTACTGTCTGTCAGTTTACCGGTATGAACATTTTGGACCAAGACGTTTCGGCCCACTTTGGTCATTATGGTACAGTCGGTGAAAATGTTAAAATACTGGCAATGTATATATAAAGACAGCGTCAATCATTGTCACCGTTTCGGTCCGTATCACGGCGATTAATTTCGGCCCATGGCCACGTCCTGAACCAGCCATATTTATTTTTTGCGCATCTCCTAGGAAATATCTGCCAACAATCCAACATGATGTCAATTTCACCCATATTATACGAGATGGGTTTGAGATACTTTGAATATGTCGTCTCCGTAACCGTGTAAATTCTGATCGCCCTGTGTTCGTGCAAATAGCTACTGCTGATGAGGAATTTACTGTGACACCGGAAACAGTCGAATTTCACTTCCGCTTTTGAAAATGAAAGTAGCAATTATATTTTTTTCCCCAAAGTTTCAAGGAAGTTGCCTTCGAAATAATGGAAAGGAAAGAAATCTACTTGGACAGGTAGCTCCGATTTTGTTTCAAGTTAGTACTGGGCGTTTATTAGAGGCACTAATTTCGTGAAAATCAGCCAAAAAATGGAGAATAGGCTCGCCCCAATAAAGCTGCCTAAGGCTCAACCGAATATTTTATTTTCGACGGCACCGGGGCGGGATCAACTGATCCTGAGAATAGTGCTGCAGTAGCCATTGCTTGTCGTAAAAGGCGACTAAACTGGCTTAACGATTGGGTTCATACTTTCCGGAACCCACTATACCGGATTTGGCCCTCATGTACATTTTTGGCTTTCTTGTATGTGAGAGTTGAGTCGGGCTATGCCCCATATATAAAAGTAAGATTAGCGCTAATCCTATTACTTTTAGGGGATGGGATAAATGATGCTGGTGTGGCGAGGGCCTGGCACCAGATCAGTTGTTCTAATTTCAGGACTGAATATATATTTTGATTGTAAATATTGAGTTCTGAAGTTGGGATTTACCCCCCTCGGACAGGTGGATACGGGACACGACCCCGTTGACCCGTCTGCGTGTAGACTCCCTGAGGCTTGTACCTCTATGTCAGAAAAGCGGACGTTAAACCCTATTCACTCACTCACTCACTCACTCACTCGACGGCACTAACCATGTATTTACTATATCTCGATGTAAATATTCCGTTTGGGATTTTTCCCCCAATGCAGTAGATTAAATGCGGGATCGAACCTGTTGGCCCGGCCTTAAATGACCTTAGCTGTTGATAGGATGTTAAACACCAATAAATCAAACAACGAAACCTTTGTATTAGCTCGTGCTTGTTTGTCATATGTGGCTGTGACAGGAGAAATGGGGTTTATGGGTTATGTGACCAGTGTAGTCCCAGGGCCTTCACTGTTCGCCTGTCAGTAAGGTAAACACCCGTATTTCTAATTTATAGTTTTCATCCTTATCCGGCGCCAAGAGTGTGGCAGAAGATCAGACCTTTGAATATCCACAAATCCCAAAAGCCCTATACATGTATTTCCAACCAAGAAAAAAACAACAGGATGTCCGTTTCCGCGAAACCGGAAATGGGGCGACCGCTTGTCCGACTAAAAGTAAAATAAAACTAATCTTCAGTATTCTAAGCATCAAATCATCTCTTCCTTTGGTATGTCCATTTCCTTTATGATGCTAGCTAGCCTTACTTACATGTCCTGTAAAGTCTTGGAAGTTTCACGGACTTTGACTGGAGAAATGGGGTTTATGGGTTACACTTTTGCGACCAGTGTACCTGATCAGGATCTGCACTGTTCGCCATTCCATCAATGAGCCCCATTTCTCGCGTCACAGCCACATAATTATATCCCTGTGATAGGCCTTGCCCGCCATGATGCCCAAAGCTCCAGATAAGCTGCGTATTTGCTTAAATACCCAATTTAAATTGCCAGAAACCCAATTGAAATCAGAAGTAGCGAGTATCAAAAAGCAATAACAATTTTGTGGTACCTTTATCATGCTGCAGAAAACAATAAACAGAACACAAAATAAGCATATTTTTTCTTATTTTCCATGAAAACACATCTTGGTATTTTTGAAATGCCAACACATGTTTTCATTTCGAAGCAAACTATTCAATAATTGCTGTCTGTTGATGTGTAAACAGTAGTGTGATTATATTTTACTCAATTAAAATTTTGAAATACCCACAGGGCTCCAGATAAGCTGCGTATTTACTTAAAATACCCAATTAAAATTACCAGAAACCCAATTGAAATCAGAAGTAGCTAGTATCAAAAAGCAATACAAATTTTGTGGTACCTTTATCATGCTGCAGAAAACAATAAACATACCACAAATATAGCATATTTTTTCTTATTTTCCATGAAAACACATCTTGGTACTTTTGAAATGCCAAAACATGTTTTCATTTCAAAGCAAACTATTCAATAATTGCTGTCTGTTGATGTGTAAACAGTAGTGTGATTATATTTTACCCAATTAAAATTTTGAAACACCCAATTGCTTCAGAAATGACGCGAAAATACTTCATTACTAATTCCTTATCTGGAGCGCTGTTGCCCAATTCATTGATGCAGCTTGATTGTGTCGTTCAACAGACAAAAGAAGCTACGACAGGAGTCCGTATTCAGACAAGCTGTTTGCTATAGACTACGTCCCATTGAGCCGGAACAGATCGATAACATCCAAGACAGCTGCTTCATTTGATACCGCTGTTGCATATATATTACATGTAAGAGTTACAAGTACTTTAGGCCAAACATAATATTTTAATTGTTTCCCCTCCCGCTACCTACCCGCCAAAATTATCAGAAATAAAATAAATTTTGGGTTGTTCGTTTTGGGAAAATATTTATTTCTTTTACAATTTACCCACTCATGATTGGTCAGTATATTTGCTTGTGATCATACATAGATCCCATATGTAACCTTTAATAATACAGAGTTTGGGCAAATACAAATGGTATAAGGTGTAATTATCTATCACAAAAAAAATAATAACATAAAATAGAATATTATTTAGAATAACAAAATATTTCCCTACCGACCTACCCACATCTATATGACTCTGGTAGTGGGAGGGGAAACAAATATATTTTTAATGTTGGCCTTATGTTTACATCACCCTACTGCTTTTCATCTGTCCGTTAGGGATGGGTTGTGGCCAAGGGGTTAACCCATTTCATGCTTAGGATACGCCATTTTGACTGGGGGGAATCATACATATTTTCTTTAAATGTGCTTAGAAGTATATGTCGCGACCACCATTTGAACCGTCTCATTGAGACGGTTCAAATGAGTGGTCGCAACATAAACTTTCATTGAGAAATAACAAAAATAAAATAGTTAAAAAATGCATACAATAAAGGTGTGTTCCGCGCGAAATTGGTTCAAACACCCGACTTCCAGTCCGGAGGTTGTGTGTTCAAACCTTGTTTAACCCTTTCCCTGATAGAGACAACTTTTCACGCCTCTGCAGAAGATGTCTTTTGAAAACATTGTGGGAAAAGGAGAAATTGCTTGTAACAAGCAATTTCTCCTTTTCCCACAATGTTTTCTACTCTATCAGATAATTTAACCATCATTTGACCCAGCATTTGGTTCTTTTATTCAGATGTTTTCGATTTGGATGAGTCGAAATATCGCAAAACAGGGAAATGGTTAAGGCATCACAAAATACTGAAATATTATTTCCATTCCACTGGTCTTTCGGATGATTGAAAATGAGATCCCCTCTCGAAATGCCATATTTGTATATGCCGTTGTTGTTGAATGGTTGTGAAGCCCAATTTAATGAACAATACAACCTCTGTCTATCCATCGCCTTGCTGTGTTTTCTTGTAGTCTGTCTTCTCTCTCAATAAAAACCTGGGGCCGTTTCACTAAACTTCTTACGGCTAAAATGTTCGTAAGTGCAAATTTAGGATCGTCTGGAAATTTCAATTGATGAATTTACATTTATTGAGCATAGGCTGCCTATTCAGCCTATGCTCTATAAATGTAAATCCAATAATTGTTTACAAGACAACAAAATTATTGTGATATAATTTTGCATTTACAAACATTTTAGACGTACGAAGTTTAGTGAAACGGCCCCCAGTTGTGGCATAAGAATTGCATATTATTCCGAGTCGGGTATTAAAATATGCATACCTGTCATAAAGTGAAAGCTCCATGGCAGGACATTAATGGCTTGAAATCAGGAGGTTTTTCCTCAATAGAGTTTAATGGTACTTTGCAGCAAATATTAAACAGATCCTATCAATAATATACCAGATTATCGCCCACCACCCATGCTTTTGAATTATCGCTTCACCCCACCACCCACACAATTGAATTATTTTCATTTGCCCCAACCCCCATAATTATTCATTTTCCCATGCCACACCACCCATATGTATTAATTATTGTATCACTATTCCTATAGAAAAATCTTTTTTTCGCAATAAAATTTCATCAAATAATTTTTTTTGGGGAGGGTCACTTTTTTGTTATTGATGAAAAAGTACTTACTTTTAAATATTTTTTAGATTTATTGTGTTTAATGGCCAAATGTTAGTCGGCAGCAAAACGTGGAACAGACAGTAGATGAGCATGATCAAAAGTCAGTCATTCAATGGTGCCTCAACTTGATGGCAGGAAGACAAGCTCATGCATAGTGTGTTTTTAACTCTTTGCATGCTGGGAAACTTGTGGGCTATAAATAGTTCAAAACTAGCGGACAAGAATTCATCATATTTTCTTGTATTTCTCCCCGTAAATATCATGAATATGTCTTGGAATTTCATTAGAATTGAGTCCTGAGGACTCAATTCTAATGAAATTTCAAGACATATTTACAGAGAGAAATAAAACATATACTCGTAATTCGTTTGGCGGATATTTTCGCCGCTAGCATGCAAAGAGTTAATACAGCATGTACACCCAGGCGATACCGATATGGCAGTTTTACCTGCCAACTGTCAAGACATGTTTTATATTATGCATTGGTCGTCAATTACAACGTATACAAAGTCAAAGGTATCGATCACCATCACCGAGCATCTCCCTCGGTCGATGATTTGAAAAGCATGCATTTATAAATCGCAAAGAGGGAGATGCTCGGTGATGTACCTGTATGTATGTAAGTTGACGATGGAGACAATATCAAACCTTGGTCGGCATAAACTGCTATATCGGTATTGCTCGAGTGATGTATTATTTAGAAAATTTTCTGTAAATGTTCTGGAACACGCAGGCTCATCTGTAATCGTTAAACACAATGACGTCCCTGCGTCCGTCCGTATTTTTAATTTTTGACAGTATTATCACTGAAAACGGGTGATGTGACGTGGAATGAAATGTCGAACCTAGCCCATAATCATTGGAGAAACTGTTAGACCGGGCAAACGTTTGACACATTCAGAAATAAACGATTTAATTTATGTTTCTCGAGTAGGGTGGAGAGGAAATACGTACTACCGTTACATCAGCTGTTATTCTAAGTATGTATGGTCGCTCGTTAGGGGCATATCTTGCCTTCATTTATAAGGGATGGGTTGTGGCCTAGGGGTAGAACATCTGACTTCCAATCTGGAGGTTGTGGGTTCAAACATCGCCTTATGCATCAAAAATATACTTTCATAGTATATTCATAGTATTTCCATCCCACTGGTCTGTTGGATGAGACTAATTGTGTTCCCGTATCTATATGACCTTAGCTTTTGCTGGGACGTTAAACCCATTCACTTTCACTTTTTTCCTTCATTTATACGTGTAGAAACGATAATTAAGAACCTTAACGTTTGTTTCCACTCCGTGAAGGAACGTGAATTTATTCCTCTAAATATTCGTTTCTTGGCCTGTCGATGCGATGAGACGAAAACGTTAATTTACATAAAATAAATCCATAATCATCGATTGCAAAGCGTGATTATAATACTGTATTATACACATTTTTTACACAGTGACTTCAAGTGTTTTTCGTCTTGGAGCCGTAGACAAGAAGAAATGGAATTTGTTTCTACACTGCGTCTGCGAAGAAACAAAAATTAGCATCCCTTAGATGATCATACATCGGCGGAAAAAAAACCTCATTACATTTACTACATTACGTTTCGAAGCCTTGAAGGAATGCTAATTATCGTTCTTTCGTGAGATAGAAATTAATTTTAAGGTTGGGAATTAGAAAAAAACGAATCATTAGAGGCGTAAAATGTACATTCGTTCGCGGCAAGTAAATAAAATGAAATATCCCTAACGAGCCACCATAAGAATGCGAACATATAGCCGACATGTACGTACTACTGTGAACAGACCTGCGTTTAGGCTTACTTTCAGTTTCAGTTTCTAAAATACATCAGCTTGCATTGGGAGGCGAAACATGCATGCTTTATGCAGGATGTGGGACTAAGTGATGGGAGAATACTTGTTATAAATTTTGGTCAGGGCGGGTCACATTGTTATCTGATCAAATTATGATCAGTGTAGACCATGGTCACACAGTCATTATCCAAGCAACTACTCTATGTACACATCTACATGTAGACATGTTTATTCGATTGAACTAAATATAGGGTGTACCGTGATGGTATGTACGGTCGACTCCATTCAATCACACTAGGTACAAAGTAGCAATACAGTAATTTGTCGCATATTGCCGAGTAATTTTGTTGATGTACAAAATAGTAACAGTGATTCGCCCCAATTCGCCATCTCATCCACTTTTTATAAATGGCTGCTTTGACGAAATGTACAGATAGCGAACACGCAGGCAGCGAAACCACCACAACTCTGAACAAAATATACCGTCAGGTCGGCCCATGTCAACTCGGACCCGGGAATGATTTGGAATCAAATACATGTACAACACAAATTTTATTTTTTTTGAATTTATTCTGACCCCATATTTATTTTATTTGTTTCATCTGCTAAATAGCCACCTTGATTTATTTCACCATAGGAAGATAGACCCACGATGTACACAATTCATTTTTAGGAAAACCCCAACATGTACAAAATTCATTTTTAGGAACACCCCACCACCCATCCAAATTTAAATCTGGTGCCGTCCAACCCCTCCATACCAAAAATCTGGAAAAGCCTTGACCTAATTTGGTAACGTCATGTGACGCCCTTTCGACCAATGAAACATCAGTTTTCAATTTGTTGTAACCAGGATATTTGTATATCGAGTCAATGCCTGATACAGCAATATGTTTTCGGCCAATCCAAAGTTTGTTACCTGATCATGATAAATACACCACTATATGGTATAGCCTGCATGTGTTGCATTCATGTTTATTATGTACCTCGAACAAAGTTTTGGATATATATAGTCACCACCCTGTCCGTTTGTGCATCTGTCTTTCCTAGATTTGTGTTAAAGTTTTCGACTACTAACTATCTGCTACCGCAAGTCAGATTTGCTTGAAATATGCTTGTTTATCATCATCCATATTTTCATTCTATAGCCCACCCATGCAGCTCCTGTGCTCAAGTTCAATGTCAAATGACATAGAAATCGGCTTTAATTATTGTGTGTAACGTTTTTTATGGGTACGTCCATCAGTGTTAATGATTTCTCGTTCTTACAGTCAGTCGGAAAAATCAAATCGAACGGAGCTACCGGACCAATCGTGGGTGAGTACAGAAGATTACTCTCTTTTTTTTGTAAAAAAAATTATTTTTGTTTCCATTCTCGCTACCTAACTTGCAAAATGGTCAGTATAGTTCACAAATATGTGTTATTCCCTTTCAACCTTAACCCTTAGAATGCGGGAACCGAAAATAGTCGTCTGCTGATAATTCATATTTTGTCTTTTCTCTCACTAAGAGCATGGTTTGGCAGCATTTTAGAATAATTTCCATTAGAAATGATTCTAAAGTGCTGCCAAACCATGTTTTTGATGAGAAAAATGGAAAAATATTCAGCAGACGACACAAATTAATTCAGCATTGTAAGTTTAAATATCTGGAATGGACTGTGATATGGTAATTTTCAGAGCAATCCAATCATCACAAAATGATTTTCAGACTAGTCCATTTATATAAGGAGGGTGTTTTTTATTAAAAAAATATGAAAATTACTAGCAAAAAGTGCAGATCCTGATGAGACGGCTCATTACGAGCCGGATCATTTGGATCTACACTGTTTGTAAACAGCGCAAAAGAGGACTATAGTGTGGAAATGGTTAACCCTTACTACGCTGAATTAAATGTTGTCGTCTGCTGGAAATGTTTTATTTTCAATATTTCTCGACAAAAACCTGGTTTTGACAGCACATGAGAATCGTCTCCAGTGGAGACGATTCTCATGTGCTGTCAAAACCAGTTTTTTGTTAAGAATTAAAGCAAAAATGAAAAACAGCAGACGGCAATTTCCGTCAACAGCGTAGGAAGGGTTAATGCAACTTGGTAATTATTTGTTTATGCTCCCTCGCGATAGGCAAGAGGGGATATAGTGTTAGTTCATGTATGTACGTTCATAGTATTTCAATCCCACTGGTCTGTTAGATGAGACTTTAAACTGTGGTCTCTATATGACCTTAGGCCTAAAAAAAAAGTTTGTTTCGGGTAACGCCTCAAAAAGGTTTGGTAGGTAGGAGCATTTTACATATTTGTTTATATTTTTAAATGTAGGTAGGGTCGGGTTACCCCAGTTACCCGAAACAAACACTTTTTTTAGGCCTAACTGTTTCTGGGATGTTAACCCTTAGAATGCGGGAACCGAAAATAGTCGTCTGCTGCTGTGTCATATTTGATCTCTTTTCTCAGTAAAAACATGGTTTGACAGCATTTTAGAACCATTTCCGTTGGAAATGATTCTAAAGTGCTGTCAAACCATGTTTTTGATGAGAAAAAATGGAAATAAAAAAATAAACAGCAGATGTCAATTTTTTATTCAGCATTGTAAGGGTTAAATTCATTCACTGTCACTTTTCAGTTTTGGAATGTCCTAGTGTGGAGTATTTGCCGGGGCTGCAGACATTAGGTGACCGAGCCGTACACAATAACTCGCAGCCAGAGATTTTCATTCACATGTCGCCTGCGGATGTCGTGGCACACCCAGACTATCAGCACTTCATGCAGAAGTAAGTACGAAAACTTCCAAAAAAAAACAAAACACGGACAGACGGACTGACGCACACACGGACGTTCCTACAAATGGATACTTACGTGGCTATTCTTTTGTTTAAAGTAACCATGTAAGAGAAAAATGTAGCCACGGAAGAGAACGGAATGAATAGCATTTACAATTACCCATTGTTATCTAGCTGCATAAGTACCTCGCCGTGGGTGACAGGACAGACAGGGCGAAACCTATAGGGCCCCGCCAAATCTTGGCGGGGCCCTGTAGGTTTCGCCCTGTCTGTCTGTCCGTACATTTATTTTTTGGAAGTGACTGGAGAAATGGGCCTTATGGAGTTTGTTACCAGTGTAGCTCCCGATCAACTATCGCGTTCCTGTAGCCTGATGACTACCTACCTATATTGCTTGTTAGAAGCCTGGCGGGTGCTTGATTGATCGAACGTCGAACAGTGCAGATCCTGATCAGTCTGTGCGGATGCACAGGCTGATCTGAATCTACACTGGTCGCATAACCCATAAGCCCCATTTATCCAGTCACAGCCACATAATGTACTCGCCCACAGCATATTCAACTTGTCTTAGGCGACCGCTAACTTGGCACCCTGCATGTTGATATTCTTCTTTTTTCATCAAGTCCAGCATTGAAGTATGCATTTCATTATTAGGACCCCGCTGAGAATTGGTGGTGCCCTATAGGTTTCGCCCGTCCGTCCGTCTGTCTGTCCGTTTATTTATTTGAAAGTTTTTGTAAGTTTCTCAAATCATCTATAATTTCTGTTTGCCTTAAGGTAATATCTTCATATTGCACACATGCATTACTTAGTAACTATACATCCTTCCACATTGATACAATTACCGTCACTACTGATTGTAGGTCCCTCTGTCTGTCTGTTTATTTATTTAAAAGGTTTTGTAAGAGTTTCTCAAATCGCCTATAATTTCTGTGTGCCTTCAGCTAATATGCATGCATTACGTAGTAGCGATACATCCTTCCACATTAATTCAATTACCCTCGCTACTGATCGTACGTCCGTCCGTCTGTCTGTTTATTTATTTGAAAGTTTTTGTAAGAGTTTCTCAAATAGAGGCCCTAAGTGGGTTGACAGACCTCATTTTATAGTTTAATGTTCATCTGGATTAAACATGATGACCTTTATAGTATTTTCATCCTTCTGGTCCTTCGGATGTGATTTGAAACTGCGGTCCCTTCCCTGTATGACCTTAGCTGAAGCTGGGACATAAAACACTTTTACTTTTCCATCGTTTCTGTATCAATTGGTTTTAGCTTGTCTATTTTCAAAGGCCACTGAAAGAGCTATTGCTATCACTTACGTGTCGTCCGCGTCCACAGCGTACTCACCGTCCTCCGGATTTCGGTTAACCATTGCGTTAAGCCTTTCAACACCGCATGCCGGTATAGTGGTACATGTATTGGCAAAAAGTGTAGATCCAGATGAGCCAGCTCGTGACGAGCCGTCTCATTAGGATCTACACTTTTTGCATGAAATTTTCATATTTTTAAGACAAAAACACTCCCTTTCCATAAATGGACTAGTCTGAAAATAATTTTGTGACGATTGAATTGGTTGCAAAATGAACATAACAAAATCCATTCCAGTTACTTGGGGGTGAAAGAGTTAAAGGTACACAGTTTATTGAGTAATAAAATCACACTACTGTTTACACATCAACAGATAGCAGTTATTGAATAGTTTGCTTCGAAATGAAAACATGTCTTGGCATTTCATTAGAAGTGTCTCCTTGGAGACAATTCTAACGAAATACCAAGATTTGTTTTCATGGAAAAAAAGAAAAATATGCTATATTTGTGGTCTGTTTATTGTTTTCTGCACCATGATAAAGGTACCACAAACTTTGTATTGCTTTTTGATACTCACTACTTCTGATTTCAATTGGGTTTTTGGTAATTTCAATTGGGTATTTAAGCAAATACGCAGCTTATCTCTGGGTACATGCCCACTCAGTAGACAACATTTTTTCTTTATATCAGAGACATCATCTGAGACATTTTCTGCCATAATAAACATTAATTCACCATTACCACACGTATTGATTGGCATTATTATACATTTTATATCAGATGGTAAATTTCCAAGCTGATATCAGGGGTGATAACCGTGTTTTCTTGAAATGTTAACGGACATTACACTTTATTGTTTGTATTTATTTTTGGATCTGATTTCAGTTTTGCATTTACGAACTTAGCCGTACGAAGGTTAGTGAAATGGGCACCAGGAGGTCGTTTCACTAAACTTTGAACGACTAAAATGTTCGTAAGTGCAAATTTAGGATCGTCTGGAAATTTCAATTGATGAATATACATTTATTGAGCATAGGCTGCATATAATGAAAATCCAATAATTGTTTACAAGAAAACAAAGTTTAGTGCAACGGGCCCCAGGGGGCCGTTTCACTAAACTTCGTACGACTAAAATGTTCGTAAGTGCAAAATTATGATAGTCTGTAAATTTCACATTAACAATGTTTTCTTGTAAATAATTATTGGATTCACATTTATTGAGCATAGGCTGCATATGCAGCCTATGCTCAATAAATGTGAATCCATAAATTGAAATTTACACACGATCTTAAATTTGCACTTACGAACATTTTAGTCGTAAGTAGTTTAGTGAAACGGGCCCCTGGTTCCCACCTATCACAGTATTAATGGGCACATTTGTCATTTCTTTCAGATATGGCAGTACCTCCAAGCATATGCTTCTGAACGAAAACTCGCAAGGACCATACGCAGGAAATTCTATTCAATTTCAATATTTGATGAACTATTTAAATCCACATATATTTCCTGAGTTAAAAATGCTGGCGAGAGAACGGCTCATCTGGTGTGCAGAAGGGATATCCTGCGGCCATGCTGGTTCTTATTACAAATGCTTCTTCAAAAACAAGTAAGGACGGAGAGAATAGCGTTTTATACTGAATATAAATTTTCTTTTTCGTAAATATATTTTTTAGTCCGTCCACGATTTCAAATGTCTTCTCCGGAACCGCTGGGCCGATGTTGGTAAAATTTCACACACATGGTACATATGTAGGGGGACTACAAATTTGTTAAAATGGAGTTCGTCGCCAATCCAAGATGGCCACCGTCTAAAAATAGCACACATTCTTAAAAAACAAATTATCACGAATCTTCTCGACAAAACTTGGCAGAAATGATCGGTGTATAATGATCTTTCAAAGTTATTAAAATCGTGACCCCGGGGTCAAAAATGGGTGTTTCCCGGGGGGTCAAATTTAATATTTGACTGAATATGGTCAAATTGTATATCAATTCGAAGATATCGACGAGACGGTTGCTCTGGTGCGGTTTTCATCGAAATCTGATGTTTACGTCCTGCAAGATGGCCGCAAAAAGGTAATCTTGATACAGTCGAACCTGTCTTAAGAGACCACTCAGCGGTACAATTTTCGGCTAAATTATTACGTCATCCAATTTGGCCGCCGAAATGTCAAAATGTCATCCTTTTATTTGAGATTTCAAACGGTTGGCCAATGGTAGCCAAACTTCACAATTATGGTGCTTGGGTGAAACCGTGTCAGATTTGTTAAAATGTAGGTTGTAGCTAATCCAAGATGGCCGCCGTCTAAAAATAACACAAATTCTTAAAAAATCTTCTTACGAACCGCTGGACAGATTTCGACCAAACTTGGCAGAAATGACCGATGTACAATGCTCGTTCAAAGTTGTTAAAATCGTGACCCTGGGCTCAAAAATGGGTGTCGAAGATATCGACAAGACGATCACTCTGGTACAGTTTTCAGCGAAATCGGATGATTAAGTCTTCCAAGATGGCCGCCGAAATTTCAAAATGTTATCCTTGATTGGGTACGTGTTCCAGATCAGGATATTCTGCTGAATGGATATTGTAATCTCGGTGCAACCAGTGGTGTCCCCACCCCCTCCCCCATACACGACTCCATTTAATCAATTGCTTCTGATACCATTTGTGAAAAGATGTATTGTGATAAAAGGTAGGCTGGAAGCATCATGTTGTGGTCTCCAAACCTAGCGAATTTGTGTAAGATATATCTGTACATATAGCAAGACAACTCCTACCCTGGCAACTTCTCAAGTTTGTCACATTGACACTATGTGCCTGTCGTGGGCTTATTTTAATGTTTATTTAGTGACAACTGTACATACCAATATTTGTTTGATTTTTATGACATTGCAAATGGCGAGCAATATAGGGCCATCATGGCCCTCTTGTTTTAATTCAGATTTTCCCCCTATCCGTACAGGTGAAATACGGGATTCGTCCCCTCTAACCGTAGCTTCTGACTATAGGGTTAACTGTATTGCAATTTTCAAATTTGCGGCGTATGTCAGAAAATGATAAGTCGGAAAATCTGTTTAATTAACATGTTTTGCGACCTATCATTTTCTGATATACGCCGCAAATTTCAAAATTACTATGCGGTTAACCTATTTCTAATGCACTCCATTACTACTGCAATACATATTGAAATAATTTGCGACCGTTCATCAACAATGATATACCTGTAATGTATGACCATCAGCCAATCAGATTGCGTGATATTTATTGAGTGCATTAGAATGGCTGTTATACACCATTAAATAAATAAATGTGTGGCTGTGACTGAAGAAATGGGGCTTATGGGTTTTTCGACCATGGTAGATGCGGATGCACAGGCTGATCTGGATCTGCACTCATCGCCATTCCGTCAATGAAACAGCCGTCATGCTTCTAACAAGCAATATAGATAACTCAAGCTACAGGAATGTGCTATTTGATCAGGAGGCTACACTGGTCGCAAATCCCATAAGCCCCATTTATCCAGACACAGCTACATATGTTGGGAAAATGCAAAACATGCCAATAGAAGAGATCCGTGGTAAAAACGGGCTATCCCCCGCGTGGAGATAATATTTTACCAACTTCTTCCACTGATGGGATTTGTTGTGGCCTAGGGGTTAGAACACCTGACATCCCAGAGCTCCAGATAAGGTGCGTATTGGCGTATTTCATGCACTTATTTTAGCAGAATACGCATTGGTCATCAACAGTGGGAGTACACAATACTCGCAGCAATGTGAAAATATTGATTTTCAAATCGAGTAGTGAAAATACTGTAAAAAAATTGCTCTAATAAGTGATTTAAAAAAAAAAGAAGATATTATCATTTGTTCCCTATTTAATAAGGAAGAAAATCAATAATACATTTGTAAAAGTAAAATACGCATTGAATTTGAAATCTGTGGTTATAATACTCTTTATCAAATTTAACAAATCTACGACCGTCCAACCCCCGCTGATCCCAAGGTCAAGGTCAAATACTTGGTCTCTTTACGAAACTTAACATCAGAGAAATAAGTTATAACTTCTATTTCCTTCTTTGAAAATTCTTAATATTTCTCTTGTGCATTCCTCTAAGGTTGTACTATCATGCTGTGACAAAACTACGACCGTCCAACCCCCACTGATCCCAAGGTCAAGGTCACATACTTAGTCTCTTTACAAAACTTAACATCAGAGAAATATGTTAGAACTTCTATTTCTTTCATCGAAAATTCTTAATATTTCATGCATTCCTCTAAGGCTCTACTATCATCCTGTGACCAGTCCCCGCTGATCTCAAGGTCAAGGTCACATACTTAGTTTCTTCACAAAACTTAACATCACAGAAATCGGTTATAACTTCCATTTCCTTGCTCAGGTCTGCTTCACATTTCACACACGCATTAATCCAATGGATTTATACCACCCTGTGACAAATTCACGTTTGTTCTGGCCCCGCTAAGCCCAGAGTTAAGGTCACAAGCCCACACACTTTTAATTTTGTTTACGTATTTGGGTGTTCCTGGGCCCACACAGGGGGTATTCCGTAAGCCTCGCTTACTGACCAATCTAGTTAGATACAAAACTTATCTGGAGCTCTGCTTCCAATCCAGAGGTTGTGGGTTCAAACCTCGCCATGGGCATCAAAAATACTATCATAGTATTTCCATGCCACTGGTCTGTCGGATGAGACTTTAAACTGTGGTCGCATCTCTATAATGACCTTCCATACACGTTAAACCCATTCACTTTCACATTTCTTCCACTGATCCTTTCAATTTCAGAGTACATATCAACTTCATATGTGTCTGTGACAGGAGAAATGGGGCTTATGGGAGTTTCGAAACAAAATTGCTACCCCGCTCCATACCTCTCGCGAGGGTAGCAATTTAACCCCATCTCTTTAATGTAACACATGGAAGAGTGATCTTTTATCCGGCGTGTTTGATATGTTAGCGATATAAAACTGTCAAATCTGTATCAATAAATTATTAATAAAGAACACTCACATGTATGCATAAATTGGTTATTTTACCATGGCAAGGTGTTTATCTGACATTTACATGTATATCTTGTAAATTTGAAAGATTCATTTCGTTTATGTTGAATGTTGAACAACAACAAGAGGAAAGATGTCTTCCATGGAGAAATGATTTCCCTGTTCTATTATTTTTGGCAATTTACTACTTCTGCATCAAAGATTATTTGTTTAAATGTATAAAATATACAATTTACTAAGTGTTGACCAAATTGTAGCCGTAGATAACATATCTGAGGCAAATTATTGTGGCTAATGGGAGTTGTGACCAGTCCAGCTTATGATCAAATACCACACTCATGTAGCCTGATAACGATCTATATTGCTTCTTAGATGCATGCCGGGTCTTTTATTGATGAAATGGCGACCAGTGTAGATCCAGATCAGCCTGTGCATCCGCACAGTCTGAGCAGGATCTGCACTGTTTGCCATTCCCATGAGCACCATTTCTCCAGTCACAGCCACATATATATGTGCTCGCCCACAGCATATTCCACTTGTCGCAGGCGACCGTTAATTTTCACATATTCTATGTTGATATTCTTCTTTTTCAGAAAGTTACAAATTAGAACAACCATAGTGTTATTTAATGATCATCTCGAAAACTTGAGGTTTCTACATGATGTACTTCGGGATAGTATGAAATGTTTGACTGAAAAACTAGAGGAACACCAGAAATCACAGCAAGGTATAGTAGTAGCGTCCGAGTTTTTCGGTTTAACCAGAAAACCAGTTTTTTATCGCGCCTCTTTTTTCGTTGTCGTCCGAAATGTCAAAAAGTTTGTACAAGCTTCGTCATCATGGTCTAACTACTATTATTTGCTTCAATATTGGACACTTGATACATGTGAGCATTTGTAACACCCTCATGTCGCCATTTGGTATACATGTTTATCACGGCAAGCCGAAGAAGCCTTTATTTTCAAAAAAATTTCCCATTACTTATCTCCCCTTGGCGGCAAGAGCTTATGGCATACCCCCGGCGTCGTCGGCGTCGGCATCCACAAACTTAACGTTGGGGTAAATGTCTTATAGCTTCTGTTTCCTTTCATGGAACACCTTGTTATGTCATACATGCATTCCTCAGATGACCCTCTATCATGCTGTAGCAAAGCCATGACCCACTACCCAGCCCTTACCCTAGGTCAAGGTCACAAACTTGGCACATTCATAAACTTAACTTTGTGGTAAATGTCTTATAACCTGTTTCCTTTCATGGAACGCCTTGATATTTCATACATGCATTCATCTGGTGATACTCTATCGTTCTATAGCAAATCCATGACCCACTGCACATCCCTTACCCCAAGGTCAAGGTCACAAACTTAGCACATTCATAAACTTAACGTTGGGGTAAATGTTGTGTAACTTCTGTTTATTTACAGGAAATGCCTTCATATTTAATACATGCATTCATCTGACTCTATCGTGCTATAGCAAATCCATGACACCCCACCCCTTTCCCCAAGGTCAAGGTCACAAACTTAGCACATTCGTAAACTTAACGTTGGGGTAAATGTCTTATAACATCTGTTTCCTTTCATGGAACGCCTTGATATTTCATACATGCATTCATCTGATGATACTCTATCGTGCTATAGCAAATCCATGA
Organism: Conchocele bisecta; assembly: GCA_029237695.1. Taxonomy (NCBI): domain Eukaryota; kingdom Metazoa; phylum Mollusca; class Bivalvia; order Lucinida; family Thyasiridae; genus Conchocele; species Conchocele bisecta. The sequence continues at coordinate 112,239,140 of CM055267.1, read as the reverse complement.
CCCACCGCCCACCCCTTATTCCAGGGTCAAGGTCACAAACTTAGCACATTGATAAACTTAACGTTGGGGTAAATGTCTTATAACATGTTTTCTTTCATGGAACGCCTTGATATTTCACACATGCATTCCTCAGATGACCCTCTATCATGCTGTAGCAAATCCACAACCCACCACCCAACCCTTACCCCAAGGTCAAGGTCACAAACTTAGCATGTTCATAAACTTAACGTTGGGGTAAATGCATTCATCTGATGATCCTCTATTGTGCTACAGCAAATCCATGACCCACCCCTGTCTGTCTGTCCGTCTTCAAAAATTATAAATTTCACACACGCATTGCTCCAAGGGTCCTCTACTGCGCTGTGGCAAATCCGCCCCTTCTAAGCCCAGGGTCAAGGTCACATACTTTGTGCATCTCAAAACCTTAACGCTCAGTCGCTCGGGTAAATAATGGCCTATATTTTCTGTTTCCTTGCTTGAATTTGCTTCATATTTCACACACGCATTGCTCCAAGGGTCCTCTACTGCGCTGTGGCAAATCCACGTTCAAATGTGCCCTCGGTTCCTTTGCTGCCACCGGGCGCGCTTCGTTGTCCTCTGACAACTCTTGTTAATTTTCGCACTCTGTATCCTTGTCCACGCAATAACTCAAGTTCTACTTGACCGATCATAACCAAATTCGGTATACATGTTTATCACAGCAAGACGAAGAAACCTATTGATTTTGAAAAATTTCAGATACTTATCTCCCCTTGGCAGTCGAGTTCTACTTGACGGATCGTAACCAATTTTGGTTTACATGTTTATCACGTCATGATGAGTTATCTCCCCTTGTTGACTGGCCTTGCCTCGACGGGCGTATATTGTGACCTTCGGCACTCTTGTTTATCTTCACATGTTTGCGGAAACACTTAGCCATTTTTTTTGCATCAAAACGTTTGTACAAGTTTCTTCATCATGGTATAATATTAATATTTCTTGATGGATTGTTTCACTATTTGGACACTTGCTGCATGTAAGCATTTGGAACACATTAACATGCCACCATTAACATGACCTAGACCTTCACATGGTTGTGGAAACACGTAACCATTTTTTATGTCAAATCGTTTCTTAAAACATGACTTTTTTCGTGTTTTAAGTATGCACTTCTCTGACGATTGTTGTGATGCTTACTTTAGCACATGCCCATGATCATGTTATGGTCAAATTCCTCGGCAGGCGTGACACGCTTCCGTGGCCAGGGTATACGTGAGCCTCTGCTCAAAGCTCCACATAAGTTTTGTATCAAAATCTTATTATACTCCCATATTTTCAATTTAATGTGTATTTTACTTTTACAAATGTGTTATTGATTTTCTTCCTTCTTAAATAGGGAACAAATGATAAAAACATAAGACAACTTTAAAAATTCACTTATTTGAGCTACAAAAGCAAACTCTTTTTGCAACTAAGTAAATTGTCAACTTTATTACAGTATTTTCACTACTCAATTTGACAATCAATGCGTATTTTCACATTGCTGTGAGTATTTTGTAATCCCACTTTTGATAATCAATGCGTATTCTGCTAAAATAAGTGCGTAAAATACGCCAATATGCAACTTATCTGGAGCTCTGCCTCCGCTTACTTGCTCTAGTCTTCACTGCACATGCTCGGTGATACGAATATGTTTGCACGTTTTCATCGGAAATGTTTAACCGTTTTTATGCCCCACCACGATAGTGGAGGGGGCATTTAGTTTTACTCTTGTCCGTCCATCCATCCGTCTCGTCCGTCACAAGGTTAATAAAGTTTTTTTTCTGAGCTTGTATCTGCAGCCACCATACTTGCACACTATGAGCCAGCGAAGTGCACCGAAAACCACTGTGATGCACATGAGCTCCATGTGACTGACCTACAATTGCAAAATTTACATAGTTATTTCCCTTGGTTAAGGCTTTGTTTGAGCTTGTATCTTCAATAGTATTAGGTCTACAACCACACTATCACAAGCCAGTGATGTGTACAGCAACCGACTGTGAATAAAATGACCTTTGTGTGACCTTGACCTACAATTTCATTATTTACATAAATATTTCCCATGGTTAAAGTCAGCATCTGCACTGTCCGCTAATCTGATCTATATTGCTTGTTAGAAGCATGACGGGCGTTACGCCCGTCATGCTTCTAACAAGCAATATAGATCATTATCAGGCTACAGATTAACAATTTATTCATTTGGCAGGTAAAGAAGTGAGGCCGTACCCGGAAGTGGTGTTTCTGGGCACAGCATCCTCGATCCCGCAGTGCAACAGAAACATTAGCTGTATCCTCGTTCGTACCTGGTACCGTGAAAACCCCCCTTCCGCCATGTGGACATCCCATAAAACCTCGTTTAACCCTTCACCCCTAATTTATCTAACATTGGCTTTTCCATGCTAATTTTTATACGCCCGATTGAAAAAAACGGACATATTATGTATTCACCTTGTACAGGCAAGCGGCTTGTCCACGCAATAATGCTACTTGACGGATCGTAACCATTTTCTTTAGCCAGGTTTTATATGCCCCACCACAATAGTGGAGGGGGCATTTAGTGTTACCCTTGTCCGTCCGAGCTTACAAATGGATACATATGTGGCTAGGAGAACAATAGGTTATGTAATATTCTATTGTTCCGTGATTTTATGTGGCTAAAAATGGGTTTATTTGGCTACAGAACAATAGGGATGAACAAAGGAAAAGGTTAGGGTTAGCCACATATGGTTAGTCCGTCCTTCCGTCCGTCACCAACCTTGTAAAACTTTGAAACCATAATAGCTACAGGTCTGCCTTATGATGAGTAGGTGTGTAAAGTTTATTTAAATTTTTTATTCCACCCCGGTCATGGATTATCTCCCCCTTTTCGACTTACAATTTGGCATTTTGCCTTGTGACTCATAAAACGTTTAAACCTTAATAGCTACAGAGCTGAAACTTGGTATGTAGCTTCCTTATGATGAGTAGATTCGCACAGTTTATTTCGATTTTTGATTTGACTCCCTGGTCATGGATTATCTCCCCTTTTGGACTTGGAACACATTTTCTAGTTTTGATTTGACTCCGGAATCATGTATTATCCCCCCCCCCTTTTTTACTTGGAATTTGGCAATTTTGCCTTGTAGCTTTCGTATGATGAGTAGATGCGCAAAGTTTATTTTGATTTGACCCCCGGTTCATAGATTATCTCCCCCTTTTCGACTCAGAATTTGGCAATTTTGCCTTGTAGCTCGTAAAACTTTTAAACCGTACTAGTTACAGACCTGAAACTTGGTATGTAGCTTCTTTATGATAAGTAGATGTTTGATTTTTTATTTGACCGCCGGGTCATGGATTACCTCCCCATTTTCGACTTCGAATTTTACCCTTTTGCCTTGTAACTTGTAAAACTTCTAAACCATAATAGCTGGATGCTTGATGCTTGGTTTGTAACTTCTTTATGGTGTGTAGATGCACAAAGTTAATTTCTATTTTTACTTTGACACTGAGCCATGGATTATCTCCCCCTTTTGGACTTGGAATTTTGCCTTGTTTACTACTATCAAAGTGATATGTGGGGCATCCGTGTTCTATGAACACATTTTCTAGTTGGTTAAAAATTTTCGGTATACTGTCAAATCCTCGGTATCGTGATCCATATTGTCATTCTACGCCCCTCCTGTGCGGCGTCTTTGCCCAATATCAAGGTCAAATTTACCTTAAAGCTTTTTTATGCCCCCGCCACCAAATGGTGAGGGGGCATATAGTGTTACCGGCGTCCTTACGTCCGTTTTTTAGCTCACCTGAGCGAAGCTCATGTGAGCTATTGTTACCGCAATGTGTCCGTCGTCCGTCCGTGAACATTTTCAAACGTCTTCTCGGTAACCATTGTGCCTATAGTCACCAAACTTCATGGTCATGGTCCTTAGGTAGGGGGATTACAAAATTGTTAAAATGACGTCATTACGTAATCCAAGATGGCCGCCGTCTAAAAATAGCACAAATTCTTCAAAAATCTTCTCAAGAACTGCCAACCGGATTTCGACAAAACTTGGTAGGAATGATCGATGTACAATGCTCTTTCAAAGTTGTTAAAATGGTGACCCCGGGGTCAAAAATGGGCGTGGCTCGGGTCAAATTGGGGTAAAAAATCTTGACCGAATATGACCGAATCGAAGGTATCAACGAGGCAATCACTCTGGTGCATTTTTTGTCGAAATCGGTTGGTTATGTCCTCCAATATGGCCGCCGAAAGGTCAAAAGGTCGTTCTTTTATTAGAGATTTCAAAATTCTTCTTCACATGAACTGCTTGGCCCATGGTAGCCAAACTTAAAAGTTATGGTACATGGGTGAAGCCTTTTCAAATTTGTTAAAATGAAGGTCATCGCTAATCCAAGATGGCCGCCGTCTAAAAATAGCATCAATTCTTAAAAAATCTTCTTCTCATGAACCGCCAGTCGGATTTCAACGAAACTTGGTAGGAATGATCGATGTACAATGCTCTTTCAAAGTTGTTAAAATGGTGACCCCGTGGTCAAAAATGGACGTGGCCCGTGGGGTCAAATTGGGGTCAAATTTTATTATTGACCGAATATGGTCTATATCAAATCGAAGGTATCAAAGAGGCGATCGCTCTGGTACATTATTTGTCGAAATTGGATGGTCCTGTCATCCAAGATGGCCACCGAAAGGTCAAAAGGTCAAAAGGTTGTTCTTTTATTAGAGATTTCAAAATTCTTCTTCACACGAACCACTTGGCACGTGGTGGTCAAAGTTACTTCACAGTTATGGTCCATGGGTGAAGCCTTTTCAGATTTGTTAAAACGGAGGTCGTCGCTAATCCAAGATGGCCGCCGTCTAAAAATAGCACAAATTCTTAAAAAATCTTGTCATGAACCGCCAGCCGGATTTAGACGAAACTTGGTAGGAATGATCGATGTACAATGCTCTTTCAAAGTTGTTGTTAAAATGGTGACCCTGGGGTCAAAAATGGGCGTGGCCCGTGGGATCAAATTTTATTTTTGACCAAATATCATATGCTCATGTCATATATCAAACTGAAGGTATCAATGAGGCGATTGCTCTGGTGCAATATTTGTCGGAATTGGATGATTATGTCATCCATGATGGCCTCCAAAAGGTCCATTTATTCGAGATTTTGAACGTCTTTCTCAGGAACCACATGGCCGATGCTGGCCAAACTTCATAGTAAGTTAAGATCCTTGGGTGAAGCATTTTCAGATTTGTTAAAATGGGAGTCATTGCTTAATCCAAGATGACCACCATCTAAAAATAGCACAATTTTTTTTTCTACATTCTCCTCTCGTGTTCATGGAGTCAGGTGAGCGAATTAGGGCCATCATGGCCCTCTTGTTTTATTTAGGTTAAAGTTTTTAAGAACATTATATCAGGGTGTAGGGGAATCATGTGGTTTCCGAACTGTGTGACGTCATGTTTTTTAGATGTCTTTTAGGGCTCCAGATAAGGAATTAATAATTGAGTATTGTCACTCCATCATTTCTGAAGCAATTGGATATTTCAAAATTTTAATTAATAAAATCACACTACTGTTTACACATCAACAGACCGCAATTATTGAATAGTTTGCTTCGAAATGAAAACATGTCTTGGCATTTTATTAGAATTGTCTCCGTGGAGACAATTCGAATGAAATACCAAGATGTGTTTTCATGGATAATAAGAAAAATATGCTATATTTGTGGTCTGTTTATTGTTTTATGCAGCATGGTAAAGGTACCACAAAAAGCTTATCTGGAGCCGTGTTTACAGTAGATTTCTTTGTGAAAGTTATAGCACCCATAAAACACATATGCCATCGTATTTGGTGTGCTACATATCTTCAAAATCTGTTCATTTGTTAGGAAGATTTTAAAGAAAATTTACTGTAAAAATTACGTCACAGATTACTTCACGTCGGAAAATCGGGTTCGGAAACCACGTGATCCCACACCTTGTATATCTCTGAAACCGCTTCGCCAATTCACTCAAAATTTCACATGTGTGTTCATCGTCATCCATATTTTCATTATATGCCCAACGCGTGCGGCCGGCCCCTGTGCCAAATGTCGAGGTCAAATTAATTCTTCTTTTTTTTTTGCATTGAAAGTTTTTTTACTACTATCAAAGGCCTAAATCTCATATCAAATCGAACCTCGTCTGAGATCGCCTGTGTAGTAAATTGTGTAGACTGTTGATCACTGTTATGCATACTATTCCAGTGCGGATGCCTGCATGCTGTTGGATTGTGGGGAAAGTTCATTGAGCCAGCTGTTACATGTATACGGGTACATGACTGACAAGATACTTTGTCAGCTCGAGGCGATATTTGTGTCGCACATCCATCTCGACCACCATGGGGTAGGTTTTTCCACGACATGTGGCTGCAGGGATTTTGAAGTGGCGATTTTTTTTCGAAAATTGTATTTTTTTATCGCCAATTGCGAAAGTGGCGATCACCAGCGGAATCCCTGTGTGGCTGTGACTGGAGAAATGGGGCTTATGGGATTTGTGACCAGCATAGCTCATGATCAAATAGCACACTCCTGTAGTCTGATCATGATATATATTGCTTGTTAGAAGCATGTCGAGTGTTTCATTGATGGAATGGTGAACACTGCAGATCCTGATCAGACTGTGTGGATGCGCAGGCTGATCTAGACAGAGATCCAGATAAGGTGTGTATTGGCGTAGTTTACGCACTTATTTTAGCTGAATACGCATTGGTCATCAACAGTGGGAGTACACAATACTCACAGCAATGTGAAAATAAGCATTGATTTTCAAATCGAGTAGTGAATATACTATAAAAAAAATAGAAAAAATTACTTAGTTAAGCTGCAAAATGCAATGCTTTTTGCAGCTCAAATAAGTGAAGTTTTAAATTTGTTTTATTTTTTATCGTTTGTTCCATATTTAAAGGGAAGAAAATCAATAATACATTTGTTAAATACGCATTGAATTTGAAATATGGGGGTATAATACTCTTTAGATAAAAAACTTATCTGGAGCTCTGCTAGATCTACACTGGTCGCAAAACTTGCAAGCCCCAGTTCTCCAGTCACAGCCACATATCACCCAGCTATTGTTTGTTGCTCATGTTTCGGCCGATTTCCCAAATGAAATCGGGAATCGGAATGCCTCCCCAAAGATATTTATTGAGTATCCTGGTGCCCGTTTCACTAAACTTCGCACGACTAAAATGTTCGTAAGTGCAAAATTATGATAGTCTGTAACTTTCACATTGACAATGTTTTCGTGTAAACCATTATTGGATTTACATTTATTGAGCATAGGCTGCATATGCAGCCTATGCTCAATAAATGTAAATCCATCAATTGAAATTTCCAGATGATCCTAAATTTGTACTTACTAGTTTGGGGTACTTACAACTGGGACCTTGTCTGTCTGTGTGTCTGTCGGTCTGAGTGACCGAGATTAGCGGTAATTGTTTTTCGGCTACTTACCATCTCCTTCTGAGCCAGTATTCAAGGTTAATGTCAAAAGACTTAGAAATGTACATCAACTCTTACACCGCTATCTTAATTTTTTTGTCGTCTGCTGTTTATTTTCTATTTTCCATTTTTATCATCAAAAACATGCTTTGACAGCACTTTAGAATAATTTACAACATGCTTTGACAGCACTTCAGAATCATTTCCATTGGAAATGATTCTGGAGTGCTGTCAAACCATGTTTTTATTGAGAACTAAGGCAAGATATAAAAGCAACAGCAGACGACAATTGTTGTGTGTAGCGGTCTAAGGGTTAAGGTTTTTGAACTGTACATCCAGCAGTGTTAACTGATTTCTTGTCTTTCTAGGATTTTCTTCTTCGTCTAAATTACTTGGTCCTAAATGATACTCTTTTGTGTTGGTGGGTCGTTAAAGCCCCTATACGGCTCAAGTTGCCGAATTTGGCCTCCTATTGGGTTTTCCCACACATAAATCCAACAGGTTTCTATTTACACACACTTTGAAACTGTTGGCATTCATTTTGGTACAAAAATGAGTTTGTAGTCGATGAAAATATCAATAGTTGTTGATAAACAAACAGCAGGTGCGTGTTTCAAAGCCCGATCGATTTTCCGATAGACGCTCGGGTCAACTCCTCAACTACCCGATTCGCGGCCGATGTTACTAGACCATCGATATATCTTCAATTAAACCGCTTTACACAGGGCCATGATAAAAACACATTTTTATTTTTTTTCTCCAAAAATCCGGAAAACTAAATTTCAATCGTCCTACATCTTCAATTAGACCAATTTACACAGGGCCATGATGAAAACACATTTTTAGATTTTATATTATTTTTTTCTTCAAAAAATTCTGAATAAAAAATTTCAGTGATCCTAGTATCGTCATAAATATGATATCTTCAATTAAACCACTTTACACAGGGCCATGATGAAAACACGTTTTTATTTTTTATATTTTTTTTTTATATACAGCTTTTTTTTTTACTTAAAAAATTCCTGATTTAAGCACCATTCCATTATCTTTCTAGGGCTTAGTGGGAATAGTAAATGCCCGAAAGATCGCTCTTGAGAACAAAGGTTTGGTGTATACGAAACTTCTGCTGCTGGTGCCATACCAGTTGCAAGCCATCTTTAAAAGATATAGCAGGTTGCAGCCTGATTTAGACGAGAACATTCAGTAAGTTACAGAAACTTATCGCACCTCTTTGGGTGCTTGTTGAATTTGCGACCAGTGTAGCCCCTGATCAGCCTGCGCATACAATTTCAAACTTCTTCTCCAGAACCACTGGGCCGATGTTGGTCAAACTTCACACACATGGTACAAATATGTTAAAATGGAGGTTGTCGCCAATCCAAGATGGCCACCATCTCCTAAAAATAGCACAAATTATTCTAATTTCAGAGCTGAATAAAAAAGATTTGATGTAAATATTCCGTTCTGATTTTGGAATGTTCTCCCAAATGCAGCAGGTTAAATACTGGATCGAACCCGTTGGCCCGGCCTTAAATGTCCTCAGCTGTTTATAGGCCCGTTAAACACCAATAATTCAAATCAATCAACCAATTAATCAGTTCATCAATCAATCTGTTTCAATCTTGATTTCAGTGCTGATTATATGGTACCTTCCCCTTACATGTCCATTCCCATCTGTGTAGTCGTTACGTCACTTTTCGTGTTTAAATTATTACCGGTCATACCATGAAAACTACTGTCTGTTTAACGAAACCTGCCCAAAGTTTACGACTATATAAACAATACAAAAACATTTTTTACAATATTTTTTTCAATAATATTAAATTAAAGCAAAATATAAGAATGAGCCTTCTTTTTATTTTAATAGGGAAATGTGTTCCTATATTGATTTTATGGCGAAAAAACAATTTCTCCATGTTAAATCCCCAGAGACACCTTCACTCTTTCCCCATGTTAAATCCCCATAGACATCTTCACTCTTTCCCCAAGTTAAATCCCCATAGACATCTTCACCGAGTGAAGATGTCTATGGGGATTTAACATGGGGAAATTTTCGAATTTCTGAAATACTCGACCGATTTTCAAAATTTAACTTGTTTTCTTAGTTAGATCACTCTGCCCACAGCTCCTCCACCTCCTTTTCCCCCATGTTAAATTCCCATAGACAAATCAATTTTTCGTAATAAAATATTTGACCAAATTTCACGAAATAGAAGAAGGCTCATTCTTAAATTTTGATCAAATTTAATATTATCAAAAAAAATAATTGTTTTTGCATTGTTTATATGGCCGTAAAATTTGGGCAGGTTTCGTGAAACAGACAGTAGACCCACCATTCTATACGATTTTTAACAGACGCAAGGCCGAAATCAGTTATCTCTAATTGCATCTATTCTCTCTCACCAGTGTGCAGCCGCATGAATATATGCAGGATAGGAACAGTGAAGTTAGTCCTTTCATGGTGGCATGCGCAAAATTACAGCTAGTCAAGGTAAGGCAATATGGACAAAGCAGAGCTCCAGATCAGCTGTATATTTGCTTAAATACCCAATTAAAATTGCCAAAAACCCAATTGAAAGCAGAAGTAGCGAGTACCAAAAAGCAATAAAAAGTTTGTGGTACCTTTATCATGCTGCAGAAAACAATAAACAAACCACACATATAGCATATTTTTCTTATTTTCCGTGAAAACAGATCTTGGTATTTCATTAGAATTGTCTCGCAGGAGACAATTCTAATGAAATGCCAAGACATGTTTTCATTTAGAAGCAAACTATTCAATAATTGCTGTCTGTTTATGTGTAAACAGTAGTGCGATTTTATTTTACCCAATTACAGTTTTGAAATACCCAATTGCTTCAGAAATGATGGAGTGAAAATACTCAATTACTAATTCCTTATCTGGAGCACTGGACAAAGTACGCCACATGCACCCGGTGTTTTGGTCCTCCTGTGCCCACATTTTCCTAAATATCTCAACGGAGAATTTTTGCACAGTACTATACTGTCCAATTAGCTGTAGCCATTTCCGAGTTATTAGGGCCCCACCGAGAATCGGTGGTGCCCTATAGGTTTTGCCCTGTCTGTCCGTCTGTCTGTCCTCTATTTATTTTTTGGAAGTTTTAGAAGTGCGTCGGCAGACCACATTTTCTAGTTTCAAGAAGTTTCCATATCTTAACTGAATCTTAGTGGTATCGCTCCTGGGATGAATGATATGATGAACATATATGGTACTGCCACTCACCCCCACAACCTCCCCCCACCACCCCCCCCCCCCCCCCCCCCCACCCCCCCCCCCCCCCCCCCCCCCCCTCCCATCCCACCATACGGGTACATTCCGTTCTGTATATGACCTTGCTGTTGAATGGACATAAAACCCAATCTTACCCCCATATGGGTGAAACGCCCAAATCAATCTACCGACATGGTTCAGTTGTTTAAGTGCTGAACATATGGTACGCCCATAAATCACAATCAATCTAGTAATCTATTTCAATCATAATTCCATGCTCAATGCATGGTACACCCCACCAGGGGCCTGTTTCACTAAACTTTGTACGACTAAAATGTTCGTAAGTGCAATTTTAGGATCGTCTGGAAATTTCAAGTGATTGATTTACATTTATTGAGCATAGGCTATGCAGCCTATGCTCAATAAATGTAAATTTAATAATTGTTTACAAGAAAACATTGTTAATATGAAATTTACAGACTATCATAATTTTGCACTTACGAACATTTTAGTCGTAAGAAGTTTAGTGAAACGGTTGTTGCACTGCACAGAGCTCCTCCAGGAGTTCTGTACGTTGTGGGCTGACGCATAGAGCTACCAGGGAATACATTAGGCCACAACGCATAGAGCTCTCAGTTTTTATACGCCCGTTTAAAAAAACAGGATTTTTTTAAACATTTCTGATGACTTATCTCCCCTTGGCAGCCTTTTTTTAATTTTTGCACTCTGTACCCTTGTCCACGCAAGAACTCAAGTTCTGCTTGACCGATCATAACCAAATTATTTATCACGGAAAGATGAAGAAGCCTATTGATTTTGAAAAAGATCTGATAACTTATCTCTCCTTGGCGGCCTTTTTTAATTTTTGTACTCTGCACCCTTGTCCACGCAAGAACTCAAGTTCTACTTGACGGATCATAACCAAATTCAGTATACCGTACATGTCAAGATGAAGAATCCTATTGGTTGGCAGTGACTTGTCTCCCCTTGTTGACTAGCCTTGCCTCGACAGGCGTATATTGTGACTTTCGGCACTCTTCTTATTTTAGGTGAAATGGCCAAGTGACTTTGGTGTGGTATGGAGCTGGCACCAGGTCAGGTTATTCGAATTTCAGGGCTGAATATATATTTATGTAAATGTAAATATTCCGTTCTTATTTTGGGATTGTCACACTAATGGAGCAGGTTTAGCGCAGGCATTGGTCCGGCTTTAAATGACCTTAGCTATTGATCAGCCGTTAATCACCAATAAATAAAATCAAAACAATAAATCAATCACATCTATGACCTTGCTGTTGAACAGATGTACAACCCCAATCAATCGCTCAATCAACCAAATCCTTTCATAATCCAGTGAGCCAATTTTGCAGTGTAAGCCGGTGCCTGTGGTCCACACGTGTAAGAGTGCTCACGGTTTGGTGCTGGAGGGCTTGGATGGATGGAAGTTGGTCTACTCGGGTGATACTGCTCCGTGTATGCAGCTGGTTCGGGAAGGTGAGTAGGCAATACCAGGCAGGCTCGTGTCCTTTGTATGTGGCGAGCCTCGAAATTTCTATGTATTTCCTTTCCGAGCTGTGGGTGGCAGGTGGGAGCATGCGATGGGTAATTTAGCGATCGGGATTCATCCTTACCGGTATCCCGAATGGAGACCTGGTATGACCCTAGGGTACGGTACGTCTTTGGTATTCTTGTATACATGTACGAGGGTTTAATCTAGTTATGCCAGTTGTGTGAGTAATATGATTATTCCTAATCTTTGGTGTTCTGATTTTGGGATTTTCTCCCCAATGCAGCAGGCTACATGCGGGATCGAACCTGTTGGCCTGGCTTTAAATGACCTTAGCTGTTGATAGGCTGTTAAACACCAATAAAAACAAGTCAATTTTTGCCGAGCGTGATATACTCGATATGTGGATGTGACTGGAGAAATGTAGACAAAGCACTATGGCTGAAGAAAATCATAGCGAAGAAAATAATAAATGAAAAAAGTCAGATAATGAAAAATAGAAGTTAAACATGATATAGAGACATGGCATGTTAGTCTAGGAGAAATGGGGCTTATGGGATTTGTGATCAGTGTAGCTCCTGATCATATAAGGCAATCCTGTGGCCCAATAATGATCTATATTGCTTGTTAGAAGCATGCCTGGTTGATGATGGAATTTCAAGCAGTGTAGATCCTGGAGGCCGTTTCATTAAACTTCGTACGACTAAAATGTTCGTAAGTGCATAATTATGATAGTCTGAAAATTTCACATTAACATTGTTTTCTTGTAAACAATTATTGGATTTACACTTATTGAGCTCAATAAATGTAAATCCATCAATTGAAATTTCCAGACGATCCTAAATTTGCACTTATGAACATTTCAATCGTACAAAGTTTAGTGAAACTGACCCCAGTAGCCTATTTCACCAACATTGCAAGGTATGCTTTTCTAGCAAAGTATACTTTGAGGGAGTATTTTTTATTTTTCCTGAAATGCATTATTTCATATAAAACTAACAACTGCATATATTTGCATAGGCGTCGTCAGGGGGGGTTCGGGGGGTGCGAACGAACCCCCTTTTCAGTTTTGACTTTTTGATGCAAATATGACTATTGGTAAGGAAAGTACATAATACGTCTCTGCTATTGGATATAGACTGTTTCTATTTCAGGAATACATGTTGAATATGTATGATCGCGATGTCAACTAGTCTAGAATCGGCTTCGCCCTCCAATTCAACTCCAGTCTCTGTGGCTTTTGAGAGATTGTGGCGAAAAATAAGCGCCTGAATTATAGACATACAACAACAACAACAATAATTTGTCTGCATCATGAAAAACTCTAAAGATAAAAGCCAACGGAAGTTGGATTCGTGATAAGAGTTGTCTGAGACGCAAGTTCGGGTTGATTTCCTTGGAGAGGTGTGTTGAAAGTCATTTTCTACGATTTATCTAAGATTTACAGATATTTTTCTTACGGAAATTCGGTGGTGCGATTGTGGAAAATATAGCTCTAAAATGCATTAGAACGTCGGAAATTGCACATAGAAATCAAAAAATTTCCCCCGTCTAAAAAGAGACGCCTATCATTTGATGATTAAAAGTATGCAGAATTATTATACTGAATTTATTACATTATCACAGCCAAAATGGCTGTGATAATGTAATAAATTCAGTATAATAAAAATTAATAAATTTATCCTAAAATTGAAAATTTCTCCCTCAAAGTATACTTTGCTAGATAAGTATACATGTACTGTGCCGTGTTGATGAAATCGGCTACAGAGTCTCATCAAAGAATGGTCACAAGTACAAGTATGTGCATGTACAAAAAAAAGCATGTAGAAAGTTAAATTCAAAGCTCATGCATATATTGCCCACAGGTTGAAGTAACGGACCGAGGTCTATATATACATTAAATATGCCTAAAAGCAACAATAAATGAAGAAAAAAAAGCTATTTTTTTTTTTTTTACTCCCATATGGAGTATATGGAGGGAGTAAAAATAAATTGTTTAGCTTTTTTTTTCTTCATTTATTGATGCTTTTAGGCATATTTAATGTATTTATAGACCTCGGTCCGTTACATCAACATGTGATATTGCCAAGGGGTATAGAGTTTCCATCTTTCCATCCCTGGCTCTCCATCCGTCCATTCTTAACACATAAACTTAATATAGGAATGAATGGCCTTTTTGTGGAATTTATCGGGGTATAAACTTGGAAAAGTCGCGGGAATACTGGACGAAGGCCGGAAGGCCTCGTCCAGTATTCCCGCGACTTTTCCAAGTTTATATCCCCGATAAATTCCACAAAAATGCCATTCATTCCTTATAATTCCAGCATTTTAAATAAATTAATCAAGAAAATGTGTTTATTTTCCGTTTTCTTAAGAATTATTTTAACTGCGCCTGACGGTTACGGAAAGTAGTTCGGCATGGAGTTTACTGGGATATAAATTCTGGACAGAGACTTGCTACGGGCCAATCAAATGTTAGGGAATTGTGTAAATATTTTTGTGCTGGAATTATCATTTCACAATTTGTGTTGACGTTTTTGTGTGTCGATGCCTTCGGCGGTCGAGACATTCATGAGCCGCTGCTCACTTTCTCTTGGTTTGGCCTCACATACGATGATACGTCTTTGGCATTTTGTGTGTGACAGTTGAATCTGGTTAGACCCATTTAACCCTTACTACGCTGAATTAAATGTTGTCGTCTGCTGGAAATGTTTTATTTTCAATATTCCTCGACAAAAACCTGGTTTTGACAGCACATGAGAATCGTCTCCACTGGAGACGATTCTCATGTGCTGTCAAAACCAATTTTTTGTTAGGAATTAAAGCAAAAATGAAAAACAGCAGACGGCAATTTCCGTCAACAGCGCAGGAAGGGTAAATGAAAACAGATCATAAATTAATAAAGTAAAACACTGTAGATCCAGATGAGCTGGCTTCTAACGAGCCATCTCATCGGGGTCTGCAGCATTTGTCAGGTTATGGAAATTTGAATCCGAAGTTTAAACAAGGTTCAATTCCGTCCGATTCATATTCGTCTGCAGAATGTTCAGACTATTTACACAAGTAATACTGCTAAATTTGGTATTGGTGGACTCGTAGTGTTAGCGGTTGGAACATGGTTATCATTAAAGGGAAGAAACCAGTCGAATTGATGAAAAATAAGATTTACCTGAGGCCTCATGGGCGCCGCCATTACTGCAGTGTAACAATAGACCACGTGATCCCATACCCTGTTGGTCAAAACCAAAAAAAAACAATCCTCATTTTCTCATTGATGGAATAGTCCAGAAATTAGCATGAACAAGTCAATGTCAGATATTTATGGATGAGCGGGTAAAACAATCATCATTTTCTCATTGATGGAAAATGTCGTCTGCTGTTGTTTTATATTTTGTCTTCTTTCTTAATAAAAAAATGGTTTGGCAGTACTTTAGAATCATTTCCATTGGAAATGATTCTCAAGTGTTGTCAAAAACATGTTTTGGTGAGAAAAAATGGAAAAGAACAGCATATAATAAACAGCAGACGACAAAAATTAATTTAACATTCTAATGGAACAGTCCAAAAATTAGCATGGAAAAGCCGATGTCGGATATTTATGGATGGTAGGGTAAAAACAAATAATTTCAGGCAAAGACTGTGATCTGCTGATCCACGAGGCGACGTTTGACGACACCAATAAAGAGACTGCCCAGGCTAATCTGCATAGGTATGTCGCTGGGTGAGATAAATGTGCCGCCTCGGCCGGGATTTGAACCCAGAACCAGAGAATGGGAGGGTATGTGTATCTAGAACCAGAGAATAGGAGGGTATGTGTATCTAGAACCAGAGAATAGGAGGGTATGTGTATCTAGAACCAGAGTATAGGATGTATGTGTATCGGGTAGACAGACCAGAATAGGAGGGTATGTGTATCTAGAACCAGAGAATAGGAGGGTATGTGTATCTAGAACCAGAGAATAGGAGGGTATGTGTATCTAGAACCAGAGAATAGGGAGGGTATGTGTATCTAGAACCAGAGAATGGGAGGGTATGTGTATCTAGAATCAGAGAATGGGAGGGTATGTGTATCTAGAACCAGAGAATAGGAGGGTATGTGTATCTAGAACCAGAGAATAGGAGGGTATGTGTATCTAGAACCAGAGAATAGGGGGAGGGTGTATGTGTATCTGAACATAGAATGATGGGAGGGTAGTGTATCTAGAACCAGAGAATAGGAGGGTATGTGTATCTAGAACCATAGAATAGGAGGGTATGTGTATCTAGAACCATAGAATAGGAGGGTATGTGTATCTAGAACCATAGAATGGGAGGGTATGTGTATCTAGAACCAGAGAATAGGAGGGTATGTGTATCTAGAACCAGAGAATAGGAGGGTATGTGTATCTAGAACCTGAGAATAGGAGGGTATGTGTATCTAGAACCATAGAATGGGAGGGTATGTGTATCTAGAACCATAGAATGGGAGGGTATGTGTATCTAGAACCAGAGAATAGGAGGGTATGTGTATCTAGAACCAGAGAATGGGAGGGTATGTGTATCTAGAACCAGAGAATAGGAGGGTATGTGTATCTAGAACCATAGAATGGGAGGGTATGTGTATCTAGAACCAGAGAATAGGAGGGTATGTGTATCTAGAACCAGAGAATGGGAGGGTATGTGTATCTAGAACCAGAGAATGGGAGGGTATGTGTATCTAGAACCATAGAATGGGAGGGTATGTGTATCTAGAACCAGAGAATAGGAGGGTATGTGTATCTATGAACCAGTAGAATGAGTGGAGGGTATGTGTATCTAGAACCAGAGAATAGGTGAGTATGTGTATACTAGACCATAGAATGGGAGGGTATGTGTATCTAGAACCAGAGAATAGGAGTGTATCTGTGTATTCTAGAACCAGAGAATGGGAGGGTATGTGTATCTAGAACCAGAGAATGGAGGGTAGTGTGACCAGTGGGAGGGTATGTGTATCTAGAACCAGAGAATGGGAGGGTATGTGTATCTAGAACCAGAGAATGGAGGGTATGTGTATCTAGAACCAGAGATGAGGGTTGTAGGGTATGGGTGTATCTAGAACCAGAGAATAGGAGGGTATGTGTATCTAGAACCATAGAATAGGAGGGTATGTGTATCTAGAACCATAGAATGGGAGGGTATGTGTATCTAGAACCAGAGAATAGGAGGGTATGTGTATCTAGAACCAGAGAATGGGAGGGTATGTGTATCTAGAACCATAGAATGGGAGGGTATGCGTATCTAGAACCATAGAATGGGAGGGTATGCGTATCTAGAACCATAGAATGGGAGGGTATGTGTATCTAGAACCATAGAATGGGAGGGTATGTGTATCTAGAACCATAGAATAGGAGGGTATGTGTATCTAGAACCAGAGAATAGGAGGGTATGTGTATCTAGAACCATAGAATAGGAGGGTATGTGTATCTAGAACCAGAGAATGGGAGGGTATGTGTATCTAGAACCATAGAATAGGAGGGTATGTGTATCTAGAACCATAGAATAGGAGGGTATGTGTATCTAGAACCATAGAATAGGAGGGTATGTGTATCTAGAACCAGAGAATAGGAGGGTATGTGTATCTAGAACCATAGAATGGGAGGGTATGTGGTATGTGTATCTAGAACCAGAGAATAGGAGGGTATGTGTATCTAGAACCATAGAATGGGAGGGTATGTGTATCTAGAACCATAGAATGGGAGGGTATGTGTATCTAGAACCATAGAATGGGAGGGTATGTGTATCTAGAACCAGAGAATAGGAGGGTATGTGTATCTAGAACCATAGAATGGGAGGGTATGTGTATCTAGAACCATAGAATGGGAGGGTATGTGTATCTAGAACCATAGAATGGGAGGGTATGTGTATCTAGAACCATAGAATAGGAGGGTATGTGTATCTAGAACCATAGAATGGGAGGGTATGTGTATCTAGAACCAGAGAATAGGAGGGTATGTGTATCTAGAACCATAGAATGGGAGGGTATGTGTATCTAGAACCATAGAATGGGAGGGTATGCGTATCTAGAACCTGAGAAGGGGAGGGCATCTTAACCCATTGCATTCTGCAGAAAAAAAACATTCTGACGGAAAATTTTAAATAATTGCTATATTTCTCATCAGAAGTATATGTAGTGACCACCATTTGAACCGTCTCAAAGAGACGATTCAAATGAGTCATCACAACATATACTTTCGTTGAGAAATAAGAAAAATTGAACAGCAAATATTTATCTGTATACACATAAAAGTATTGTGTTCAAATCTTATCCCTTACACCGCTATCTTCATTTTTTGTCGTCTGCTGTTTATTTTCTATTTTCCATTTTTATCATCAAAAACATGCTTTGACAGCACTTTAGAATAATTTACAACTTGCTTGGAAATGGAAATGATTCTGAAGTGCTGTCAAACCATGTTTTTATTGAGAAATAAGGCAAGATATAACAGCAACAGCAGACGACAATTGTTGTGTGTAGTGGTCTAAGGGTTAATGGTGAATCTTCCTGTTCTATCAAGTAACGTCCTTTGAATTGAACGAATACATAGCGACTGATAACATATTGCTGTATCAGGTAACGATCATTGAATTGACCGAATACGTACCGACTGATAACATATTGCTGTATCAGGCATTGACTCGATACGAATATCCGGGTTACCATAAATTTAAAACAGACATTTCATTTGTTGAACGGCAGCATCACATGACGTTACCGAATTACGTCAGTGGAATGACATCACGGACAATAAGTCTGCATTCTTTTTTTACGAAAACAATGTCATAATCATAATTGCTAATTATGTAGCCAAAACGTTAACTGATAAATAGAATACCATGCTAATGTCTTTTGATATAAATTTTATCAGTCAAGGCTAGGAAACGCTTAGGAATTCCGAGGCTTGCCGAGGAATTCCTTCCGTTTCCAAGCCGAGCTTGATAAACTTGATATCAAAAGACACTAGCCTGGTATTCTCTATATTCACTGCTGAAAATTCTATGCCTTTTACGCCCCAGGGGCCCGTTTCACTAAACTTTGTACGACTAAAATGTTTGTAAGTGCAAATTTCGGATCGTCTGGAAATTTCAATTAATGGATTTACATTTATTGAGCATAGGCTGCATATGCAGCCTATGCTCAAAAAATGTAAATCCAATAATTGTTTACAAGAAAACATTGTTAATGTGCAATTGACAGACTATCATAATTTGGCACTTACAAACATTTTAGTCGTACAAAGTTTAGTGAAACCGTAGAAACGGCCCCCAGGTCTCGTTAGAGCTGGGAGGCATGTAGTATTTGGACTGGTCCGGTTAAGTAGTTTGCGAGAGTTTCTTCAATCTGTCACTGGTGACATTTGTGTGCCGACACGTCACATTTCTAGTTTATTATTCCCTAGCTGATAGGCAAGAGGGATATAGCGTTAGTCCATGTACATTCGTACGTACGTACGTACGTACGTGTATTTCATTTATACGTGCCTTCCGAAACCCGGCATGTCCGTCCATGAGTCTGTCTTCAAAAATTTGAAAACTTAATGCTGCGGGAAATTTGTTATAATTTCTGTTTCCTTTCATCAAATGTTTTGATATTTCACACATGCTGCATAACTTTTCTAATAGGGCAATATCACGACTGGTGTGTCTTACAATTTCCCCATAAAATTAATGAATATGATTGACATTGTTTTCAAAGGTTGTTGACGTGTTTCGTCATGACGTCGACTTACGTTTGATGACGTCCGCAATGTGCAACGTACATTTTGGTGTCACTAGGGCTTTATGGTGATGACATTGAACATTAATTTGATAATAATTTGTAAACGATCCACTGAATTAGCATTGGCGCCCAATTCGTTGGTGAAAACATTGTTTTAACCCATTTGTTGATATGGTGAACACGTTGGACGTATCAAAAGTCTCATAAATTCAACGATTAAAAAGTTGAGTCTTATTCTGGGTCCGATACAGATTTATACCCCCGGCATGCAAAGTATGTCAAGGGGTGTATAGTTTTCATCATTCCTTCCGAGAAACTCGGCAACATATATCCTGACACTCGGGTGGAATATCCTTGTCCCACACCAGTGCATATAATGGATACTCTTAACCCCTGCAATTCCAAGGTTTCCTTTCACCCGACTGCTTGATAATTCACAAATGCCTTTCTCTCAATATTCTCTAGCACGCTCTGGCAAATCCTCGTCCGTCATAACCCCACTTCACCGATTTTGATAATATTTGGCCACAATGTGTGTCTAGGGATGGTGCTCTGTTTTGCATACGACCCACGTCCGACCGCCCAAAGTCAAGGTCACCGAGGATGTATGTTCACCTGGTTTGTAAGGCAAAATTATTTTTTTATTTTTCCCTTGTTGGCCTTGCTGTTGCATGGACATACAACTCCCAATCAATCAATCTCTGAATCAATGTTTATTGCAGTACAACGACAGATGCGATAAAAATCGGCCAGCAGATGGGGTCGAAGTTTACCATTCTGACACATTTCTCATCGAGGCAACAACATATCTCCCAGATAATGGTAAAAGAATTGCCAGGGAACGTTGGGGTTGCTTTCGACTTCATGACGGTATGTACAAAATCGTCTTAACCCTTTCAACACTACAGACCTCTTTAGCTGTGTTTACAAACAGTGTAGATCCAGATGAGCCGGCTCGTAACGAGCCGTCTCATCAGGATCTGCACTTTTTGCAAGTACATTTACTTTTCTTGTTGTTTAGAAAAAAACATCCCGTTCTTATCAATGAACTAATCTGAAAATCATTTTGTGATGATTGGCTTTGTCCTTAAATTAACATATCATGTGCTCCAGATAAGCTTTGTGTCTAAAGCACACTATACCCCCTGATTTCAAATTCATTGCGTATTTTACTTCTACAAATGAATGATTGATTTTCTTCACTACTAAATAGGGTACAAATGATAAACAAATATAACAAATTTAAACATTCACTTATTTGAGCTGCAAAAGCTCAACTTAGTGAATTTTCAACTTTATGACAGTAGTTTGACTACTCAATTTGAAAATCAATGCGTATTTTCACATTGCTGTGCGTATATATTGTACTCCCACTTTTGATAATCAATGTGTATTCACCTAAAATAATTGCGTAAAATACGCTAATACGCACCTTATCTGGAGCTCTGGATCACAGTCCATTCCAGTTATTATCCCTTCACTGATAGACAAGAGGGGATATAGCGGTAATCCATGTACGTACGTGTGTGCATTCGTATGTATGTTCGTAACTTCTTTCATTTTTCCAAAACTCATGAACCACTACATCGATTTTGATAATATTTGGCCGTCTACCGGACTTGATTGTACTGTCTGTCAATTTATGGACATTTCGGACCAAGATGTTTCGGCCCACTTTTGGTCATTATAGTACAGTCGGTAAAACAGTTAAAATACTGGTAATATTTATAATATCAAACCAGTATCGATCTTTAATGATTATCAGATTTACTACTACAGACTTTTCAGCTCGATTATTTTCGGCCAGCAGCCACGTCCAGGACAAGCCATATTTATTTTTGCTAATCTCCTAGGAAATTTCGACCAACAATCCAGCATGATGTCAATTTGACCCATATTATACGAGATGTATTTGAGATGCTTTGAAAATGTTGTTTCCGTAACCGTGTAAATCCTGATAGCCCAGTAGTGGGTGGTTGGTTGGGTGAACCTGATGGCGTAAATTAACGGTAGGGGTTCCTCCTTATAGGAATCGCGATTTGCCTGGTTTGGCCCTCGGTACGTTTTTATCTTTGGCTCTTTTGTTACCTGGGAGTTGAATTGGGTTATTGCTCATTATAAAAGTAGTAAGATTATTACTGATCCTACTGCAGATGCATGCACAGGCTGGTCTGAATCTACACTGGTCGCAAAAATCATACGACCCATTTTTGTCGTGCCTGGTTTAGTAGATGGCGCGACTATAGTCGCAGCTTTTTCTGTTATCGTCATCCGAAATGTCAAAAAGTTTGTACATGCTTTTTCATCATGTTATAACTTTAATATTACTTGACAGATTGTTTCAACATTTGGACGCTTGATACATATGAGCATTGGGAACACACTCATGCCGCCATTAACATGCACTTGGCATTTTGTACCTTCACAAGTTTGCCATATTTTGCGTCAAAAAAGTTTGTACAAGTTTCTTCATCATTGTATAACATTAATATTACTTGATGGATTGCTTCAATATTTGAACACTTGATACATGTAAGCATTTGGAACACACTCATGCCACTATTAACATGACCTGGACCTTCACATGGTCGTGGAAACACTTATCCATAAAATTCTTCAACCTTGACCTTTTTCGTGCTGTAAGCATGCATTTCCCTGATGGTTTTTGTGATGCTTATTTAGCACATGCCCATGATCATGTTATTATAGGAATGAATGGCCTTTTTGTGGAATTTATTGGGGTATAAACTTGGAAAAGTCGCGGGAATACTGGACGAAGGCCGGAAGGCCTCGTCCAGTATTCCCGCGACTTTTCCAAGTTTATATCCCCGATAAATTCCACAAAAAGGCCATTCATTCCTTATAATTCCAGCATTTGAAATAAATTAATCAAGAAAATATGTTTATTTTCCGTTTTCTTAAGAATTATTTTAACTGCGCCTCACGGTTACGGAAAGTAGTTCGGCGTGGGAGTTTACTGGGATATAAACAGAGTCTTGCTACGGGCCAATCAAATGTTAGGGAATCGTGTAAATATTTTTGTTCTGGAATTATAGTCAAATGACTCGGTAGGCGTGACTCGTTTATGCACTAGATTCTACAAAATATATGCAGTTTTTTAACAAATACCCCCTGGTGTTTTTATGCCGAAAAAGTATTGTACAAAAATATTGCCATTTTAACTTGGCCATTTTTATCTACATTTTTGTATGCAGTTCTATATAGGGTACAGAGTTTGTGTACACTACTCCTCTAAAACCTTCCAGTCAATCGATGTGAAACTATACACACGTCTTCTACACATATTGACATATTTAACATAGCCATTTTTTCTACATTTTTGTATGCATATTATATACTTTCTACTTTACACATCATTCTCTACCTAAATTAGTATACCTGTTTATCACAACAAGAGGAAGAAATAATGCTATAGATTTCAAAATTCACATTAAGGTTTCTTGCCTTGGTGACAGCTTCACATTTGTGCATCTTCGCTGTTTGGCCCATGTTCGACGGGCGTATTTTGTGACTTACGGCACTCTTGTTATATATGGTATTGTGTGGTGGGGCAAGGTAACGGTGTATTGGTGGCCATCTTAGATTTAGGCGGCCATTTTCGATGAAACTGTTCTAGTTTGATTGTGTTTAAATCAAAATACTGACAGCAATGTTTTCAGTACGATTTACAATTTGTACATGCGATATTGTGGCAGTTTTATTTGATTGTTCGCAAAACAGCCCTTTCATGAGCACAAAATGTTGCTGCAGGGCTCCAGATAAGGAATTAGTAATTGAGTATTGTCAATCCATCATTTCTGAAGCAAATGGGTATTTAAAAAATTTTAATTGGGTAAAATAAAATCACACTACTGTTTACACATCAACAGACAGCAATTATTGAATAGTTTGCTTCGAAATAAAAACATGTCTTGGCATTTCATTAGAATTGTCTCCTTGGAGACAATTCTAATGAAATACCAAGATGTGTTGTCATGGAAAATAAGAAAAAAATGCTATATTTGTGGTGTGTTTATTGTTTTCTGCAGCATGATAAAGAACCACAATGTTTTTATTGTTTTCTGCAGCATGATAAAGAACCACAATGTTTTTATTGCTTTTTGATACTTCTGATTTCAATTGGGTTTTTGGCAATTTTAATTGGGTATTTATTTAAGCAAATACGCAGCTTATCTGGAGCCCTGAAATGTTGCTATTAGGGGTATCCACAACTATAAACGAAGACGTATCAATTTCTATCATATGGAAATGATATGCTGGGATGCATACCTTTGAAGAAAATATAGTGGCAATTTGCCCTCCTGCCCACCACCACACTTGCCATCCCCCCCCCCCCCCCACCACACACGCACACATAATGGCGACCCCTTCTGGCTCATACACTAACAGGAGTGTGCTATTTGATCACAAGCTACACTGACACAAATCCCATAAGCCCCATTTCTCACGTCACAGCCATAATTTATGGCATAAATTCAAGTACAGTGGAACCTCTGTAAACCGGACACCCTGGGAGGTCCCCAGGGTGTCCGGTTTAGAGAGGTTCCACTGTAAATCAGGCATATGACCATTCTGAAATGTATTGAATTTGAAATACAGTGAAACCTCTCTAAACTGGACACCCTGGGAGGTACCACTGTAAATTAGGCATATATATAACCACCCCAACACACGTGTTCATGCTTTGCGATCACGAACAGAGATAAATAACAAAGAAACCCACCAAGATTACCACCACAGCGAAGTACAGGGTGTCCGGTTTAGAGAGGTTACACTGTACATGTGTTGGTATATTTTTCAGGTACGACTCGATCCATCCGAATTGCGGACTATCCGTTGGCATCATGATGCTTTGTGTGGTTATTTAAGATGTCTAAGACTTGGTGATAACTTGTACCGGTATTGGCAATTGGATCGAGGATTAGGTGGTCTCGTATCACCAAAGAGATTGTCGGAACCCGAGGAATTACTATATGGGAACTTACAACAGGGATATGCAAAGGACGACTTCTGAGATCATTTAATCTAATTTTATCATTGTATACATGTTCCTCATTGTACTCTACCCCTGGCATACAAAGTATGTCGAGGGGTATATAGTTTTCATAATTCTGTCCATCCGCGTAAAGTTTTTACTTGTCGGTCCAGGCGGCTTTCGTGGTTTACGTGAGCCCCTGCTCACTTTCTCTAGTTTCTATTGTGTTCATCATATTTTTACCCTAATCATTTGACTGCCTACCACATCTAACCTACTGTTTATACCCCCGGCATGCAAAGTATGTTGAGGGGTATATAGTTATCGTAATTAAAGTTTTTGGGTACCCATTATACATGTATCTGCAACTGAAAGTCTAATTGACTTCAGACTTTATGTACTTCTTTTATCATCATCCATATTTTCATTCCATACCACACCCATATGGCCTTCATGTCTGTTCATGATCGCATAGCACACAACTTTGGCTCAGAATGATCAAATGCTGGATTTACAGTGACGCCACTCTAAACCGGACACCCTGGGGACCTCTCAGGGTGACCGGTTTAGAGAGGTTTCACTGTATTTTATTCTTCACCTAAATTGCTTGGCCCTAAATGATACTATTTTGTGTTGGTGGGCCGGCCGTTAAGTACCATTTCATTCCATTCTCAGATCCTTTCAGTGGCATATAAAATGAATGCCAATACAATCTATCACATGACTGCCTTGATGGCTACACTCACTCGTTTGCTTAGCATAAGGACCGAATTACTTATTGTATTATTTCACTTTAATCAGCTCACCTTGTTAAATATATGGTATACATGTATTATGTGATTGGCTGTTTCACACAGAAGCATGTAAGCAAATTACACAGACATGTAGCCGATTTCATCAAAATTGCAAAGTATACTTTTCTAGCAAAGTATACTTTGAGGGAGTAATCATTTATTTTTCCCGAAATGCATTATTTCATATAGGACTAACGACTGCATATATTTGATGATAAAAAAAGTATGCAGAATTATTATACTGAATTTATTACATTATCACAGCCATTTTGTAATAAATTCAGTATAATAAAAATTAATAAATTTATCCTAAAATTGAAAATTTCTCCCTCAAACTATACTTTGCTAGAAAAGTAGACTTTGCAATGTTGGTGAAATAGGCTACTGATAATGGTTGTATGTCTCATTGACTGCCAACATCCAAGGCATGACATGTTGTTCCAAGTATTCATATTGCGAACAATTAATGGTTAATTATTAATCACAGATAGCAGCATGTGGCTCCAATTAAAGAATGTTAATGAAGTATACTGAGCAAAACTAGAAACGTCCCTCCATGTTTAAGGAAAGATTCATCAAAAACCAAAAGGGTTACTTTTAAAAATCAAAATGGAAAAACAAGTTCATTCATTTCTGTATCAAAGCCAATAAATTGCATTTGGATATCTTGTTAAATATTCGAGAGATAACCGGCCAAGATAAATAAAAAATCACAAAAACTCAGAAATGTGTTACTTAATGTTTAGAGATGGAATTTCAATAAGTAATGTGGCAAATTCAGTAAATCTCGTTAGTACCGAGTGTGGCCACCATTTGCATGAATGCATGCAATGATCCTACGCCGCATCGACGTGACGTAACGCAATACCAGTGCGTTGGGCAAATTCCTCCATTCCCGTTGTAACGCCCGTGTAAGATCGCGAACATTGTCAATCTGATGGTTAGCTCGTGCTTTGCGGCCCAGCTCATCCCATATGTGCTCAATGGGATTGAGATCCGGGGAGACCGCGGGCCATGGCATGACGTCGACGTTGTTTTGCTGTAAGTATTGAGTGGTGACCCTGGCTACGTGAGGGCGGGCATTGTCGTGCATCAATGTCACACCAGGACCATGCTGACGGATAAATGGTAAGGCATGTGCATTTAGCACATCTGCAACATAACGTTGTGCATTGATGTTGCCCTGTACAACAACCAAATCTGTCTTCCGGTTTCCCATGATCCCACCCCAGACCATTACGCTCCCTCCCCCAAACCTGTTCTTCTCAACAATGCAACAATCGGTGAATCTTTCATTTTTACGCCTGTATACCCGTAATCTTCTGTCAGCATGACTAACTGTGAACCGAGATTCATCGGTGAACAAAACTCGGTTCCAGTCAGCCCTTCTCCAGTTCAGATGACGTCGCGCCCATAACAGTCTGGCAGCACGGTGACGTTGGGTCATTATCTGACCAGTGTACGGGCGGCGTGCCCGGATTGGTTGGGCGTTACGACGTAACCGGTTGCGAATGGTCTGCCCTGAGACACCGTATCGCCTAGCAGTGACTGTGGCTGCCAATCGACGTTGACGTAAGTGCGTCAACGTAATGTAACGATCGGCTCTAGCCGTCGTTACACGAGGCCTACCAGGTCGCTGCCGGTCGTGAACAGCCCCAGTCTGCTGGTACCGGGCTGCAAGACGATCAATCGTCTTCCGACAGCAACCAAACCGAGGCGCGACCGCCCTGGCGGCCATCCCACCCGCAAGCATCCCAATTGCCTGATTTCGCTCGTTTTCGGAAAGCCGTGGCATATCGAAAACAGTGAAAAATTAAAAAAGTTTTTTAATTTTCCGAATAGCCCCTATCGCCTGAATGGTACGACATGAACTGAATCACCTTATCGATGACAAGTATAGCATGCACGTGCAAAAAGTGGAAATCAACGTTCCGGTCACTGGCCGCTATGTAAACCGTGTGTATCGGCTAAACTCTACACGATCGTATTCTGAACATCGCCACGGTTTATAATACATGTACTTTGAACATGTGGTACATACATAGACAGAGCTACACCGGCTATAAAACCGGGACGTTTCTAGTTTTGTTGAGTATATTTAGAAATCAAAATTTTGTTTAACTGTTTCCCAGGGGCCCGTTTCAATAAACTTTGTACGACTAAAATGTTCGTAAGTGCAAATTTAGAATCGTCTGGATATTTAAATTCATGGATTTACATTTATTGAGCATATGCAGCCTATGCTCAATAAATGTAAATCCAATACTGGTTTGCAAGAAAACATTGTTAATATGAAATTTACAGACTATCATAATTTTGCACTTACGAACATTTTAGTCGTACGAAGTTTAGTGAAACGGGCCCCAGGACTATAATTTGGCGTAAATCCATAAATATCTACATATATGGTTCATCCCGTATTGCAGTCAGTCAGTCAGTCGACTAATTTTCAGTACATATTACTCATGGGATAAGGCACATTGTGGTATTATCTTCTGAATGGGCACTTTATAATATCTGGATATTGTTGTGATAAAATTACCCTTACCGGTATTTGACGGTGCTTGCTATTTTTATGCCACTGGTCTCGGTAGAGCCGGAGTTTTTACAGTGTTTGGAGATTAAGTAGTTCGCCGGAGTTCCTCAATTATGTCACAACTTCTATATCCATTGAAGGATTGCTTAAATATCTCAACACAGCATACAAATGCCACAATAGAGCAGACCGTGGCCGAGGGGTAACACCGTCGGACTGCCACGCTGGCGACCCGGGTTCGATTCAGGGTTCAATTCCAGGGCGTCAGTATTTCTGAGATACTTTGTATTTCCTGCTCTACTAGTCCCTTCGGATGGGGACTTTAAACGGTGGTCCCGTGTATCGGATTTGGAGGAGAGTCTGGGCACGTTAAAGAACCAGAAAAGAGCTAGGCCCCATGGGGCTGGTTTCCTCTGTATCCACCTCCTTCCTATCTCCCCTGCTTGGGAGACGACATGCAAGGTCATCGAGCCAGTGCCGTCGTTAAATCCAAGCATTTACATTTACAAATGCCACACATCCATGCTGGCATTAACAAGACCATGACTGGAATTCTTGTCAATTAATCCTTTCAACCCTAAGTAACTGGAATGGACTGTGATGTGTTAATTTTCCGACCAATCCAATCATTAAATATCAAAATTATTTGCAAAATGTGCAGATCCTGATGAGATCAATTTGGATTTTCACGGTTTATAAACGTCACAAATTTGATTTGACAGGTAAGGAGATGGGTAGTAATTTTGTTTCTAACGGTAGATCGATGTAAATCAGCAATATTAATGGTAAACTGTAAAACTAGACATTATGCTTGTAAAACATGGATATGCCCCCGTGGCATACTGGACTCTAACTGGAGACACTCTTACAAACCTTTTGACTTGACAAAATGGCTAAGTGTTTCAACGATATTTTAAAGGTGACAAAATCAAAACATATCAAAGGCATATGTCAAATAAGTGTGATAAAAAAATGTGTCGGTTAGAAAATGCAGGCAAAATATTGTCGCTGGCTGGAGAAAAAAAACGGACATTTGTGGACAGTGGGCAGTGGACTGTAAACATCTTGTGTATTCATACAATCAGTAGCCGATTTCATCAACATTGAAATGTATACTTTTCTACCAAAGTATACTTTGAGGGATTAATCATTTATTTTTCCTGAAATGCATTATTTCATGTAGAACTAACGACTGCATATATTTGATGCTTAAAAGTATGGGCTTAAAAGTATGCAGAATTATTATATTGAATTTATTACATTATCACAGCCAAAATGTCTGTGATAATGTAATAAATACAGTATAATAAAAATTAGTACATTTATCCTTAAATTGAAAATTTCTCCCACAAAGTATACTTTGCTAGATAAGTATACTTTGCAATGTTGGTGAAATAGGCTACCGAGGTTGGTCAAATTGTTATTTGCATTTGCATATTGTTCGGTGGATGTATTGGCCGCCATTGTAAACCCAATCAGGCTGTTAGCATGTGCAAGCTGATCTGGGACTACACTGGCCACAAACGCTGTAATGTCCATTTTGTTAGTCGGCTGCCAAAACCTGTGTAATAATCGGTACTTATAATAGGTTATTTGATTTGTATGTGGATATATGTACAAGTTCCGCAGCGTGCGATATTGCCCGACTTCAGGAGCGCAATATCGTTGCGCGGCGGAACGAGTGGCATATATCCACATACACATCAAATTACCTTTTTAGCTCGACTATTCGAAGAATAAGTAGAGCTTATGTTGTCACGTCGGTGTCGGCGTCACCGTCACGCCTTGGTTAAGGTTTTTAGTCAACCTTGTATATGGAATACTACTGGCCCTACACCCACCATACTTGGACAACTTCATCTCCTAGTGATGTACATCAATAACCCCTGATCTATATTTGACCTTCACCTACATTTCCTCTTGAATTACTTAGTTAATTCCCCTTGGTTAAGGTTTTTAGTCAACCTTGGTTAAGGTTTTTAGTCAAGCTTGTACATGGAATACTATTGTGCATACAGACACCATACTTGGACAACCTTTTCTCACAGGGATGTACATCAATAACCCCTGGTCTATATTTGACCTTGACCTACATTTCCTCTTCAATTACTTAGTTAATTCCCCTTGGTTAAGGTTTTTAGTCAAGCTTGTATATGGAATACTCCTGGCCCTACACCCACCATACTTGGACAACTTCATCTCCTAGGGATGTACATCAGTAACCCCTGATCTATATTTGACCTTGACCTACATTTCCTCTTGAATTACTTAGTTAATTCTCTTTGGTTAAGGTTTTTAGTCAACCTTGTAGATGCAATACTCCTGGCCCTACACCAACCATACTTGGACAACTTTATCTCCTAGTGATGTACATCAACAACCCCTGACCTATATTTCACCTTGACCTACATTTAACCTTGAATTACCTAGTTAATTCCTCTTGGTTAAGGTTTTTAGTCAACCTTGGTTAAGGTTTTTAGTCAAGCTTGTACATGGAATACTATTGTGCATACAGACACCATACTTGGACAACCTTTTCTCATAGGGATGTACATCAATAACCCCTGATCTATATTTGACCTTGACCTACATTTCCTCTTCAATTACTTAGTTAATTCTCCTTGGTTAAGGTTTTTAGTCAAGCTTGTATATGGAATACTCCTGGCCCTACACCCACCATACTTGGACAACTTCATCTCCTAGTGATGTACATCAATAACCCTTGATCTATATTTGACCTTGACCTACATTTCCTCTTGAATTACTTACTTAATTCTCTTTCGTTAAGGTTTTTAGTCAAGCTTGTAGATGGAATACTCCTGGCCCTACACCAACCATACTTGGACAATTGTATCTCCTAGTGATGTACATCAACAACCCCTGACCTATATTTTACTTTGACCTACATTTAACCTTGAATTACTTAGTTAATTCCCCTTGGTTAAGGTTTTTAGTCAATCTTGGTTAAGGTTTTTAGTCAAGCTTTCTACATGGAATACTATTGTGCATACAGACACCATACTTGGACAACCTTTTCTCATAGCGATGTACATCAATAACCCCTGATCTATATTTGACCTTGACCTACATTTCCTCTTGAATTACTTAGTTAATTCCCCTTGGTTAAGGTATTTAGTCAACCTTGTAGATGGAATACTCCTGGCCCTACACCAACCATACTGGGACAACTTTATCTCCTAGTGATGTACATCAACAACCTCTGACCTATATTTGACCTTGACCTACATTTAACCTTGAATTACCTAGTTAATTCCCCTTGGTTAAGGTTTTTAGTCAACCTTGGTTAAGGTTTTTAGTC
Source organism: Conchocele bisecta (assembly GCA_029237695.1). Lineage (NCBI taxonomy): Eukaryota > Metazoa > Mollusca > Bivalvia > Lucinida > Thyasiridae > Conchocele > Conchocele bisecta. Next base: position 112,207,548 of record CM055267.1, on the reverse strand, counting down.
AAGCTTGTACATGGAATACTATTGTGCATACAGACACCATACTTGGACAACCTTTTCTCATAGGGATGTACATCAATAACCCCTGATCTATATTTCACCTTGACCGACATTTCCTCTTCAATTACTTAGTTAATTCTCCTTGGTTAAGGTTTTTTGTCAAGCTTGTATATGGAATACTCCTGGCCCTACACCTACCATACTTGGACAACTTCATCTCCTAGTGATGTACATCAACAACCCCTGACCTATATTTGACCTTGACCTACATTTAACCTTGAATTACCTAGTTAATTCCCCTTGGTTAAGGTTTTTAGTCAACCATTGGTTAAGGTATTTTAGTCAAGCTTGTACATGGAATACTATTGTGCATACAGACACCATACTTGGACAACCTTTTCTCATAGGGATGTACATCAATAACCCCTGATCTATATTTCACCTTGACCGACATTTCCTCTTCAATTACTTAGTTAATTCTCCTTGGTTAAGGTTTTTAGTCAAGCTTGTATATGGAATACTCCTGGCCCTACACCCACCATACGTGGACAACTTCATCTCTTAGGGATGTACATCAATAACCCTTGATCTATATTTGACCTTGACCTACATTTGACCTTGACCTACATTTCCTCTTGAATTACTTAGTTAATTCTCTTTCGTTAAGGTTTTTAGTCAAGCTTGTAGATGGAATACTCCTGGCCCTACACCAACCATACTTGGACAATTTTATCTCCTAGTGATGTACATCAACAATCTCTCACCTATATTTGACTTTGACCTACATTTAACCTTGAATTACTTAGTTAATTCCCCTTGGTTAAGGTTTTTAGTCAATCTTGGTTAAGGTTTTTAGTCAAGCTTTCTACATGGAATACTATTGTGCATACAGACACCATACTTGGACAACCTTTTCTCATAGCGATGTACATCAATAACCCCTGATCTATATTTGACCTTGACCTACATTTCCTCTTGAATTACTTAGTTAATTCTCCTTGGTTAAGGTTTTTAGTCAAGCTTGTATATGGAATACTACTGGCCCTACACTCACCATACTTGGACAACTTCATCTCCTAGTGATGTACATCAACAACCCCTGATATATATTTCACCTTGACCTATATTTAACCTTGACCTACTTTTATCCTTGGATTACTTAGTTATTTCCCCTTGGTTAAGGTTTTTAGTCAAGCTTGTATATGGAATACTCCTGGGCCTACAGCAACCATACTTGGAAAACTTCATCTCCTAGTGATGTACATCAATAACCCCTGACCTATATCTGTCATTGACCTACATTTAACCTTGAATTACTTACTTAATTTCCCTTGGTTAAGTTTTTTAGTCAACCTTGGTTAAGGTTTTTATGCAGGCCGCAGCCACCTTCTTTGTCAAGCTATGTGTAAATCGACAACCCTCGTAGTCGAGCTATGCTGTTCTCCTACAGCTCTCGTTATTATATACGTACATCATTCGCAATTTATATGCGCTTCAAAAAATATACAAAATATATACCAACATAAAATATTGACATATTGCGTTGCATTGTGTTTCAATGGGAAACAAAATATGTATATAATATTGAATAATACAGCATGTCATCTGATATGCCGGCTGCTGCAATAAATGATTAGACGTCAGAAATTACATCTCCAATCAAGAGACACGCTGGTCCCAATCTCGATCTCAATTTCGTTATGCTAGAAAATAACATGACAAAAACACGCATTTGTCACAAATTTTAGACACATCGGCGGCGTCAACAATTTGTGACGTAAATTTTGGACGTTCCCAAATTTACCATATCTCTTGATCCGTTAGTCAGATCATTACCAAATGTCATCAATAGCTTCCTTACATTGATAGCTATCAATCCTGTGTCATTCGGGTGACTTTGACCTTCACCTTGGTGACGTTAACCTTTGTGGGACGTAATTTTGGACATAGTCCAAATTTCGCATATCTCTTTGATCTGCTAGTCGCATCCTTATCAAACTTTATCAATCGCTTCCTCACATTGATCCCTATCCATCTAGTGTGACTCGGTTGACCTTCACCTTCACCTTTGTGTCAATAATTGTAGACGTACGTCAAATGTTGAATACCTCCTGATCCGTTAGTCGGGTCCTTGCTAAACTTCATCAATAGCTTTGTCACATCGATGCCTATCCAACCAGTGTCATTCGGGTGACCTTCACCTTGGTGGCCTTGACCTTTATGTCAACAATGTTGGACATACAATGTACATCCAAATGTTGAATATCTTTTGATCTGTTAGTCGGATCATCTCCAATCTTTATCATAGCTTCCTCACAATGATGGATATCTACCAATGTAATTCGGCTGACCATCATGTAGCCCATTTCACCAACATTGCAAAGTATACTTTTCTAGCAAAGTATACTTTGAGGGAGAAATTTTCAATTTATTATGATAAATTTATTAATTTTTATTATACTGAATTTATTACATTATCACAGCCATTTTGGCTGTGATAATGTAATAAATTCAGTATAATAATTCTGTATACTTTTAATCATCAAATATATGCAGTCGTTAGTTCTGTATGAAATAATGCATTTCAGGAAAAATAAATGATTACCGGTACTCCCTCAAAGTATACTTTGCTAGAAAAGTATACGTATACTTTGCTAGAAAAGTATACTTTGCAATGTTGGTGAAATCAGCTACTGGTGTCAACAATTTTGGACATTCTTCTAAATGTTGAATATCTTCCGATCCGCTGTGTGTCATTACCAAAACTTCATAAATAGCTTCCTTATATTGATAGCTATCCATCCATTGTCATTTGTGTGACCTTGACTTTTGTGTCAATAATTTTGTATGTACGTCCAAATGTTGAATATCTCTTGATCCGTTAATAGTCGGATCATTACCAAACTTCACCAATATCTTCTTCACATTGAGACACCCCGGTGGTCACCTTGTATTATTTTACGCTCAATAATTTCCAAGAAGACACTCTTCAGTATAGGGATATCCCAATTGAGCAATTGCCTCGCGTATTGGCGGGTTAATTTTTGTCGCGCCCGCTTGCGGACAGCGCGATATAGTCTGCACATTGGCGTACGTGCGTCCGAGTTAAAGTTTTTAAAAACACTATATCTCTGAAACCGCCTCGCCAATTTACTCGAAACTTCACATGATCCATATTTTCATTCTATGCCCCACCCGTGCGGCACCTGTGCCCAATGTCGAGGTCAAATTACTTTTTTTTTTGCTCCGCATATACTATTAAATGCCTCGGTTGGCGCGACATGCGGGCCGCGGCCATCTAGCATAAACTTTACATCTGTAGATTGGGATTTTGTCAGCCACTGTGTAAACTGTCAATTAGGTTGTAAAACAATAAAAGCAGTCACTAAACACATGGGGCGTGTTTCATTAAACTTCGTACGACTAAAATGTTTGTAAATGCAAAATTATGGTAGTCTGTAAATTTCTCATTAATATTGTTTTCTTGTAAACAATTATTTGATTTACTTTTATTGAGCATAGTAAATCCATCAATTGAAATTTCCAGACGATCCTAAATTTGCACTTACGAACATTTTACTCGTACGATGTTTAGTGAAACGCTCCAAGGTACTCTACCCTAGTCTTATAGATACGACAATTTACACCTACCGGTATACATTTCCAATACAAATATATTGATGGTCTAGTAACATAAGGTCGTAACTGCTATGCTAAAGCATAGCAGTTACGACCTTATGTTACTAGACCATCGATATGGCTTATTGGTAAATATTTACATATAGGGTAAGCGACCGTCTGTTGATAATTTGATAGCAAAATCATTGCAACTGAATAGGGACATAGGCTCCGCGCCCCTGTGTTTAGGCCTAGCTGGAGCATTGCTTCTTATTTCTAGCATGATGTAGATTTCTGTCCTATTCTTTGCTGCCTGTGTCGTACATATATAGCAGTGTTTAATGGCCTATCATTTTAGGCTGGGTTAATGGGGATTGAATCCCACATTTCACCTGTATGGATTTCTGGAAAATCCCAAAATCAGAAATTATTTATTTTATCAGAAATATTTTCTTTACCGGTATGTGTGCTTAGAAGTATATGGTGTTTTAACAGCCTATCAACAGCCAAGTTATTTTAGGCCAGGCTAACGGGGTCAGATCCCATATTTCAACCTGAAATTAGAATAGGCCAGGTCCTCACCAGGCCAGCGTCACTTAGCCCCACTCCCTAAAAGTAATATGATTAGAGTATATAGTAGAAAGAACATTATTACATATATTTATGAAGTGATTATTAATTCGGGATTTGTTTTTTGTTTGTTTGTTTTGTTTATTGGTGTTTAACGGCCTATCAACAGCTAAGGTCATGTAAGGCCAGGCATTTAACCTACTGCATTGAGGGAAAATTCCAAAATCAGAACTGAATATTTACATCGAGAAACAATATATTCAGCCCTGAAATTAGAATAACCTGACCTGGTGGCAGGTCCATACCACACCAAAGTCACTTGGCCCCTTCCCCTAAAATAGGATTACGAATAATCGTAATACTCACATAAGGGGTATAACCAGATTCAACTGTCACATACAAAATGCCAAAGACGTATGTGAGGGCCAAACCAGGTCTCCATTCGGAATTCCAGTAAGGATGAACCCCGATCGTTGTTTTTTGTACTATTTGATGGTATTTTCATTAAAAAGTAACACTGTACACCTGAAATCTTTTATATAAAAACCCTCCTAAAAATACAACAATGGACATTATAATATTACACGGTAGGTGTAGTACGTTATACGCACTGTGTTTTTAGTCCTGTTTCAATCTACATTTTCTTATCTCTGCAACTACTGGAGCAATTTTAACCCATTTTATGGTGAGGATATGTCATTTTGTTTGTGAAAAATTCTAAATATTTTCTTTATATGTGCTTAGAAGTATATGTCGTGACCACCATTTGAACCGTCTCATCGAGACGGTTCAAATGAGTGGTCACAACATATAATTTCATTGAGAAATAAGAAAAATAAAAAATCTAAATATTTTCCCATAAAGGTGTATTCCAAATGTAAATGGGTTAATGTGGTAAGTGCAGATACCGGGTACCCCCCAAATAAATATGATAGTGTCTGCTGACGATTCCATTTTCATAGACATAGCCGTTTCGGAGTTATTTCAAGAAACTTTAAATGTAATTTTTATCGAAATAATTCCGAGATGGCTACATATATATTACATGCTACCCAGTGATTTATTGTGATTTTGAAGTTCCTTGAAGGAAATCTTTCCTCCTAGACATTTGCGAGACGTAATTGACGTCAAGTTTTGACGTCATTTCCGGCTAGAAACAATATGCTAACGTCAAAATTGACGTTATAAGCTGGTCTAAGAGCAAATTTCACATTATTCGAAGAGCATGTAATATACAATTTATTCCACTACAGTTTTGAAATACTAAATTAATTTCCTTAGACATCGTTTCTCGTTTCTTTATCGCATTTCCAGATGTCTTGTGGGGGAAATAAATCCAGTAGTTCAAAATGGTAGTTGAATAAACTCTATTTATATATCGGCAGAGTCTAGTATGTCATTTCCTGGGTAGCTGCACTTCATCGCATGAAAATTGCCCCATTCGTTGCTGAAATATTTCAGAAAATGTAGCTGGTAAAGTGTCTAAAAAGTGCATGAAAACTATACATACCGTGCATTAACCTATTACTGACGGGATACAATTATAGTAGTATGAATATTTGGAAAGAAAAAAATCCCTATTTTCTTTCGAAAGTATATGTTGTTACCACTCATTTGAACCGTCTCGACGAGACGGTTCAAACGAGTGGTAACAACATATACCTTTATCGATAAATAAACAAAATAATGAGATTTTTTTTCAACAAAAAATATTGTATCCGACGAGACGGTTCAAACGAGTGGTAACAACATATACCTTTATCGATAAATAAACAAAATAATGAGATTTTTTTTCAACAAAAAATATTGTATCCGTAGACTGAAATGGGTTAAAAACCATAGAAAATTGATTAGTAGATTCTCATCCAAATTTCGGATTTATTTGTTTGATTTGATATAATGGTGTTTAACAGCCTATCCACAGCTAAGGTCATTTAAGGCCGGGCCAATGGGTTCGATACCATACTTAAATTGCTGCATTGTGTGGTGGGGGGAGTAGGGGGATCCAAAAATCAGAACGGAATATTTACATCGTAAAAATATATATATTCAGTCCTTAAATTAGAATAACCTGACCTGGTGCCAGGTCCATACCACACCAGTCACTTGGCCCTTTCCCCTAAAAGTAATAGGATTAGGAATAATTGTATTACTCTTATAAGGGGTATAACCAGATTCAACTGTCACATACAAGAATGCCAAAGATGTACCTGAGGGCCAAACCAGTAGCCTATTTCACCAACATTGCAAAGTATACTTTGAGGGAGTAATCATTTATTTTTCCCAAAATGCATTATTTCATATAGAACTAATCACTGCACATATTTGATGATTAAAAGTATGCAGAATTATTATACTGAATTTATTACATTATCACAGCCAAAATGGCTGTGATAATGTAATAAATTCAGTATAATAAAAAATAATAAATTTATCCTTAAATTGAAAATTTCTCCCTCAAAGTATACCTTGCTAGAAAAGTATACTTTGCAATGTTGGTGAAATCGGCTACAAGTCTCTGGTTGGGATGAATCCCTTTATACTTACTCCGAACCGACCATCACAACAAATTTTGGAATAAAAAGGAGCACTGTTCCGAGTTTTTGTTGTTGTTTTTGTTGCCAAATTAATATTTTATTTCTATATTTAGGGGAGGGGTGTGGATAGGAATCTGCAAATTAGTTTTCTATGGCCTAACACAAGGGTTTATCACAGATAGCATGGGTCAACACAGAATGCAGAAACAAATTTTGTCAGTTTTTTTTTGTTTTTTTTTCCCATTTTTCTTAGGCGGAGATAATTCTAAATTAGACGACATAATTTAATTCAGCATTGTAAGCATAGCATAGTATACATAGCATTTTTAGGCGGGAAATATAGTTCAGTCTTCTGTTTGTTTAGTGCACTTTCCTGTTTCTATCTCCGAAATGTAGTGAGAACTGTTTTGGGTTAAACTAGAAAAGTGTGTAGTTGAACTAGAAAACTAGGAAACTGTGTGATTAAACTAGAAAAGTAGGCATTTGTCTTTAACCCTTAGAATGCGGGAACGAAAATTGTCGTCTGCTTTGTTTTATCTTTTGACTTTCGCGGGAAAAAGACGGTTTGACAGCACATATTCATTGTTTGACACAGCATCTGAGACACAGTGCCTTTAACATAAATGTTACAGACATATTAAATTAAATGTTAACCCTTTCATCCCTAAGTAACTGGAATAGATTTTGATACGTTACTTTGCAACCAATCCAATCGTCACAAAATGATTTTCAAACTAGCCCATTTATGAAAATGTGGTGTTTTTGTTCTCCAAAATATTACTTGCAATAAACTGATAAAAAGCAATAAACACGCGAGCCGGCTCATCTGGATCTACACTGTTTGCCAATACCACTATACAGGTCTGGGGTGTTACAAGGGTTACATGTTATAAAAATATGAATGGAAAAGGCGAAAAAATATACTATATATGTCGAGGGTAGAACAACAATCGTGTAAGTTGAAAATTTCAAAATCTTAACCCTACTCGCTCATTTTATAGCATAACGTGTTAACGGACAAATAGCACAATAATATAGTACATGTAGTCTGGTATCTTTCGATTATCATATTTCATTTGTCACTGCTATGACTGGAGACATGTGGACCTTGTGGGATTTATGACCAATGTAGCCTCTGGTCAAATAGCACACTCCTGTGGAGTGATCATGACGGGAGTTTCATTGATGGAATAGCAAACAGAGCTGGGGCCCGTTTCACTAAAGTTTGTACGACTAAAATGTTCGTAAAAATCCATAAGTCCCATTTCTCCAGTCACAGCCACATTTGGTGATCAGGCATCATTAGGAAATACAGACTACACTCGTTTACTCACGTCAGGGGAATGAGGAAAATACTTTGAGTTAACGAAAATCTGAGCTAAAAGAGTGTTATTATATTATTATATAGGAAAAAATATACTTTGGACCAAGAATTTGACTTTCAGTTTTTCAGTAGTTTGATTTAAGGGAGTTTGAGGTAACAAATGTTGACTAGTTGAAATTCCTGGGCAAGAGTTCACAACTCTTGTTTTCTAGTGAAGAGAATAAATAGACATTATGTTTGTAAAACATTGATATGCCCCCATGGCATACTGGACTCTTAACTAGAGATGAATTTATATAAGCTACTAGCTTGTTTTCAAATCCCTGTATTTTGCTATGTAACATGTATACAATGTACATTTACCAATAAATATTGTTTAAACCAACTAGAGATTGTGTGTAAAAAAATAAAACTTTAAATTTACACGAATTAAAAATTCATAAGAAAATGGCTAAGTGTTTCAGCACCATTTTCAAGGTCACAAAGGTAAAGGTCATGACATTGGTGGTGCGAGTGCGTCGCACATGTTCACACATGTTCAGGTGAATGAACGGACGGACGTACGGGGACGGATGTACGGAACCTCAAAAGCAACGCAAAATGCCCCCCCTTGCTATCACATAGGGGGCATAAAAACACAATAGTAGGGCCCTACAGCACACAAGTGCCATTTAGGGCCAATAAAGAAACAAGGTACAAAATGTGAGAACAAAATTGCACACAATATTACCGGTACATTTGCAATATCTGGATGTTGGGATCATGTAGTATCAAAAATTTGTGAAGTATGTTTGTCACCTTTTTTTTTTTTTTTTTTCTTCAATAACTTTCAAATGGCATAACCAATTTATCGAAACACGTCCCTCAGAAAATATGGTAATTTTAGCTATTAATTCTGCTACTTTTTGTTGTTGTTGATTTGTTGATTGGTGTTTAACGGCCTATCAACAGCTAAGGTCATGTAAGGCCGATCCCGTTTTAACCTGCTGCATTGGGGGGGGGGGAAATCCCAAAATCAGAACGGAATACTTACATCAAGAACAAATATATTCAGTCCTGAAATTAGAATAACCTGACCTGGTGCCAGGTCCATACCACACCAATGTCACTTGGCCCCTTCCCCTAAAATAGTAATCGTAACTCACATAAGGGGTATAACCAGATTCGACTGTCACATACAAAATTCCAAAGATGTATGTGAGGGTGAAACCAGTATTCTGCTACTTGTACATATCTTACTGTTTTACTGAAGAATGAAGTAGTCGATGTAGGCAAAATTCACGCCCATGCGAATCGGATGAAACAACAGTGCACAATTCTTCATGAACATTATGTTTTAAATAGAACATTAATTTTAGTGTCACCATAAAACACGCAAATACTGGATTGGGTATGCCATAATAAATTATATCATCAAATTTTATCTGTTATCTTTAATAATCACAATATCTACCGTAGTTATTATTATAAACGTCCCAGGGGCTATGCGATTCGTGGGATTCAAAACGTGGAAAATAGGATTAAAATATGTTATTTTCACATGCAAAAGCCATTTAAAACAATGTTTTAAATGGCTTTTGTAGGTGAAAATAGCATATTTAGAATGCAAATATGGGAGGGGGGCTCCTATGGAGAAGGGGCGACTATTAGAATAAATACGATACTGTAAAAAGGATGTTAAACATTACATCACTTGGTTACAAAACCACATGATCCCATACCATGAATATTTGAATGGAGTGGAGATTCGTTGGTACATGTATATAATAATATATATAATATATATAACCATAACCCGTGGAGAACACATACAATGGCTAAAATAGTCAACAAATAGTGGAAATTGTATACAAAATAAATGTATAAATGCAATAAGGCGGATATTTGCTAAAACACACACAAGGTCAAGTTCATATATTCTCAAAAACATTTTGTTTTTGGAGAAATAAACTTGACAAAACAAGTTCAAAATAAATGTATAAGGCGGATATTTGCTAAAATACACACAAGGTCAAGTTCATATATTCTCGGAAACATTTTGTTTTGGAGAAATAAACTTTACAAAACAAGTTCAAAATAAATGTATAAATATGCATAAGACAGATATTTGCTAAAATACACACAAGGTCAAGTTCATATATTCTCAAAAACATTTTGTTTTTGGAGAAATAAACTTGACAAAACAAGTTCAAAATAAATGTATAAGGCGGATATTTGCTAAAATACACACAAGGTCAAGTACATATATTCTCAAAAACATTTTGTTTTTGGAGAAATAAACTTGACAAAACAAGTTCAAAATAAATGTATAAGGCGGATATTTGCTAAAACACACACAAGGTCAAGTTCATATATTCTCAAAAACATTTTGTTTTTGGAGAAATAAACTTGACAAAACAAGTTCAAAATAAATGTATAAGGCGGATATTTGCTAAAATACACACAAGGTCGAGTTCATATATTCTCAAAAACATTTTGTTTTGGAGAAATAAAGTTGACAAAACAAGTCACCAGTACTCATCACTACAGGGATCCTCCAGATTATCGGACAAAAATGGCAGGTTTTTACCAATATTTTTCTTAAAATACAGTGCAACCTCTACAACAGCCACCCATGGGAATAGGCAAAATTGGCTGTTATAGAGAGGTGGCTGTTGTAGGGAGGTTAATGCTGAATACAATTTTATCGTCTGATGTTTATTTATTTTCTTCAATAATTCTCAATAAAAACATGTTTTGACAGCATTTTAGAATCATTTCCAATGGAAATGATTCTAAATCAATAAAAACATGTTTTGACAGCATTTTAGAATCATTTCCAATGGAAATGATTCTAAAATGCTGTCAAAACATGTTTTTATTGAGAAAGAATGCAAAATCAACATCAAACGACAATGTTCATGCTCAGCAGTGTAAGGGTTAGATATAGAGGAAATCATCCATTTGGGATATAAAATAGCGGCTGTTACAGAGAGGTGGCTGTTGTAGAGAGGTGGCCGTTCGGGAAGGTTCGACTGTAGCATAAAATATTCAAAGAACAATCGTCGGTTCTTGCTTTCTCAACGCATGTAAACTATTTAGCAAGCTGTGCCATCTTTCTCACTTACAATTGGGTCAGTCGTAAGATTGCCCCAAAATTAACATTAACAATCAGTTATCCGGACAAATGTATAATCGTCTTATAACTTGTATTCTCACCTTAAAATCATAATTTGATCGCCTGAAAACCAGTGTAAACAGCATTGTGTAGTATAGAATTTAATAGAATGTATTTACAGAACAACTCTGAAATGACGTAATGGTCGCACTCGATTGGAAGCCCCCACGCGACTATAGACGTTGTAAACAACTTGTGGACAGAGTTGAGGAATGTTTTCAGCAAATTTTACTAAAATCTTTACCTTGTCAATATATTCTTCACACTGGCATGGAAACGGCAAGCACCTGAGTGACTTATATGTGTTCGTTGCAAAATCGGATCAAATAAATGCATTTAATTAACAGGTACATGTATTTTCATTTGTCCGATAAACTGATTGTCCAGATAACTGGTATGACCCCTGTCGTAGCAAAAAATTACAAACATTTTTGTCTCGATTCCACAAAAATACATGTTTTTTGAGACAAAAGTCTCTACTAGACGGTTCAAACGAGTGGTCACAACATCTACTTCTGTATAAAAACGAGGAACAAAGATATTAACCCTTTCACCCCTAAGTAACTGGAATGGATTTTGATATGTAAATTTTGCAACCAATCCAATTGTCACAAAATAATTTCCAGACTGGGGGGTGTATTTAAAAAATATGAAAATTACTTGCAAAAAGTGTAGATCCTGATGAGACGGCTCGTCACGAGCCGGCTCATCTGAATCTACACTTTTTGCCAATACCACTATACAGGCCTGTGGTGTTTGAAAGGGTTAATTAAGAATTGTCTGTCAGCAAAATTGTGCATGAAATCACTAACAGCTAGTGTTAAATGCTTATGAACAGACTAAAAGACAATTCAAACGACAAACAGCAAAACAGGCAGAAATAAATAAATACATGTATTTTAAAGGTGCATACACCAGTAGTCAGTATATGATAAACAAGAAACGAGGCAAAGCCACGAAGGCCAGGTTTTTTCCAAGCATGGACACTTGGATAACATAATTATACCCACTTTTTGTTGACTAGATGGCCGTGGCCTGCATGTCGCGCCTTGGGGCGAGGCATGGACACAAAATAGATATAGTAGATGGAAAATTTTAACCGGACACACAGACGTACGGACGGACGGACGTATGCCAAAATGCCGACGATATCGCGCTTTCCGCAAGCGGGTGCGACAATGATAAACACCCATGTGAAGTATCAAGGTAATGGGTGAAGCAATGATAAACTACATATCAAAATCTGTCTGTTTGTCAGGATGATTTTAAAGAAAATCTATTGTAAAAATGAAGTCGCGTATGAAAATCGGTTCTGAAACCACGTGATCCCACACCTGGATTCAACTGTCACTGGCAAGGATGCCAAAGACGTATCTGAGGGCCAAACCACAGGTGGAAGACTCGGACCTATGACACCAAAAAAATGCCTATTAAAAAAATCCCATTACCCCATCCACTTGGTCTCGTACATTACCATCTTCTATTTATAAATGTAATGTTTGTCACCTTTTTTTTTTTCTTCAATAACTTTCAAATGGCATAACCAATTTATCGAAACACGTCTCAGAAAATATGGTAATTTTAGCTATTAATTCTGCTACTTTTTGTTGTTGTTGATTGGTGTTTAACGGCCTATCAACAGCTAAGGTCATGTAAGGCCGATCCTGTTTTAACCTGCTGCATTGGGGGGGGGGGGGGGGGGGGGAATCCCAAAATCAGAACGGAATACTTACATCAAGAACAAATATATTCAGTCCTGAAATTAGAATAACCTGACCTGGTGCCAGGTCCATACCACACCAAAGTCACTTGGCCCCTCCCCCTAAAATAGTAATCGTAATACTCACATAAGGGGTATAACCAGATTCGACTGTCACATACAAAATTCCAAAGACGTATATGAGGGTCAAACCAGTATTCTGCTACTTGTACATATATCTTACTGTTTTACTGAAGAATCAAGTAGTCGATGTAGGCAAAATTCACGCCCATGCGAATCGGATGAAACAACAGTGCACAATTCTTCATGAACATTATGTTTTAAATAGAACATTAATTTTAGTGTCACCATAAAACACGCAAATACTGGATTGGGTATGCCATAATAAATTATATCATCAAATTTTATCTGTTATCTTTAATAATCACAATATATACCGTATTTATTCTTATAAACGTCACAGGGGCTATGCGATTCGTGGAATTCAAAACGTGGAAAATAGGATTAAAATATGTTATTTTCACATGCAAAAGCCATTTAAAACAATGTTTTAAATGGCTTTTGTAGGTGAAAATAGCATATTTCGAATGCAAATATGGGAGGGGGGCTCCTATTGAGAAGGGGCTACTATTAGAATAAATACGATACTGTAAAAAGGATGTTAAACATTACATCACTTGGTTACAAAACCACATGATCCCATACCGTGAATATTTGAATGGAGTGGAGATTCGTTGGTACATGTATATAATAATATATATAATATATATAACCATAACCCGCGGAGTACAATGGCTAAAATAGTCAACAAATAGTGGAAATTGTATACAAAATAAATGCAATAAGGCGGATAAATTTTGCTAAAACACACACAAGGTCAAGTTCATATATTCTCAAAAACATTTTGTTTTTGGAGAAATAAACTTGACAAAACAAGTTAAAAATAAATGTATAAGGCGGATATTTGCTAAAATACACACAAGGTCAAGTTCATATATTCTCGGAAACATTTTGTTTTGGAGAAATAAACTTTACAAAACAAGTTCAAAATAAATGTATAAATGCATAAGACAGATATTTGCTAAAATACACACAAGGTCAAGTTCATATATTCTCAAAAACATTTTGTTTTGGAGAAATAAAGTTGACAAAACAAGTTACCGGTACTCATCACTACAGGGATCCTCCAGATTATCGGACAAAAATGGCAGGTTTTTACCGATATTTTTTCTTAAAATAGCATACAATTTTCAAAGAACAATCGTCGGTTCTTGCTTTCTCAACGCATGTAAACTATTTAGCAAGCTGTGCCATCTTTCTCACTTACAATTGGGTCAGTCGTAAGATTGCCCCAAAATTAACATTAACAATCAGTTATCGGACAAATGTATAATCATCTTATAACTTGTATTCTCACCTTAAAATCATAATTTGATCGCCTGAAAACCAGTGTAAACAGCATTGTGTAGTATAGAATTTAATAGAATGTATTTACAGAACAACTCTGAAATGACGTAATGGTTGCACTCGATTGGAAGCCCCCACGCGACTATAGACGTTGTAAACAACTTGTGGACAGAGTCGAGGAATGTTTTCAGCAAATTTTACTAAAATCTTTACCTTGTCAATATATTCTTCACACTGGCATGGAAACGGCAAGCACCTGAGTGACTTATATGTGTTCGTTGCAAAATCGGATCAAATAAATGCATTTAACAGGTATTTTCATTTGTCCGATAAACTGATTGTCCGGATAACTGGTATGACCCCTGTAGTAGCAAAAAATTACAAACATTTTTGTTTCTATTTTCTCCACAAAAGTACATGTTTTGAGACAAAAGTCTCTATGAGACGGTTCAAACGAGTGGTCACAACATCTACTTCTGTATAAAAACGAGGAACAAATATTAACCCTTTCACCCCTAAGTAACTGGAATGGATTTTGATATGTAAATTTTGCAACCAATCCAATTGTCACAAAATAATTTCCAGACTGGGGGGTGTTTTTTTATTTAAAAAATATGAAAATTACTTGCAAAAAGTGTAGATCCTGATGAGACGGCTCGTCACGAGCCGGCTCATTTGAATCTACACTTTTTGCCAATACCACTATACAGGCCTGTGGTGTTTGAAAGGGTTAATTAAGAATTGTCTGTCAGCAAAATTGTGCATGAAATCACTAACAGCTAGTGTTAAATGCTTATGAACAGACTAAAAGACAATTCAAACGACAAACAGCAAAACAGGCAGAAATAAATAAATACATGTATTTTAAAGGTGCATAAACCAGTAGTCAGTATATGATAAACAAGAAACGAGGCAAAGCCACGAAGGCCAGGTTTTTTCCAAGCATGGACACTTGGATAACATAATTATACCCACTTTTTGTTGACTAGATGGCCGTGGCCTGCATGTCGCGCCTTGGGGCGAGGCATGGACACTAAAAAAATAGATATAGTAGATGGAAAACTTTAACCGGACACACGGACATACGGACGGACGGATGGACATATGCCAAAATGCCGACGATATCGCGCTTTCCGCAAGCGGGTGCGACAATGATAAACTTTAACAAATAAATTCAAAGTAATTTGACCTTGACATTGCGCAAAGGGGCTGCACGGTTGGGGGTTAGAATGAAAATATGGACGATGATAAACACCCATGTGAAGTTTCAAGGTAATGGGCGAAGCAGTTGCAGAGATATAGTATAACGAAAAAGTTTTAACCAAAAAATTTAACCAGACGTACGTTAAAAAGTTAACGTTGAAAATGGCTAAGTCAATTACGTAGAAATAATAGTGAAGGTAAAAATAAAAATGGTCACATGTTGGATAGTTGTATGTGGTAGGCACCCCTTGGTTATGAAGCTGTGAAAGTTTGGTGGTACAGTACCAAAGAAATGACTTAAACACGAAAACTTAACATTGAAAATGGCTAAGTCGACTGCGCGGAAAAAATGGGTCAAGTTAAAAAAAAAGTAACATGTTTGGATAGTGATATGTGGTGGGCACCCCTTGATTATGAAGCTGTGAAGAGTTGGTGGTCCTAGGTGGTACAGTACCAAAGAATGGACTTAAACACGAAAACTTAACATTGAAAATAAACGCGAAAACTTAACATTGAAAAATGGCTAAGTCGCTTGCGCGGAAAAAAATGGTGAAGATAAAAAAAAAAGTAACATTGTTGGATAGTGATATGTGGTGGGCACCCCACCTTGATTATGAAGCTGTGAAAGTTTGGTGGTCCTAGGTGGTACAGTAACAAAGAAATGGACTCAAACACGAAAACTTAACATTGATTGTGGACGCCGCCCGCCGCCAACCCACCCGGCTTTCGTCAATCCAATAGCCTGGATTTTATTTAAAAAAACCTGGCTAAAAATTAATAAATTTATCATAAAATTGAAAATTTCTCCCTCAAAGTATACTTTGCTAGTAAAGTATACTTTGCAATGTTGATGAAATAGGCTACTGAGGGCCAAACCAGTCTCTGGTTGGGATTCAGGCAAGGATGAATCCCGATCGTTAAATAACCCATCGCATGCTGCCAACCAACCACCACATTTGCCTAACAAACAAGGTGAACACGAGTCCTCAGTGACCTTGGGCAGTCGGACGTGGGTCGTACGCAACACAAAACCATCCCTAGACACACATTGTGGCCACATATCAAAGCGGTGAAGCGATTAGTAAGTTATTGAAAACTGGAAGGTGTAACTAACGTACACACGCACATACATGGACTAACGCTATCGACGAGGGGATAACAAAAATTCTCAACAATGAAATACAGTGTTCTGATCTGGTGCCAGGCACCGTTACTAAACCAGATCTGATTAGCTACTCTGCAGGAAAAGGCTATGTATGGAATGGTACGGCAGTTTTGCAGAGCTACTTCCCCAACTAGGCTTGTCTCAAATAGGTGGTCATTCAATTGGAATATAAAGTCATGGCTATGGGAGCTAACCATCCATGGATGTACATGTACGACAGAATGGCTGTTTCGTTGTTTTCCACCGACAACTTGCCGGGATGCTAAGCATATTCGTGTGCGAGTAGACTTTTTCCTTCTTCGAAGTGTTTGAATCGTCTGGGACTCAAAGGCGCATCAGCCCCTTGACGTAGACTAATGATGTAGCTATTAATCTGTAACAGATAACGAGGGATAATAAAAAAGTTTGCAGATAAGTGTCTAGATGGAAAAAAGAATCGGTTTCTTGAGTGGACATTTTTCAAATTTTGTCATTTATTTTTTAAATTTACAATTGTACCTTTAACCCTTTCAACCCTAAGTAACTGATATAGACTGTGATATGTTAATTTAAGGACCAATACAATTGTCACAAAATAATTTTCAGACCACTCCATTTATAAGGCAAGTTTTTTATGCCCCACCACGATAGTGGAGGATTTAGTGTTACTCTTGTCCGTCGTAAAACTTTTAAACCGTACTAACTACATACCTGAAACTTAGTATGTAGCTTCCTAATGATGAGTAGATGCGCAAAGCTTATTTCAATTTTTGATTCCACCCTGGGGTCATGGATTATCTCCCCCTTTTCGACTTAGAATTTTCAAATTTTGGCTTTGGCTTGTAAGTCGTAAAGCATTTAAACCCCAATAGCTGGACATCTGAAACTTGGTATGTAGCTTCCTTATGATCAGTAGAAGCGAAAAAGTTTATTTTTTTACTTGGAAATTTACTTTGTTTACTATCAAAGCGATATGTGAGGCATCCGTGTTCTATGAACACATATTCTAGTTTCTCTAAAAAAAATTGAAAAGTACTTGCAAAAAGTGCAGCTCCTGATGAGATGGCTCGCTACGAGGCGGCTCATCTGGAACTACACTGTTTGCAAACATTTCTAAAGAGGTCTGCAGTGTTGAAAAGGTTATCATTGAAATGGAAAGTTATTATAATCAGAATTAAAAACATGGTTTGACAGCACTTTAGAATCATTTCCATTGGAAATGATTCTCAAGTGCTGTCAAAACATGTTTTTTATGAGAAAAATGGAACATAAAAAATAAACAGCAGACGACACAATTTAATTCGGCATTGTAAGGGTTAAATGACATTATGTAGGTGTCAATAATTCCAGCACAAAAATATTTACACAATTCCCTAACATTTGATTGGTCAGTAGCAAGTCTCTGTCCAGAATTTATATCCCAGTAAACTCCATGCCAAACTACTTTCCGTAACCGTCAGGCGCAGTTAAAATAATTCTTAAGAAAACGGAAAATAAACACATTTTCTTGATGAATTTATTTCAAATGCTGGAATTATAAGGAATGAATGGCCTTTTTGTGGAATTTATCGGGGATATAAACTTGGAAAAGTCGCGGGAATACTGGACGAGGCCTTCAGGCCTTCGTCCAGTATTCCCGCGACTTTTCCAAGTTTATACCCCGATAAATTCCACAAAAAGGTTATCATTGAAATGGAAAGTTATTATTATCAGAATTCTCTGAACAACTTAACCCTTAGAATGCTGGAAACGAAAAGTGTCTTCTGCTGTTGCTTAATATTTTGTTGTTTTTTTCTCAATAAAAACATGGTTTGACAGCACTTTAGAATCATTTCCATTGGAAATGATTCTCAAGTGCTGTCAAAACATGTTTTTTATGAGAAAAATGGAACATAAAAAATAAACAGCAGACGACACAATTTAATTCGGCATTGTAAGGGTTAAATGACATTATGTAGGTGTCAATAATTCCAGCACAAAAATATTTACACAATTCCCTAACATTTGATTGGTCCGTAGCAAGTCTCTGTCCAGAATTTATATCCCAGTAAACTCCATGCCGAACTACTTTCCGTAACCGTCCGGCGCAGTTAAAATAATTCTTAAGAAAACGGAAAATAAACACATTTTCTTGATGAATTTATTTCAAATGCTGGAATTATAACGAATGAATGGCCTTTTTGTGGAATTTATCGGGGACATAAACTTGGAAAAGTCGCAGGAATACTGGACGAGGCCTTCCGGCCTTCGTCCAGTATTCCCGCGACTTTTCCAAGTTTATACCCCGATAAATTCCACAAAAATGCCATTCATTCCTATAATGAAGAATTGTTTCAAGGAATTACATTGTAAACAATTCCGTAGGAGCAGGTATATAATACTGTAAGAACGCTAAATATCGGACACAATTTATTCTAGGAAACATTTAGGGATTTCCCAAAACAAATAGTGTCCGAATATTTAAAGAGTTATTACTGTATAGATTCTGTTTTATAAACGACAGCAGAATATAGATAAAATACGTGCTTGACTGCACATAGTGATTGTATGTGTTGCCGTCATACAGTTCTGGGGCCCGTTTCACTAAACTCCGTACAACTGAAGTGCAAAATAATGAGCGTAAATTTCACTGCAACCTCTGCTCAATAAATGTAAATCCATCAATTGAAATTTCCAGACAATCCTAAATTTGCACTTACGAACATTAGTCGTATGAAGTTTAGTGAAACGGGGGCCCAGGTTGCATAAGAAATTACAATGAGTAAACTAACCAATCATTATGTATATTTCAATGTCGTCTGACTAGGATTTTTGGAAATTTACATAGAACAGAACTAAAGTGGAACATCTACAAACTGGACACCCTGGGGACCTCCCAGGTTGTCCGTTCTATATAGGTTCCATGGTCAGGGATTCCGCTGGCGATCGCCACTTTCGCAATTGGCGATAAAAATAAACAATTGGCGATAAAAAATTACAATTTTCGAAGAAAAAAAATCGAAAAAAAAAAAGAAAGAAAAATTATTTTTTTTATATTTTTTCTTTTTTTTGAAGTGGCGATTTTTTTATTTCCCTCAGCAGAATCCCTGCACGGTTGTGGCACATATACATGCAACCATCAATGTTAAATTGAAAATATGTATTCCTCCATGACAAATAGGGGCTTATCGGTATGCGACCAGTGTAGCCCCAGATCAGCCTGCGCAGCCGTGGAGTCTGATCAGGGCCTACACTGTTCGCTTCGCTGGTGATTTTGGGAAACTTCAGATTTGCATCTTTGAGAGTGCTACATGTAGCTGTTGTAAATTAAGTAAGTCCCTTTTCCTTGTGGATGGTTGTATACGATATACATTACCCGTACCATCTGTTGCATGGAGAGCATAGAAATGATGAACAATATGTAACAAATAGCATGTATTGTATGATACAAGGTTGTAGGACTGTGTTGAATTTGTTCACAGTTAATTAGATTACCAGGGTTTTATGTAATTTGAAGTTTGTCGGCAGCAAAACGTGGAACAGGCAGTAGATATGCATGCGAGCTAGTTCAACATACACCAGTAATAATATTATGGTCAACACTGTGTAATTATATTGTAAGCATGAATTATTAACCCTTTCAACACCACAGGCCTGTATAGTGGTATTGGCAAACAGTGTAGATCCAGATGAGATTTAAGACTAGTCCATTTATGAAAAGGGAGTGTTTTTGTTCTCAAAAATATGAAAATAACTTGCAAAAAGTGTAGATCCAGATGAGACGGCTCGTCTCATCTGGATCTACACTTTGTGCCAATACCGCTAACAGGCCTGTGGCGTTGAAATGGTTAAATAAGTAACCACCTACAGGGCACGAAAATCGTTAAAATTTTCGTCCTTACTTTGACTAGAAACATAGAATATTTGAAATTTACATTAGAAAACTCAGAATTTATACTCGTCCTGCATGTATTCCCACTCATCAGGAAGTGCGGACGAGTGGAATTTTCATGCCCTGACCTACCCTGTGTCTGTTCCAAAACAGCATCAGCGACGTGACAATAAGTACGAGGGTGAAGAATAGAAGCCAGCTGTAGTATGATATAGCATCTGCGCGGCCTAACATGCTTCTACCCCGGGACAGGTACACAGTGTGGTCTACCACACCCTCTGGTATCTTCGTATCCACCACTGAAAAATACCGTAATAATCGTGGGTGGTTGGTCAGGCGAACGCAACGGCGTAAATTAACGGTGGGGTTCCTCCTTATAGGAATCACGATTTGTCTGTTTCGGCCCTCAGGTACATTTTATCTTTGGCTCTTTTTGTTGGGAGTTGAATTGGGTTATTGCCCGTTATAAAAGTAGTAAGATTATTTTTTGGGAGGGGGCCAAGTGATCCTGGTGTGGCGAGGACCTGGCATCAGATCAGGATTATTCTGATTTCAGGGCTGAATATTTTTATTTTTTTTTATTGTAAATATTGCTTCTGATTTTAGAATATTCCCCCCATTTGTACATGTACTTGAATATGTACATGTACATGTACAGGTAATATATGGGATTTAGTACTAAACCCATTGACCCGGCCTTAAATGACCTTAGCTGTTGATGGGCCGTTAAACCCCAACAAACAAACAAAATTTATTCTAGAAAACATAGTGTGATTTGATTTTACCCAATTAAAATTTTGAAAAGCTGCAAATAAGATTTAAGAAGTTATAAATCCCACAATACTGGATGAAGGTCACTTTCGCTTTGACCTATTTGCCATTCAGTCGGTGAAATACATGCATGCGCGTAGCTGCATTAAAGCACTGCATGCCCGGGCTGCAGAATTTTCGAGAAAAGGTGTTTTGAAATGTGCATCATTTACCTTCTAGTTTCTAGTTTCTTCGGGGGGAGGGGGGGGGGGCATGCCCCCAGACCCCCCTAGCATACTCGCACCAACGGTGCTCGAAGTCGTCAACCGGGCCTGCAGATTCAAATTGGCTAGCTACGCCCCTGACATGCACATATGCTGTTAACCCTTACAATGCTGAATTAAATTTGTCGTCTGCTACTTATTTTTTACCAATTTTCTTATCAAAAACATGGTCTGGCAGTGATGTCGAACCATGTTTTAATTTTTCATTGAGAATTTAATGAAGACAAAATATAAAACAACAGTATTTAAAACAACAATTTACGTTTCCCAAAGTCTAAGGGTTAACGGGTAGATACAGAAACCTGTTATCAACACAGGTTGACGTAACGGACCGAGGTCTATAAATACATTAAATATGCCTAAAAGCATCAATAAACAAAAAAAAAATAAGCTAATTTTTTTTTTTTACTCCCTCCATATAGACTCCATATATGCGGACTAGCTTTGTCTTTGAGCAAGACACTTTATCCACACCGCTCCAGTTCACCCAGCTGTAAATGGGTACCGATAATTCGTAGTTGCTCTGTAAATACGAATTACCGGCTCCTCTCAAAAAATCTCTACCTCCGTTCTTTCTCCCATTCTTGGGAGACGGCATGCAAGGTCCAAGAGCCAGTGCCGCCGTTAAATATAAGCTAAAGAAAGAAAGAAAAAAGGAGTAAAAAAAAATTGTTTAGCTTATTTTGTTTTCGTTTATTTATGCTTTTAGGCATATTTAATGTATTTATAGACCTCGGTCCGTTACTTCAACCTGTGCGTATCAACCGGACACATGGACAATCCCAATGTGGTTGATTTCATGGGTTTCACTCCCGTGTGTCTACAGTGACAATGTATGTTTGTGGTTGTAAAGTACATTATGTATGCATTGGACCTCCCAGGGTGACCGGTTTAGAGAGGTTCCACTGTATCAGGCTGCAGGCTGATAAAGACATAGACTGGCCATAAATGCCAGCACCATTCTTAGTCAATCGATGTTTAAACCTGTAGCCGATTTCACCAACATCGTAAAGTATACTTTTCTAGCAAAGTATACTTTGAGGGAGCAATCATTTATTTTTCCTGAAATGCATTATTTCATATAGAACTAACTACTGCATATATTTGATGATTAAAAGTATGCAGAATTATTATACTGAACTTATTACATTATCACAGCCAAATTGGCTGTGATAATGTAATAAATTCAGTATAATAAAAATTAATAAATTTATCCTAAAATTGAAAATTTCTCCCTCAAAGTATACTTTGCTAGAAAAGTATACTTTGATGTTGATGAAATCGGCTACTGGTCTCCCACATCCCAGGTCGTAATATAGGGAGGCATATATTTTTTTACGTCCATTCATTAGATGTGATATATTTGCGAGAAATTTAAACATTCATTTACAATAACCGGACGTGTTAATTGGTATTAGTATGTACATGTATACATGTACTTTTTATATCAATTTTCCACTCTTGATATCAGTTTCCTTAAAAGGTTAACAGATTTATTCTGTCTGTTTATGTTTGTATGTGCAAGGATCATATTTTATAATATAGATAAAACTATTGTTTCAGCTGATGTAATTAGTTGATATAAATAATTTAAAAATGTCCTGCCTCATATCCATATCAAAATAGCCCGATACAAACACGTGTCTCTATCAGTAAATTAAAGACTACCAAGTGATTTTATAGGTATAGGCGCACTCATAATTTTTTAAAACTGGTGAAATAACTACATAATTATACAGGGATTCCGCTGGCGATCGCCACTTTCGCAATTGGGGATAAAAATAAACAATTGGCATAAAAAATTACAATTTTGGAGAAAAAAAAAAAAAAAAAATTTCCTTTTTTTTTTGAAGTGGCGATTTTTTTTGTTTCCCCAGCGGAATCCCTGATTATACACTTATTTAATTCCTATATGAACATTTAGTGCCTAATCAATGGACTCCAACTTGGATTAACATTCCAACAACAGCTAAGGTCATAGGGACGGGACCTAACAATGTTGTAAGTTCCCTTTTAAAGTCAACAGCCAACATTGGCCTCTGGCAGACAAAACGATGTCTAACCCTTTCACTCCCAAGTCGCTGGAATAAATTTGATACTTAACTTTGCAACCAATCCAATTGTCACAAAATTTTCAGACCTTCCTTTTATGAAAAGGGGGTGTTTTTCTTCTCCAAAATATGAAATTTACTTGCACAAAGTGCAGATCCTGATAAGATGGCTGTTACAATGTTTACCAATACCACTACAAGGTGCATTATCACTTGGTTAGAACAACAACAACAATGGCTGAAAGTGTTGACAGCGTGCCCACTCCAATGTAAGTATTATTTGATAGTTTCCTTAATATGCAACGGATTTTGATGAAATATGGTGCAGCAAACGCATCTTCATGAGCTGCATTTGGTGGTCTCGGGACGTCGGCACATACTTAAATGTTGTTTTTGCGAAGAATCAATTTCCGTGTCGGTATTGTTAGTAAACACGGAAATCGATTCTTCGCAAAAATGACAGAAGTTTGGACCAAGTTTGGGATTTTGATGAAATCAAGCACGTCTTGTTAAGCTTAACAAGCTTAACAAGACGTGCTTGATTTCATCAAAATGTACGAGACCACCAAATGCAGCTTAACAAGACGTGCTTGATTTCATCAAAATCCGTTACATAATAAGGACAATATAAAGGAATACGTACATTGAATCGGAGGCAATTCTGGAAGTTTCAGTAATTGTTGTTGTAACCACGTGATCATGCACCTTGACTATACAGTCTGTAGTGTTGAAAGGGTGAAAATGTACGAGACCCACATAATTGCAGATCAACCTGTGTATATGGTACAAGCAGTCTGAATATTGTCCACAATGGTCACCATTCAGTCAATTTGAGTATGTGATTATACCGGTACGTATCATGATCAGGATCTACACTTGCCACAAATGTGGCTGTGACTGGAGAAATATGGCTAATGGTGTAGCCCCAAATCAGCCTGATCAGGGCCTGCACAGTTCGCCATTCAGTCAATGAAATACCCGTACGTAATGTTTCTAACCTAAAGAGTTTTGGTTCTTACACCGAGGAGTGCACTAGAAGAACAGGAGTTTGCATATCCACAACACAGGTGGAAGACTCGGACCTGTGACACACAAAAAATGCCAATTCAATTATAAAAATTCATTACCCCACCCACTTGGTCTCATACAGTACTAAGCTCTCTGTAGAACTTAGTACTGTATGAGACCAAGTGGGTGGGGATAATGGATTTGTTTAATATATAAAACTTAGCACTGTATGAGACCAAGTGGGTGGGGTAAATGGATTTGTTTTAATATATAAAACTTAGCTTAGCTGTATGGACCAAGTGGGTGGACCAAGTGGGGTGGAGTAATGGATTTGTTTAATATATAAAACTTAGCACTGTATGAGACCAAGTGGGTGGGGTAATGGATTTGTTTTGTAATATAAAAACTTAGCACTGTATGAGACCAAGTGGGTGGGGTAATGGATTTGTTTAATATATAAAACTTAGCACTGTATGAGACCAAGTGGGTGGGGTAATGGATTTGTTTAATATATAAAACTTAGTACTGTATGAGACCAAGTTGGTGGGATAATGGATTTGTTTAATATATAAAACTTAGTACTGTATGAGACCAAGTGGGTGGGGTAATGGATTTGTTTAATATATAAAACTTAGCACTGTATGAGACCAAGTGGGTGGGGTAATAACTTTTTTAATTGGCATTTCTTTTTGTGTCACAGGTCCGAGTCTTCCACCGGTGATCCAGAAATCCCACAAGCCCCATTTCTCCAGTGACAGCCACAAATACAATGTATCATTGATCCAGTCAGTGGCCCATTTGGCCCATTACTCACCATTAGCTTGATATTCATCATGAAGATCATCAACATCATTATCAACATCACCACGATAATCATCATCATCATTATTGTAACTGTCATCATCAAAATCATCATCGACACCATCATCCAAGTCATCTGCAAAGCAAACATTTGATAGATTAAGCTAAGTTCAAAATATGGTATCTTAGTGGAGAAAATCAAATCAATGAAAATAGCAGGTGCACATGTTAACTCTTTGCATGCTAGTGGCGAAAATATCCGCCAAACGAATTAGGATTATATGTTTTATTTCTCTCTGTAAATATGTCTTGGAATTTCATTAGAATTGAGTCCTCAGGACTCAATTCTAATGAAATTCCAAGACATATTCATATTTACGGGAAGAAATACAAGAAAATATGATGAATTTTTGTCCGCTAGTTTTGAACTATTTATAGCCCACAAGTTTCCCAGCATGCAAAGAGTTAAACATGCCGAGCCACTGATAACTCCCAAAAAGGAGTCACTTACTCAGGTTTTTCAGAATTGACTCCTAAACTCAATTGGAAAGGAGTCATTCATTTTAAGATTGCATTTGCTCCAAGATTTCACAATTTACTTTGATAATAATAATGCTGCAACAGATTATTTGTAAGCAAATTTGTTTTATCATTTGAAATAACTAAAATCAACTGTGAAAGTGAGCAGGGTCTCACGTATACCCCCAGCCGTTGCCTGGACCGACAAATAAAAACTTTAATGCAAATATTTAAGTAATTTGACCTTGGCCATGAAGGCCGCATGGGTGTGGTATGGAATGAAAATATGGCTGATGATAAGGAAGTATATGAAGTTTTAGGTCAATCCGACTTATCGTTACAGAGATAATGGGTACCCAAAAACTTTAACGCGGACAGACAGACGACGGATGGAATTATGAAAACTATATACCCCTCAACATACTTCGTACGCCGGGGGTATAAATAGTGGAAAGTTTGTTGACAAAATTAGACACCATACGACTTTGTACTCCTAAATTTGACCAAATGACTAAACAAGAGCTGTAGGAGAACAGCATAGCTCGACTACGAGGGTTGTCGATGTACACATAGCTTGACAAAGAAGGTGGCTGCGGCCTGCATAAAAACCTTAACCAAGGTTGACTAAAAACATTAACCAAGGGAAATTAAGTAAGTAATTCAAGGTTAAATGTAGGTCAATGTCAGATATAGGTCAGGGGTTATTGATGTACATCACTAGGAGATAAAGTTTTCCAAGTATGGTTGTTGTAGGCCCAGGAGTATTCCATATACAAGCTTGAGTAAAAACCGTAACCAAGGGGAGATAACTAAGTAATCCAAGGATAAAAGTAGGTCAAGGTCAAATATAGGTCAGGGATTATTGATGTACATCACTAGGAGATGAAGTTGTCCAAGTATGGTTGATGTAGGCCCAGAAGTATTCCCTATACAAGCTTGACTATACACATTAACCAAGTAATTCAAGGTTAAATGTAGGTGAAGGTAAAATAAAGGTCAGGGGTTATTGATGTACATCCCTATGAGAAAAAGTTATCCAAATATGGTGTCTGTATGCACAATAGTATTCCATCTACAAGCTTGATCACTTGGTTAGAACAACAACAACAATGGCTGAAAGTATTGACAGCGTGCCCACTCCAAAGTAAGTATTATTTGATAGTTTCCTTAATATGCAACGGATTTTGATGAAATATGGGACAGCAAACGCATCTTCATGTCAGAGCTGCATTTTGTGGTCTCGGGACGTCGGCACATACTTAAATGTTGTTTTTGCGAAGAATCAATTTCCGTGTCGGTATTGTTAGTAAACACGGAAATGGATTCTTCGCAAAAATGACAGTAGTTTGGGCCAAGTTTGGGATTTTGATGAAATCAAGCACGTCTTGTTAAGCTGCATTTGGTGGTCTCAGTACGACACCACCAAATGCAGCTCAACAAGACGTGCTTGATTTCATCAAAATCCGTTACATAATAAGGACAATATAAAGGAATACGTACATTGAATCGGAGGCAATTCTGGAAGTTTCAGTAATTGTTGTTGTAACCACGTGATCATGCACCTTGACTATACAGTCTGTAGTGTTGAAAGGGTGAAAATGTACGAGACCCACATAATTGCAGATCAACCTCATGTGCA
The DNA here is from genome assembly GCA_029237695.1 of Conchocele bisecta. Classification (NCBI taxonomy): domain Eukaryota; kingdom Metazoa; phylum Mollusca; class Bivalvia; order Lucinida; family Thyasiridae; genus Conchocele; species Conchocele bisecta. Next base: position 112,179,948 of record CM055267.1, on the reverse strand, counting down.
TATGGTACAAGCAGTCTGAATATTGTCCACAATGGTCACCATTCAGTCAATTTGAGTATGTGATTATACCGGTACGTATCATGATCAGGATCTACATTTGCCACAAATGTGGCTGTGACTGGAGAAATATGGCTAATGGTGTAGCCCCAAATCAGCCTGATCAGGGCCTGCACAGTTCGCCATTCAGTCAATGAAATACCCGTACGTAATGTTTCTAACCTAAAGAGTTTTGGTTCTTACACTGAGGAGTGCACTAGAAGAACAGGAGTTTGCATATCCACAACACAGGTGGAAGACTCGGACCTGTGACACACAAAAAATGCCAATTCAATTATAAAAATTCATTACCCCACCCACTTGGTCTCATACAGTACTAAGCTCTCTGTAGAACTTAGTACTGTATGAGACCAAGTGGGTGGGGTAATGGATTTGTTTAATATATAAAACTTAGCTCTGTATGAGACCAAGTGGGTGTAAGGATTTGTAATGGATTTGTTTAATATATAAAACTTAGCACTGTATGAGACCAAGTGGGTGGGGTAATGGATTTGTTTAATATATAAAACTTAGCACTGTATGAGACCAAGTGGGTGGGGTAATGGATTTGTTTAATATATAAACTTAGTACTGTATGAGACCAAGTGGGTGGGATAATGGATTTGTTTAATATATAAAACTTAGTACTGTATGAGACCAAGTGGGTGGGGTAATGGATTTGTTTAATATATAAAACTTAGTACTGTATGAGACCAAGTGGGTGGGATAATGGATTTGTTTGTTTAATATATAAAACTTAGTACTGTATGAGACCAAGTGGGTGGGGTAATGGATTTGTTTGTATATAGCATGTATGATACTTAGCACTGTATGAGACAAAGTGGGTGGGGTAATAACTTTTTTAATTGGCATTTCTTTTTGCGTCACAGGTCCGAGTCTTCCACCTGTGATCCAGAAATCCCACAAGCCCCATTTCTCCAGTGACAGCCACAAATACAATGTATCATTGATCCAGTCAGTGGCCCATTTGGCCCATTACTCACCATTAGCTTGATATTCATCATGAAGATCATCAACATCATTATCAACATCATTATTGTAACTGTCATCATCAAAATCATCATCGACACCATCATCCAAGTCATCTGCAAAGCAAACATTTCATAGATTAAGTTAAGTTCAAAATATGGTATCTTAGTGGAGAAAATCAAATCAATGAAAATAGCAGGTGCACATGTTAGCTCTTTGCATGCTAGTGGCGAAAATAACCGCCAAACGAATTAGGATTATATGTTTTATTTCTCTCTGTAAATATGTCTTGCAATTTCATTAGAATTGAGTCCTCAGGACTCAATTCTAATGAAATTCCAAGACATATTCATATTTACGGGGAGAAATACAAGAAAATATGATGAATTTTTATCCGCTAGTTTTGAACTATTTATAGCCCACAAGTTTCCCAGCATGCAAAGAGTTAAACATGCCGAGCCACTGATAACTCCCAAAAAGGAGTCACTTACTCAGGTTTTTCAGAATTGACTCCTAAACTCAATTGGAAAGGAGTCATTCATTTTAAGATTGCATTTGCTCCAAGATTTCACAATTTACTTTGATAATAATAATGCTGCAACAGATTATTTGTAAGCAAATTTGTTTTATCATTTGAAATAACTAAAATTAACTGTGAAAGTGAGCAGGGTCTCACGTATACCCCCAGCCGTTGCCTGGACCGACAAATAAAAGCTTTAATGCAAATATTTAAGTAATTTGACCTTGGCCATGAAGGCCACATGGGTGTGGTATGGAATGAAAATATGGCTGATGATAAGGAAGTATATGAAGTTTTAGGTCAATCCGACTTATCGTTACAGAGATAATGGGTACCCAAAAACTTTAACGCGGACAGACGGACAGGACAGACGGACAGAATTATGAAAACTATATACTCTTCAACATACTTCGTATGCCGGGGGTATAAATAGTGGAAAGTTTGTTGACAAAATTAGACACCATACGACTTTGTACTCCTAAATTTGACCAAATGACTAAAAACTAGAAAATGTGTTTGTAGAATACTGCTTTGACAGTATAAAACAGCCTTTGTTTGTCAAAGGGCGGTAAAGGACCATTAGACCAATGCGTGTATGAAATATGAAATAGATCCGTGCAAGGAAACAGCAATTATTAGACATTTACCCGAGCGTTAAAATTTTTTGACGCACCAAGTATGTGACCTTCACCCTGGGCTTAGCGGAGGCCGGACTAAGCTGGATTTTTCACAGAGTGGTAGAGGACTATTATTGATTAGAGCAATGTTTGTATGAAATATGAAGCAGATCTATGTAAGGAAACAGAAACTTATAATAAGATATTTACCCGAGCATTAAAGTTTTTAACAGCAATTATTAGACATTTACCCGAGCGTTAAAATTTTGGACGCACCAAGTATGTGACCTTGACCCTGGGCTTAGCGGGGGCGTGACAAATGTGGATTTGTCACAGGGCGGTAGAGGACCATTAGAGCACTGCATGTACGAAATGTGAAGCAGATCCGTGGAAGGAAACAGAAATGATAAGACATTTACCCAAGCGTTAACCTTTTTGACGCACCAAGTATGTAACCATACCATGACCCTATGTTTAGCGGGGGCGGGACAATCGTGTATTTGTCACAGGGCGGTAGAGGATCATTAGAGCAATGTGTGTATGAAATATGAAGCAGATCCATGCAAGGAAACAGACATTATAAATATAATACTTTTACCCAAGCATTAAAGTTTTGAGACTGATGAACGGATGGGACAGACGGACAAGGGTAACACTAAATGCTCCTAAAATATCGTGGTGGGGCATAAAATTGAGGAGTCGAATGACTCTATAGAGGAGTTGAATGACCCCTGGTATAAACTTGGTTTAAACATATTTGTATATAGTTTACAAATAAGGCATCAATAGTATATATACAGAATTGTACAAATGGGATTGGATTGAAAGCAAGCTTATATAAATCCTCTCCCTGGCATAAACTTGCCACTGGGAGGTCTGATATGTGTACAAGACCGGTTCAACTGTTATGCCTGTTCCACTTAAAATCAGCTCGAGGGTTTGGGGAAACACATTAAAAGTGGCTGTGACTGTAGAAATAGGGCTTGAGGGAATTGTGACCACTGTGGCGCCTGATCAAATAACACACTCATGTAGCCGGATAATGATCTCTTGCTTGTTAGACGCTTGATGGGTGTTTCATTTATGGAACGGTGAACAGTGCAGTTCCTGATCAGACTGCGGATGCACTAGCTGGGCAGGAGCTAACTGGTTGCAAAATCCATAAGCCTCATTTATCCAGTCATAGCCACAAATTTTAAGAAAGTTAGACAATTTTTAGATGATTGATTCCAATAGACCAGTCTTAGAAATAGGTCATTGAACGTAGAAATCACGATTACTTACCTTATTACAGTGGAACTCCTCTAAACACTGAAGTGGGGACACACTGAAAAGTTTGGTTCAGAGGGGTTTTCGGTTTAGAGGAGTTTTCTAATTCCAGTTGAGGAAAGAGAAATGTTTTGACGACTTTCATTGGACGACATATTTGTTGATAAGGTGGGTAAGCATTGAGTTATCGAGTATTGGAATAATTATAAAACATTACAAAGACAATGCAAAGGCCATATAACACATTTTCTTTGTCACCTTTAACTACTCATGCATGCAGTGGTACACTTTTACGTGTGCTGTGTAACTTGCTGCTTTAATTGCAAGTCGCAAGTGTTTACTGACTCGCAAAGTGATTATCTCGATCATTGGCCGATTCACAAATAAAGTTGGTAGTCGGTTCTAACAATAAATTATAGTCCGCTTTTCAGGAGGTTTTTTTCTAAAATAACAATTCATACTTGAAAACTCGCCATGTATCCATATTATTTTGAGCAAGTAAGCCCTATGACGTCGGCTACGAATATACATGTATATCATGGATAGGACTTGTAAATACGGTGTGATTTTGACACCCAAATCACATTGACAGTGCCATATTTCTTTGACAGCGACATGCAGACAGGTGTTTGGTTTTCCTTTTTTTTTAACGCTGAAATTACGTTTTGGGAGTTGAAATGTCATTCTAACGTTGAAGTAGTTCTAAGGCAAGTTACTCATGATTTTCAAAATTCGGCTACCCATTACCTAGACTGGTCAATATATGAACAAATGTGAAAGACAACTCACCAGCATCTTCCAGGTGCCAATCTGCTGGTCGACCTGTGGCTAACCAATCTTCTGTTGTACCCTCTCTGCTGTTCCATCCATCGGCATCACTGTCATCAAAGCCATTTGAGAACGGATTATCATCACCATTTCTGTCCATGTCTTCCACTTCATTGCTATTAGTATTATCTAACCAATCCTCTGTTGTGTCTGTGTTGTCTGCATCCCAGTCGTTCCCCAAGTTTTCCATTGTTGATGGTGATGTCTGTGTTGTTTGACCGTCATCATAATTCCAGAAGTCGGCAGCTGTGTCGGACTTTGAATCAGTGACTAATAATTCTGTTGTTGTTGGTGTTGTTGGTGTTGTTGGTGTTGTTGGTGTTGTGTTGTGTTGTTGTTTGTGTAGTTGGTGTTGTTGCGGTTGTTGACGAGGGCTCCCCTGTTATCACATAATCAGCATTATCTTGTTGAGTGACATGATCAGTGACAGACAGGTCATCATTGGTATCTGGCTGTCGGTCTTCATGGTTGTTTGGCTGTGAGATATCACCAGAGTTTGGCTGTGAGATATCACCAGAGTTTGGCTGTGGGATTTCACCAGAGTTTGGCTGTGGGATTTCACCAAAGTTTGGCTGTTGCATATCACCAGAGTCTGGCTGTGGGATTTCACCAAACTTTGGTTGTGGGATTTCACCAAAGTTTGGCTGTTGCATATCACCAGAGTCTGGCTGTGGGATATCACCATACTTTGGTTGTGGGATGTCACCAAAGTTTGGCTGTGGGATTTCACCAATGTTTGGTTGTGGGATTTCACCAAACTTTGGTTGTTGCATATCACCAGAGTCTAGCTGTGGGATATCACCAAACTTTGGTTGTGGGATTTCACCAATGTTTGGTTGTGGGATTTCACCAAACATTGGTTGTGGGATGTCACCAACGTTTGGCTGTGGGATATCACCAAACTTTGGTTGTGAGATTTCACCAAAGTTTGGCTGTTGCATATCACCAACGTTTGGCTGTGGGATATCACCAAACTTTGGTTGTGGGATTTCACCAAAGTGTGGCTGTTGCATATCACCAGAGTCTGGCTGTGGGATATCACCAAACTTCGGTTGTGGGATGTCACCAAAGTTTGGCTGTGGGATTTCACCAATGTTTGGTTTTGGGATTTCACCAAACTTTGGTTGTGGGATGTCACCAAACTTTGGCTGTTGCATATCATCAGAGTCTGGCTGTGGGATATCACCAAACTTCGGTTGTGGGATGTCACCAAAGTTTGGCTGTGGGATTTCACCAATGTTTGGTTGTGGGATTTCACCAAACTTTGGTTGTGGGATGTCACCAAACTTTGTCTGTTGCATATCACCAGAGTCTGGCTGTGGGATATCACCAAACTTTGGTTGTGGGATGTCACCAAAGTTTGGCTGTGGGATTTCACCAATGTTTGGTTGTGGGATTTCACCAAACATTGGTTGTGGGATGTCACCAACGTTTGGCTGTGGGATATTACCAAACTTTGGTTGTGAGATTTCACCAAAGTTTGGCTGTTGCATATCACCAACGTTTGGCTGTGGGATATCACCAAACTTTGGTTGTGGGATTTCACCAAAGTTTGGCTGTTGCACATCACCAGAGTCTGGCTGTGGGATATCACCAAACTTTGGTTGTGGGATGTCACCAAAGTTTGGCTGTGGGATTTCACCAATGTTTGGTTGTGGGATTTCACCAAACTTTGGTTGTGGGATGTCACCAACGTTTGGCTGTGGGATATCACCAAACTTTGGTTGTGGGATTTCACCAAAGTTTGGCTGTTGCATATCACCAACGTTTGGCTGTGGGATATCACCAAACTTTGGTTGTGGGATTTCACCAAAGTTTGGCTGTTGCATATCACCAATGTTTGGCTGTGGGATATCACCAGAGTTTGGCTGTGTGAGTTCTCCAGAGTTTGGCTGTGGGATATTAGCAGTGTTTGGCTTTGGAATGATACCAGCGTTTGGCTGTGCAAGTTCTCCAGAGTTTGGCTGTGGAATGCCACCAGTGGTTGGCTGCGCACGTTCTCCAGAGTTTGGCTGTGGGATATTGGCAGTGTTTGGCTTTGGAATGATACCATCGTTTGGCTGTGCAAGTTCTCCAGAGTTTGGCTGTGGAATGCCACCAGTGGTTGGCTGCGCACGTTCTGCAGAGTTTGGCTGTGGCATATTAGCAGTGTTTGGCTGTGGAATGTCACCAGAGTTTGGCTGTGTTAGTTCTCCAGAGTTTGGCTGTGGGATATTAGCAGTGTTTGGCTTTGGAATGATACCAGCGTTTGGCTGTGCAAGTTCTCCAGAGTTTGGCTGTGGAATGCCACCAGTGTTTGGCTGCTTGCGAACGTCTCAGAGTTTGGCTGTGGCATATTAGCAAGTGTTTGGCTGTGATTGTCACGGAATATCCGTGGTGTGCAAGTTCCCAGTTTTGGCTGTGGAATGCCACCAGTGGTTGGCTGCGCACGTTCTCCAGAGTTTGGCTGTGGCATATTAGCAGTGTTTGGCTGTGGAATGTCACCAGAGTTTGGCTGTGTTAGTTCTCCAGAGTTTGGCTGTGGGATATTAGCAGCATTTGGCTGTGGACTGTCACCAGATTTTGGTTGTGCGAGTTCTCCATAGTTTGGTTGCGCGATATTGGCTGATTTTGGCTGCAAGATATTAGCAGCGATTGGCTGTTGAACATCACCAGAATTTGGCTGTTGGACATCACCAGAGGTTGGCTGTTGGACATCACCAGAGGTTGGCTGTTCAGAGTTTGGCTGTTGGACATCACCAGAGTTTGGCACTTGTACATTACCAGAGATTGGCTGTTGGATGTCAGCCAAGTTCAGCTGTGGGAGTTCTCCATAGTTTGACTGTGGGATATTTCCACTGTTCGGTTGTTGAAAACCAGCAGAGTTTGGCTGTCGTGTATCACCAGTCATTGCTTGATTTGAACCAGGTTTGATATCACCTGGAAGTATAACAACAGACAAATGTTTGATGAATTATATCCAAGCTTTTGAATGTCTATTGCCACAACATGGGTCACTAGCAGAGAAAAGGATTAGGTCATAGAAATTGGGCATTTCCTACATGAACCAATATTCACGACACAGAGAAATACTGAATAGAGAAGTGACATCAATTACAAGAAATGAGGAGATACTGTGTGATGCCCTGAATCTTAAAGTATATACAGGGAATGTAGAGGAGATAAGTGACTACGGTAGAGATGAGTTAATCATGGCATTCCTGAGATTCCTTAAGGGTACAGGGAGGTTTCAATAATATTTTATTCCCTACTTCACACATGCGTCACAAGAGTTTATATAAGCACCAAGTGTAGAGCATCCTTAGATTACGAAGCACAGATATGGCCAAAGCTTGCGGAAGATTAGCAAAAGGATCCGGCAGCACGATTTACCCAAATCTACCCAAATCTTCATTAAAAATAACATTTATGATTATATTATATGCGTTTTCAACAATATATCATTAGTATATCATACAATAAGCACATTTTTTCTACCGAAAAAGGGAAGAATAAAGCACATATTTCCGCGGGAAAGCGATTAATATACATGTAGCATTATTATAAAGGGAGACTACCGTGATCGAGACTCATTAATTATGTCTCAGTTGTCTAACTTTAAGTTGCCATCGATCATCATTTCATATGGCACATATACTAGTCCAACTGTCTAACCGGTCACCTCCATATTTATTTCGCTGAGTAATTATATGCCAACATTTTTTTGAAATAGTTAAAAACAAAGTATAATGCATTCAATGAATGTTTTTATTAGCACAAATGACTTCGGGACATATATAGTTTAGTTATTGCAATTTAATTTACGGAGATACATTTCAAAATTCACACAGGAAGGCATAATGGAGAAATAGAAAAGTTTGCATATTCTTAATATTGAGCTACAATAACAATAATAAACGATATTGTATTAAGAACATTGATGAAAATGAACCTTAACAAGCATGCAATTGCAATATATATATTTTGAAATTTGTGTATGGTTTGGATAGCTTGTCAAATAGCTTGAATGTTTTTCACACCTCTATGTAAACAAAGCCCAATATTGTATTGACCAGAACACAATGTATTTTATTTTTTTTTCGATTCGGCTCATATTTAAGGGTGGGAATTGGCTCGAACACCTTCCATACCCTGTGTATTTTATTGGGGTAGTTCGTTATATGGTTGTTTCAGCTGAACGTCCATTTCCATGGTCCGAAGTGCCTTCGATGCGAAACTCCCATGGTGCGAAACATAGTTGCTAAATTAGTAAATAATTCTTGAACGGCCGTTGTTTAACACTAACAGTGAAACCGAACTTTCAGTGTGAGTGATACATACCTGTCGCACATAAAGCGATTAAGGCAGAAAGCCACACTAAAACATGTTCTATGTGGACGATCATCGCTACAGTAACTTCTTCCCGTCGTCCGCGACTTCGTGGCAATTATTGTTTATTATGTCAACAAAGTTGGGTGTGCTCGATTTACATGTCATGTGTGTGGTCCAGTGTCGTTTCGCCCTAAATCCCGTTCGCACCCCGGGTCATTTCGCTGTTATTCCCGTTCGCGTCGGCTCGTTTCGCCCCGGTATTTATATAATATATATATATATAGCTGTAGATGCGATGAAAATTATTGTAACGGTACAGTGTATACTACTAATAATAATTAATTGCTTAGCAAGTTACTCGGGAACCGATGTGTCATCTTCCGCTCCCGATAGGTAGGCACCAGACCATACTCAGGTACGTGCCGTCAAACCGTCAGTGAAATACATGTATGTATACCATCGTCGCCGTGACGTCCGGTAATATCAATATCTATCAATCTCGACTCAATAGACGTAGTACATTATTCAGTTAGATTGATTGATGTATGATTGATTGATTGATTGATTGATTACTAATACGTGGTATGGTCATAGGGGCGGTATACATGTTGGTTCAGTGTCGAAGAATCGTGGTCACCTCGTTGGCTATGTAATGCGCCTATGCCTTCGTAATTGACGCCATCGTCGACGAAACATCTGAAATACGTCGATGGTTCATAATCAACTGCGGTGACGTCAGTTGTGACCTGTATAAACCGTGCATTGTACATAATACATAACATTACATGTGTCTGGATGGAATTTTAGTAGCCATGTGTCTGACCATTTCTGCAGGTTGTCCAAGTCGGATTGCATTTCATTGTGGTCCTCATCTTTTGACATTTGTTGATAAACGTTAGTATCATCCGCAAAGAGGTAAGCCGTGGCATTAATTGACACACTCTGGAATATAATGTATGTAGATGACAAAAAGGATTGGTCCTAATTTAACACACTTCCCTGCGGAATTCCACTAGTTATACTGCCTTTATTTCTGATGTTGCACCATTCACAATCACTCTTTGGCTCCTGTCTTTCAAGAAGTCTTACACCCAGTTAATGTATTGGCTGCTGATACCATATGCTTTTCGTTTACCCAGTAATCTCATATGTGGTACCTTATCAAAGGCTTTCATAAAGTCCATAATACATGTATTGCATCTAATGCTCCGCCATTGTCTAAAACATGTCTGTCCATTCGTCTAAAACTGTTAGCAGTTGAATTTTTGTCGACCTTCCTGCTAGGAAACCAAACTGTTTATTACTGAACAGTTTATTTGTATCCATATGGCTTACTGTCTCTGCTCTTATTATTTTCTCCAGCAGCTTACCAATAACACTAGTTAAGCTTACTGGTCGATAATTTCCGGGGTTAGCTTTCTCTCCCTTCTTAATTATAAGTGCGTAATGTTCCCGGTTTTCAAAATTGATGGTACCTTTCCTGCTGCTAGTGATGCATTAATTATGATGGTCAGTGGGCTATTTATTGTATGTGCCAATTCCCACCAGACTGACTGGGTGTAGTTTATCTGGCCCTGGTGATTTGTTTGCTAATAAATTTGTTAGTAACTTAGTTATATATTCCTCTGTAAAACTTCTATTAACAAAATCGTGTTCGCAGAGGTACTGATGCCAGTTCTGGTATTTCTCATTCGGGTTCGTTTGTAAATACGCTGCTGAAGGAATCTACTAGTACATTGGCTTTCTCTTTGTCGTTGCTTGTCAATTTTCCTCCACTATCATTATTATACTTTAGATCTGAGATACCAGTTTTTGTCTTTCTTTTTGAGTTTGCTTACTTCCAGAAAAGTTTTGGGTTGGACTTCACATTCTTAGCTGTGTCCCTTCCATATTCCCTTTTGCCTTTCTAACCATGCCTTTGACCCGATTTCTTAATTTTGTATATTCCTGGTATTTCTTTCCATCTTTGTGTTGTGAGGCTTTTGTTGCATCTGTTTTAGTGTATATAGTTCAAGTTCTGTTGCTTGTATTTTGGGGCCGCTCACTGCTAGCCGCCGAGTACATCTTTGTGCGATATTGAAGGCTCCTCGACCACGGCTGTGCGCGTGTACATCATGATGTATTGCCTCAACTATTTCTTTACATAAGTCTCCTGGGTCTCCTTTAGGTATCGCGTTCTCTATTGTGCTTACCGCTTTCACATTTCATCACTCACAGAGATACTTCTGCCGATCCATATATTTGGCACTTCAATGTCTTAGAAAGGGTCTGGTATTAAATTCTGATCAACGATTGTGTTTAAGTTATGATCTCTACAACTTATTATTTGTGTTAGTTAAACTCTATACAATATTGAGAAAAGATAACAAAATATCAAAAGGAGACCCATGCACCCATATAAAGAGGACAGTAACGCAATACACGCGTCAGTATTTCTGAGATACTTTGTATTTCCTACTCCACTAGTCCTTTCGGATGGGGACTTTAAAAGGCGATCCCGTGTATCATATTTGAAGGAGAGTCTGGGCACGTTAAAGAACCGGAGGGGACTATTCTAATAAGAGCTAGGCCCCCTGGGGCAGGTTTACTCTGTATCCACCTCCTTCCTTTCTCCCCTTCTTGGGAAACGACATGCAAGGTCATTGAGCCAGTGCTGTCGTTAAATCGAAGCATTTACATTTACAATACACGATAAACACATGACATGCGGATTACGGTGGTCGAGGAGCGTTTAAAGCGACACAAACTTGCACTCCACAACCAACGGTGTGTGGTCCGACAGTGAAAACAACAATCCGTGAAATTCATAAAAAGAGAACAATATACCAAAATGGAGACAGGTGAACCCACGTAAAGAAGAAACTTACGCAATATACAATATAGCATGATAAACACATGCCATGCGCAACAATAATTGATAAATATATGCAACGAACGCCAACTATTCTCACAATAAACTACCGAGAAAATAACAGTCCCAGAATATAATAAGTCGGTTTCCTCTTCTCGTTTCCTCATGTGGTGGAAGCGTGTGTTATTCCAGTGATGCTATTTTCTGACTGATGGTGGTCGTTGAGTACGGTTGTCATTTGTATACATATATATCTTGTGACTTTGAGTGTGTCCATTTGACTGTGAGTTTCGCGTTCGTTGTATATGTATATATAGTCATTGAAATAAATGTTCGCGTGCAATAAAGTACCACTTGCAATATATATTTCTCTTGTATTTTTGTAAACTCTCAGCAGGAAAGCTGAGTGCAATCTGGCAGCTGTTGACTTTATCAATACGTTGTATATTCTCTGGCTCCTACTTAGGATATATATACTCACGATGGAATTCAAGTACGGAGCTAGTTAGGGCCAGGCGTTTATTTAAAAAAAAATCAAATATTTTACTTTGTAACAAGCATTATAATATAATCATTCTTTCCTTTTGTAATTGTTTGTCTTTTAGGTCTATTATATTAATCGTTTTTATTGCTTTATTTATGTTTCTGTCCATTTGAGGTAAACGGGGGGTTTGAGGCGCCGCGCTAACCAAACTCAACCGCCCCAGTGGACTGTTTATTCACTGGCCGTTCCAAGGCGGCGGCCTTGCTGTCATTTATTCGTGTATTGTACTTCATTATATTGTTTTTCTTCCTGCTGGGGTTGTTATTTTCTCGGCTGTTCATTGGGGTAAAAGTTGTTGTGGGGCTTTCGTTGCACTTGTTTTACTTTTTTCATGTTTTTCGTGTACTGTTGCTTTCCATTTGGGACCACACATCGCTGTTCGTGAAGTACAAGTTTATGTTGTGTCGAACGCTCCTAGACCACCTTATGTGTTTAGCTTGATATATTTGGTTAGTTCTTCTTTACATAGGTTCACGAGTCTCATTTGGATATCTTGCTCACTATTTTAAACGAAACTCAGTGTAAAAGGTAAGCAATTCCAAATAATAAAAAATGAAACAACAGTTAAAAACAAAATAGGACACATTAGGATTTCACAGCATTATATTTGTATATCCCTTAAACTGAAATCAACATTTCGAACATTATGTTTAGAATATAGTACAGAAAATATAGCTAGGCAATACTCATAATTTTATATACGTATATGTACTTATAAAAGTATTTCCATCGAGTTTATTATTTTTATGATATTTGGTGGTCCTCAAGCACGATAGTCGTTTCAACGGCTGTGTACATTTCGCATTTATTGTATCCCATTTACAATGAGTTTCGCTGCTAGGAGGCGTTTGTGTAAGGTACATAATTATATAACAATAATGGCACAATACATGACACAAAGGAATGAGCGGAATAAAACTGCGCATGTCGAGTATATATTTTTTTCTGATCGTCGCGCTTCGGTCACTAACAAGCATATATCTATTGATTTTATTGCATTTTCTATATCACCTATGGTAGAACATTTAGATTTGTCTATGACCCAAATAACCAAGCGAATACATTATTTGTAATTTTCCCAATGTTTAGAACTACACCTTTGTGTTTGACTATTATCATGGCTCACTTGAAGTTGTCTTCTACATGGTTGTATATTATCATTTGTTCATAAAGCTGTATCACACAGGATAAAGAAAGTGCATGTAATACGAAATTGGTAGTAAGTTGTAAATCTTTTATTTTGAAAAATAGAAAGTATTTCCGTTGCTGGTTTTGATTCTGTTTTCTTTGGTTCTCCTTGCCAACTCGTCCAGTTTCAATTTCATTTCATGTATTGTTTCTTCCTGCTGCTTTTGCTTTTCTTCAACGTTTGCTTTTGCTCTGTCCATTCGGGCCTGTCTTCGCTTCTCCGCTTGTAACCGCCTCGCCTCATACTGTCTGGCCTTGTGTACTCGCTGAGACAGCATTTCTCCACGCATGATTTCTGCCATAAGTGACTTGTCTTCACTGGAGTAATCCTGAATCTGTGTACAGAAAAGTATTTAGTATACCTCATTAGAGACACACCATGTGTTTGTGTAACTTCGGACATCTGCGTAATTTTATTAAGTACGTTTACAAAATTTACAATATTTTTCATACTTTGACAACATTTTCAGAGAACATGATTCCGCAATGCACTCGGAAATCTTGTCAACTTTTGACGACATTTACGGAAAATATGTAAATTGAATAAACGTATTCATGACATTACGCAGATTTCCGAAGGTCCAAAATCGCATGGCGTGTCTCAAATTTATACGACTTGTTTATAAATAAATTACTTGTGGCAGAATAAATATAAGAGTGAGTGAGTGAGTGAATAGGGTTTAACGTCCGCTTTTCTGACATAGAGGTACAAGCCTCAGGGAGTCTACACGCAGACGGGTCAACGGGGTCGTGTCCCGTATCCACCTGTCCGAGGGGGGTAAATCCCAACTTCAGAACTCAATATTTACAATCAAAATATATATTCAGTCCTGAAATTAGAACAACCTGATCTGGTGCCAGGCCCTCGCCACACCAGCATCATTTATCCCATCCCCTAAAAGTAATAGGATTAGCGCTAATCTTACTTTTATATATGGGGCATAGCCCGACTCAACTCTCACATACAAGAAAGCCAAAAATGTACATGAGGGCCAAATCCGGTATAGTGGGTTCCGGAAAGTATGAACCCAATCGTTAAGCCAGTTTAGACGCCTTTTACGACAAGCAATGGCTACTGCAGCACTATTCTCAGGATCAGTTGATCCCGCCCCGGTGCCTGCACGGGGCAATAAATAGAAGAACAAAACGAGAGTCGTTTATCATATATCCGCTTACTAGTAATTGTTTCTTCTTTTACCTATACTCCCGTACCGTCCGAATGTACGGTATTAGGGTATGAGAAACATTTTTCCGCAACTACATTGAGAAACACCACTGCATCATGTGTATTCTACACTTCGGTTGGTGACCGTTGATGCGCAGGTCAGTTGCAATTGTGTTTCTGCATATAGCGCAAGTATCTGTGATTTTTTTTTGTTCGTTTTAATCATAATGGACATTTCGTTGTTTTTCGTTCCTTCAACGCGTATAAACGAAGATTAAGACCCTTAATTTTAAATAGTGTTCTTTCTTTGCTACGCCGCGTACTGGGAAACGAAACTCAAGATTCGAGGTATACTGGTTCCCGGTAGTATTATTTCGCCGGGTTTCACAAACTGTGGAGCGGAGCAAATGGTACTAGTGTAGTGGAGCAGAGGGCACCTGCGTCTAGGTTCGAAAACAGCCATAAGTTAACGGGCCAATATAGAAAGTAAATTTTACGCAATGAACATGTAATGCTCAGTTCGACTCACCCGTCTACTCCGAGTTGGGGTCTGCGTGCAGCTTCGTCTGACGTCGGGCATCGCCGTTCGGCTTTCATCATCAACGCTAACATGGTAAGCTATGCCTCCTCGAGATATTCGGCCGTCCATTTCTGAAAGAAAATATGCACATTTAATGACCTCGTCCTCTAGAGTAAGCTAGCATTTTGTAGCTGCTAGAACGCGAGTGACTCTGTTTTATACGAACTCTGTTCTACGCACTGATGGAAGACTCGGACATGTGACATAAAATTGTCCATTACAAACTGTGACTGGAGAAAATGGGTCTTGTGGGGGTGTTTGCGACCAGTGTATATCCAAATCAGCCTGTGTATCCACAGTCTGATCAGGATCGATATGTACTGCTCGATGTAGATTGATATCAGCATGTGCATCCACACAGTCTGGTCAGGATATTCACTGTGCGCTATCCCATCAATTAAACACCTGTCCTGTTTCTAACAAGCAATATAGATCATTATCAGGCACCAGGAATTTGCTATTTGAACAGGAGCTATTCTGGTCACAAATCACAAAAGTCCCATTTCTCCAGGCACAGCCACATGTTAGTGGCACACCGTTCTCCAAACAGGAAGCGAAATCGGAACAAAACACAATCAACGAATGTATCCAGGCCTTTAACCAGGATGAGGCAGATGAGGTGGTAGCCTCGTCTGAGATTTCCCCGATATTGTTAGTTTGTATGCATTTCATTGTTTGCGACATTGTCGCTTCGCGCCATTTTCACTCATCTGATTTTAGGTCTTAAACTGCACTAAAAACGCGTATCACTAACCTAAATTCGGTTTTTAAAAATCAAATACATTCACTTCCTCATTGTCAATAAATATTAGCCGCCATCTTTGAAAATATCGAATCACGTGACACGCAGGGCTTTGGTTGTGCTAACGGAAAATTACGTCAGTTTCCAGTAACCAACCAAACCACTGCGTGCACGTGATTGAGATATTTTCAAAGATGGCGGCTAATAATGTTTGAGATTTGTGTTAATGTATTAGCAACTGTAAAATCTATGCCGAAAACCCACCCCAAACAGCTTTTTCGTCACGCTGTAACACGTTGTATAGGCGAGTAAAACATTGCGACTTCGTGTGGCTTTTTCTTACAGTGGTGACGAATGCCAGTTTAGTACCTTTCATAATTACATAATCTTCAGACCCGGGCGCATTTGAATTGTTTTGTACATTGTTTAGAAAGGTGTTTCATGTACATGCATATACAAACAATAATTGACCATCCAATACACGCTAGAATCATGCACCTGTGAGTTTTCCCCCACTGTTGGAAATGTGCTATGTTATAAATGTAAAATTAATATACAATTACAATGTACTTTACAAAATAATGTCATACACCCTCATATCTGCATTGCGAGTACGGTTATACTGTGGTTCCGAATTTGTGTTGCACAATCCGACAATAAACTGTGTAAGGCATACGTGCCATTTAGCACTGGAACATAATAGGAACCATGACCGTATCGCGTACTGACCGGGTGTGTGGGGGTTGGCGTGGAAAGTGTTGATCGTGGTGGCATAGGGGGTCACTCGAGGCAATGCCGCTAATTTGATGTGCATCATTGGATCACCCACCTGGGCTTCAGCTTTAGACAATCCGTCTTTCTTTTCGCAAGCTGGTATCAAAATACAATATGAGCACACACTCCATGGTACGTCCCACTTACCTTGTCTGGTGACATCCCTCAAAACTTTCTTCTTTATATGGTCGGTCTCAAATTCCCTTCGCCCCTCTGTGCCGCTCAGTTTCTTCATCAGTTTTGGAGAATTTAGCGAGCCAGCACCCGCCGCTGAATGTTCGCTGTTGTTGGAATTTTCGTCCGGTTTCCTGTACTTGGTACCGCTACTACCCATTGCGCCAAATCAGCGGCGATCCGTGGCCACGGCTATGCTAGCTTTGATTACTGAGACCGTGCTGCAAAGTGTCGGGAATAAATTTCTTGATAACGGCATAAAGTGTTATTGCTACGTTACATGACGTATGTTATTATTGCTACGCGACGTGACGCATGCTATTGTTTGTGTTCAACGTGACGTAGACGCCAATCCGTGGGTAGTTGGCAAACTTCGATTGGGCTTTGTCGCACTGGCAAAAATTGGAGATACGGATGATAGTCGTATACAATCACACAACTTCATCATTTTGATGATGGTGGTTTAATGTAATACTAGTACTTCGGTGACTGGTTGACGAACGACATACACCCTGATCAGACTCTGCATATAGGCGCATGCTGATCTGGACACTCACAATACACTCACAAGGTCATTTTCTCACTTCCCGTATAAAGCTATGAATCGTTTACATCGCTCGTATTCGGCATCAATTTGGCTGCCGTTGAGAAAATTGGCCATACCACGTACCGTATACATACGACCATCATACACCCATATTATTATGCGCATCCGCTCAGTCTGAACGGTCTCTTCGTTTCTACTCCTCGTAGAGCCAAAAATTGTGGTTCTTCAATTTCGTTCTTTCGCTTCGAACTATGCCGCGTACGTAGCGACGAAAATGAAGGTGCCTGATTGATATCTCTGCGCGTAGTAAATGAAGGCAGGAGGAATACACATAAGGGCTTAATGATAGTCACCATTGTTTTTAGTTGAACACGAGTTGTGCCTCTAAATAAAGCACAGGTGTCTTGCATGGTCAATTAGTGTTTGTATATACATGAAACACCTTTCTTAACAATGTACAAAGCAATTCAAATGCGCCCGGGTCTGAAGATTATGTACTTATGAAATGTACTGAACTAGCATCCGTCACCATTGTAAGAAAAAGCCACACGAAGTCGAAATGTTTTACTCACCTATAAAACTCGCCTATAAACATGATAAAACGTGTTACAGCGTGTCGAAACCGCTGTTTGGGGTGGGGTTTCGGCATGGCTTTTACTTTTACTAATTCTACTAAAAACACAGAGTTTATATCTACATCTGTCAAATATAATTCTGTGTTAGTTTTTTTATTGTTTTTCATATAAGACCCCCCCCCCCCCCCCCCCCCTTCTTCCAGTATAATGAGAAGCTCTATTCTGGTAATTTGACAGCTACAAGTCTGTGTTTACATGACCTTGACTTCTCAAAATGGCTAAATAATCCAGTGGCGCAGACTGACAGAACATTTGTAAATCTTTTTGAATAATGATGTTTATGAGTGGAAAACAGTGGGAATAGATGAAATACAACATTTTGAAGGTATTCTAACAAATTTGATTAAAACCTTACATGACCAATGGCGATGTGGAACATTTTTCTCCATTTGACAGATAATTAAGTGTCTTCTGCAAAAAATGTCCGGGAAACTGACCGTGTAATTTTCTGTGATTAGTGACAAATGCGGTTTACGAAAATTCCCGACGCGGGGGTTATCCCGACAAATGGTTACGCTACTGTATGTTTAACTTATATATATTTGTGAATAAGTTCACAATTCATTGGTGTGTCATATACATTTAAAAGCATTAATGTAAATAAATGCATGCATCGTCTCCAGACAGCGGTTATTTAATTTACAAATCAAGTAGAATTGCGAAAATCCCGCGAGAAGCACTTATGACGACATCAGGATATGACACTGAAACTCCATGTACGTTAGAGCCTCTAATAGAGGCTGAACATGAAAAGTCAGCGGCCGTCCAGATGTCACGACATACAACAACAACAACATACAACAACAACATACAACAACATCGATACAACATAAACCCGACTAAGAGCGCCACCATGATATGGAATGGTGCTAAGAACACACAGAGAATAGAAGTAGGCGGTAGCCTAGTAGAGATAGTTAAGGACGTCACTCACCTCGGAATGACAAGAACAAATAAAAACAGTGTAGATGTTGATAGGAGAGTGAAACTGGCCAGAACTACGAGCTATGCACTCATGGGAGCAGGATTACACGGAAACTCGGGTCTGAGCCCATCAATAGGATTTGACATATATAACCAGTACATACTACCTAGGTTGATGTATGGATTGGAGACTATAGTCGGAAGCCATACAGATATCGGGAAGCTGGAGGGTTACCAGAAAAAAATCCTGAAAAATATTCAAGCTCTCCCGATGAACTGCTCTGATGTTGCCGTACCGTATACGCTATGTCTGGGGTACTTCCCCTTCCGGTTATGATGGAAAAGAAGAAATTGCTTCTATTACGAGTAATATTGGCAGGAGAAACAACAGTCGAAAGGGAAATCGCAGAGCGGCAGTTTGCCATCAAGGATATGGAGAGTGAGCATAGTTGGTGTGTTGACTTACGCCACCTGCTTCACAAGTACCACCTACCTAGTGTGTATGAACTTATGAATGACTTGCCAAGTAAAGCTAGCTGGAAGAGAATAGTGCGCACAAATGTAGAGAGTATATGGATAACAAGAACAATTATAACATGAATGATCATGTTATAAAAGAACGCTTTGAGTGTATGTTATTATTATTGAGGCCAACTACATGTTTGCAAGTAGCATGTAAAGTACTAGATATCAGGGTATGGGATCAGTGGTTTCCGAACCTGTTTTTCCGACGTGACGTATTCTGTGACGTCATTTTTACAGTAAATTTTCTTGAAACTTTTCCAAGCAAACGGACGGATTTCGATGATATGTATCACACCATAGAAGTGACATACCGGTTCGATGATATGTATGACACCATACATTCACGTTCTTTAGATTTATATTCACATCCATGGTAACCGATTCTTCGTCAAAACCAGAAAATTGTTAGATTAAAGCAAACTATACCATAATGCAAGAACTGGCATCATTAAACGAAGCTAATCCCCTCGCACTGGCATCATTAAACGAAGCTAATCTCCTCGCTGGCAGCCTTGATAATAAAAAAGTACTCCGTGACCTTGGGCGGTCGAACGTGGGTCATATGAGTCTACTCATATGCTAAACCATGCTCCATCCATACACACATTATGGTCAAATAATATCAAAATCGTGGAAGCAGTTCACAAGTTATTGAAAAATGAAATGTGTTACTAGCGTACGTACATACGTACGCAATACATGGACTAACGATATACCAGCTCTTGCCTATCGGCGAGGGGATACTAATTGGCAACCTGTTAAGCATTACTGCGTATGTTTCATTAAACTCTGTCTTTCCATTATAAAGATATTACATTCAACATCCTGCACCAACTTTAATTGACATGGCGCAATTTTAAATATTGCGCGGGCCCAATTTTCCCAATTTTAGTACTTTCCCTAACAAAAAAACCCGACATCTAGTCGCACGCTGACTGAGCCGCGATCTATAAACTTACCCAGGGAGATTACATTGCAAAACTAGCGTAACGCGTCCACTGGCGGTTTGTTTCGGTGAGTCCGCACAGTACAACTGTTCAACAGTCCGACTTGGCAACGCCACCTAGCGACTTATCACCGGCACTGCAGTGCATGATATAAAAATCCTAAAACCATCAACTTCTAAAACTGGCGTTTTGAAGAAAGTCATGAAATATGCAATCTTAAATTCGATAAAATTGACGCAGTACAATTTGAACGACGTTATAAGCCAAAGATATGAGTGCCAGAATAATCCCACATTCAGACACATGAAAATGTTTTGCCATTTCTCCATTTCATTGTCGAAACTCCAGACGGTTTTACAGAATGTGAAAGCCATAGAAAATGTATACTGGATATAAAATACTCCTACAAGCACCAATATGAACTTGTGAGTGAAATTCACGACAGGTCATACATTACATCGAAACAGAAATCATTGCCTTGAAAAAGTCTGAGAAATATTACACACACACAAGTACACATTCAAACGGCTGTATGTCAAAAATTGTTCTGCGACTTTGCACTGCAGTGGAGTATCCAGATTCATGCAGAGGGGGTGTGAATTGTGAATGGAGTTTGGAAGGGGGTGCGAGAACATACATTCAATTTCTTCCATTGTAGTGATTTTCACATATATTATACAGGTAGTTATTTCCCCCAGAAAACGTAGGTTAAAGTAAAAAAATACACACCTGACCAAATGTTACGGGATGCAATTACACACCATGTCACTGGACTTTGTACTGTACACCCACTGGTGAATCCATGTGACAAGTGTTTTGTATGATGTGGTGTTTGTGAATGAGCTGATAAGACAAGTTTCGTGCCTTTGCACTTAATGACTGGGTGCCAGACATCCTTCAGCAAAGTTGCAAATCATGATTTGAATTGGGGTCCCATCTGTTTGGCACAAAGTGTTCTTTATAGGAATTAAATATTAAATAAGTATAGTTGTGTAACTATTCCAACAGTTTTCAAAAATACGAGTGCCCGCTACACAGAAATATTCACTTAGTAATATTAGGTTTACTGATAGGTTGTATCATCGTGCTATTTTGATTGTAAATGAGGCAGGTCATTTTTAAATTATTTATATCAACTAAATGTGTCACCTGAATAAATATTTGTATTGACTTGTTACAAAATATGATCATTGCACATCAAAAGATAAATAGAGAGAATAAATAGTTGTTTCCATTAACATTTAAAGAGTCAATGTTATCGCCCTTGATATCAAAGTGGCAATTCAAGCTTGATGTAAAAATAATAATAATGTAATTAACATGGTTGATATGATTTTTTTAAGAATTTTACCAAATTTTCTACGACGGCCATCTTGGATTATGCGACAACCTCCATTTTAACAAACATGAAAATGCTTCACCCACGCACCACAACTGTGAAGTCTGACCAGCGTCGGCCAAACGGTACATGAGAAGAAGACGAAATATATAATTAAAGGATGACCTGTCAGCGGCCATCTTGTATGATGTATCATCCGATTTTGACAATACCCACGATACCTTCGATTTGATATATATCGGGACCATATTAGGTCAAATTTGAAATATCGCCATGTGCCAAATACAAAATCAATGCGTGAAAAAACAAAAGGAGAACACTGGAATATTAGTGAGGCAAGAGTTGTGATAACTATACAAAAAGGAATTCCAGTTATGCTCGGGACACAAAATCAGTACATGTATCCGAAAAAAACAAAAGAAATCAGTACATGTATGGTAAGATATGTTATTCTTGCTTTTAAGGACTAGAGCAAGTGAGCGGGGTCTCACACATACCCTCGGCCGTAGCAAAGTCATTTGGCCTTGACCTTTGGCATGAAAGCCGCTTAGGTGAGATATAGAATGAAAATATGGCTGTTGATAAAGAAGTATGTGACATTTCCAGTTGATCCAACATACGGTTGCAGATAAATTGTGTACTTAAAACTTTAATGCAAATATTTCAAAACATTTAACACAATTTGACCTTGACCTTGGGCATGAAAGTCACATGTGTGGGCTATAAAATGAAAATATGGATGTTGATTGTTGATAGACAAATATATGAAGTTTCAATTCAATCTGATTTACGGTTGCAGAGAAATTGTTTACTTAAAACTTTAACGCATATATTTCAAAACATATATTTAAGTAATTTCACCTTCACTGTGTGCATGAAAGCCGTATGAGTGGGCTATAGAATGTTTGTTTAATGGTGTTTAACGGCCTATCAACATCTATGGTCTAATAATAATTTCATCGAGAAAAATAAAGTCAGCCCTGAAATTAGAATAACCTGACCTGATGCCAGGTCCATACCACACCAAAGTCACTTGGCCCCTTTCCCTAAAAAAGGATTGCGAATAATCGTAATACTCACACAAGAGATATAACCAGATTCAACTGTCACATACAAAATGCCAAAGACGTATGTGAGGGCCAAACCAGGTCTCCAGTCGGATTTCCGGTAAGGATGAATCGCGATTGTTAAATTACCCATCACATGCACCCACCAGGGCTATAGAAAGAAAATATTGATCTTCTAACTTCATAAAGAAGTATATATATGAAGTTTCAAGTCAACCCGACTTGCGGTTGCAGAGACATTGTGTACTTAAAAACTTTGACTTTAAGTAATTTGACCTTGTGCAGGAAAGCCACATCGGTGTGCTACAGTATAAAAAATATGGATGACGATAAAGAAGTACATGAAGATTCAACTCAATGCGATTT
Organism: Conchocele bisecta; assembly: GCA_029237695.1. Lineage (NCBI taxonomy): Eukaryota > Metazoa > Mollusca > Bivalvia > Lucinida > Thyasiridae > Conchocele > Conchocele bisecta. The sequence continues at coordinate 112,157,009 of CM055267.1, read as the reverse complement.
ACGGTTGCAGATATAATGGGTACCCAAAAACCTTTAACGCAAATCTTACGGATGGACGAAAATACAAAAACTATATACACATCGACATACTTTGTATGCCTGGGTATGAATCATGATTGAAGGCACTGTGTTACAGATGATGCCTCAATATGTTGTTTGTCACATCATGCACTGCAAATGACCAATATCAACCAATTGCACCATTTCATTCGAAGTCAAATTTCGAAGTCGAAATTTATTGTACACATGTAATTTGTTACAAGTTTGACCATTGGGCATTGATTTCAATTATAATCATGATAATAGCACAAAAATACATCATTAATTCGTAAATTTTCGTTTCCCTTCGAAAGTCTACAAAGTTTGTCTTTGGTCTATTCTGGATGTTTCAAGTAAAATCCTTTATTGCGAAGATAACTGAAACCATGTGAAACCAACCAAATATAGACTTTATAGACTGTGGACGTTAAACAGAAATTTATGAATCAAAGATTGAATGCAATACCTTAAATGTTAATCATTCTAGGTTGGCGGTAGGATTTTTAAATTTGCTCAAATATGTGTCTGTGACTGGAGAAATGGGGCTTATGGGATTTGCGACCAGTGTAGATACACATATCCGCACAGGATCTGCACTGTTCACCATTGCATTAATGAAATCTCCATCATGCTTCTAACAAGCCACATCATTATCAGGCTACAGGAGTGTACTATTTGATCAGGAGCTACACTGGTCACAAATCCCATAAACCACATTCTCCTGTCACAGCCAACGGTTAAAGTAACGGACCAATACCTATAAAATACATTAAATATACCTAAAAGCATCAATAAGTGAAATAAAATAGGCTAAACAAATTATTTACTCCCATATATCACACATGGAGTAAATACATTTTGTTTAGCTTATTTTTCTCTCACTTATTGATGCTCTTAGGTATATTTAATGTATTTATAGGCCATGGTCCGTTACTTCAACCTGAGGTCACAGCCACATATGTGTAAAAGCATAGTAAATATATTTATTTCTGACCATTTCAATATCTAGTCCTTCGAGTGTCACATAATCAGAAATGTACAAATGTCATTCTGTCCACCACAAGAATGAGTCACCGATTCAAAAAATATTGACAAATCTTAAAACTGCACAAGTCAGATTTGTGTGAATAAGATTCATTCTCAATTCCATCAACACAAGAAGTAACATGTCTTCACGACACATCCTTTCAACAGGTTGATTAGATGATTAGAGCAGAAATCAGAGTTAAGAACCACACAAACACTGCCGCTGGCATGGATGGTACTCCGGTTAAATGGTTAATTTTTTGTAACTGAACTTGTCTTTCTCAAGCTCTTCCTCGAGGGTTATATTTTCAGATGTCGCTGATCTTAAGATGATGACAGTCTGTCATGGCGACACTATATTTTGCTTCGTGTAGGTCAGGAACTGGATCAGTTCCCATTTCGCGAGTGTTTGGCAACTTGTTGCCCAGGTGGAGTTGTGTCTTCGGGCAGCAGATTCTTCTGGTGGCCTTTGTCCTTCAACAGCAGAATGAGAAACAATTTCCGCCTTATCTGCTTCTTCTGAAACCGCCCATATACTATCTCAATAGCCCTGCTGGTGTCTGCCTCGACTGCAGGGTGAAGTTGAAGAGGCTCGACGAATAATCCAGATGGCTAAGATCTGTAGACGGCTTCCCTGAAACAAACAATCAAACACTATTATGTACATGGTTAGCCTTTTATTGAATTTCTTACCAGTATTAACCATTACTCAGCAAATGACTCCGCAACTTTCCAACATGAAACAGTGCTTAGAGAACTACATCCCACCCGGGCACCAAACTCACAACACTTGGATAAATGTGGTAAGCGAGTAAGCCACATTGTTCATAGTTGTGAACAGTAACTCTTGAAATCTACAACCGTACTGTCCGTAGCAGAGTTACGTTTCCATTCATAGTCTTCCTCTGCAGAATAGTGAATAAGAGATCTGGTTCGCAAATTACATGTAGCAGCTAAAGTTGGGGTCCTATCCACAGGTTGAAGTAACGGACCGAGATATATATATGTGTGTGTTATAGAGGGAGTAACAAAACTTTTTTTAGCTTTTTGTTTCGTTTATGGACGCTTTTAGGCGTATTTAATGTATTTATAGACCTCGGTCCATTACAATGTACTTCAACCTGTGGTCCCATCTAGTAGGCATAACTGTTTGCCTATAAGAATTAAATAAGTGTATAATTGTGTAACTACGGTACATGTATTCCGCCAGTTTTAAAAATTACGAGTGCAGGCCCACTATACACATATAATCATTCAGTAATATTGATTTTACTGATAGTGACTGGCGGTGGTATCAGGCTATTTTGATATGCAAATGAGACATGACATTTTATTTATACCCATTAAATGTGTCGCCCGAACAAATATTTTTATTGACACATTATAAAGTACGATCATAGTGCACATAACAAAACTAAGCAGACAGAATATAGTTTCCATTAACCTTTAATGGAAACACAGTTATCGCCCCTGATATCAGTGACGAAATTCACGTTTCATACAAAAAGAAAAAGTACATGTATATTTTCACGTACATGTACAAATGGGGGGAAAATCCCAAAATCAGAACTGAATATTTACAATAACAAAACTATATATTCAGCGCTGAAATCAGAACAATCCTGGTCCGATACCAGGTCCTCGCCACACCAGAATCACTTGGCCCCTCCCAAAAGCAGTAGGATAAGTAATAATCTTACTACTTTTATAATGGGCAATAACCCAATTCAACTCCAAGGTAACAAAAGAGTCAAAGATAAAAATGTACTGAAGGGTCAAACCAGGCAAATAGTGATTCCTATATGGAGGAACCACTACCGTTAATTTAAGTCGTCTCGTTCTCCCGATCACCACCCACGTAAAGTTTTGTATTACTTTTATAATAGTTTTTTTTTCAGATGGAAAATATACAAATTAGGTCACAATTAACAACTAAAGTGTAAATCAGATCTGATTAGCTATTCTGTAGAGGAAGCCTACGTATATCATTTATTTGTTTGTTGGGGTCTAACGGCCTATCAACAGATGCGGTCATTTAAGGCCGGGTCAATGGGTTTAGTAATAAATCCCATTACCTGTACAAGTACATGTTCAAGTACATGTACAAATGGGGAAAATCCTAAAATCAGAAATTAATATTTACAATAAAAGAACTATATACTCAGCCCTGAAATCAGGATGATCCTGGTCTGATGCCAGGTCCTCGCCACACCAGAATCACATGGCCCCTCCCAAAAGCAGTAGGATCAGTAATAATCTTACTACTTCTATAATGGGCAATTACCAATTCAACTCCCATGTAACAGAAAGAGCGAAAGATGAAAACGTGCATGAGGGCCAAACCAGGCAAATCGTGATCCATACGTATTACTTTTATAATATTTTTTTTCAGATGGAAAATATACAAATTGTGTCACAATTAACAACTAAAGTGTAAATCAGATCTGATTAGCTATTATGTAGAGGAAGCCTACATGTATGAATGGAATAGTAACTCTGCTACAGACGGTACAGGAGTAGATTGCAAGTTATTGTTCGCAACTACAATAACATGGTTCAATAATGATGAGACATCAGTGATTCGATATTTTATGTACATATTGGTGTCGTTTTTCTAGTTTCGATGTAGAACCAATAATTCATTAAACTGTGTTTATTCCATTGGGTGACAGTCCAGTTGTTACATTTATAACAGTATAGCCAATTGTTCTCGTCATTTTTTTAATTTTATTTCCACTTCAAGGGACCAGGGTCTCAGAAATGTAATTTCCGTTATGTACATTTACATGACGTAAATATAGCTTTACATTTACATTTTTTTCTTTTCAACGGCATAAAACATACAACTGAAGGGGCATCTATTTAGAAAAGTGTCAAGAATATGGTAAGCTAATTGTATTAGTGCGAAACAGAGAAATTTAGTAGCAATTAGTCGTGGAATTTCTCATTTATGGCAACCCAACAACATGTATTTAATATGAATCAGTAAAGTTAAGCAAAACAAAATAGCTTGGCAACTAACAGAATGCCGTGTTTTACCACATGTACCAAACATCGTTATATACATGGTATTATACATAGTTTCTTTACTGAAAACTGAAAAAAAAAAAATTTCCTTATAAATTGTGTGATTTGTCAGTAAATTACACCGGGACACCAGATGTACATAAAATATAGAATCACTGACATACATATCTGTACATGTATCAAACCAATGAAAACTGACATTCTGATCTGCATATAAAAAATGTCATTTCGGCTAATTCTGCGCACCGGCTAATGCACAATTCACGTAATGTTTTGCCCAGCTTTAATTACGTCAGAATAAATTATGTTGATTTTGGAATAAATCAGCTGATTAACGGTATTTCTAAGTCACAATTTTATCCCATTCCGATAGTTTGGTAAAAAGTTATCAGAACATGGTCAAAATGATTAGTGGTCCTGCTTACTAAATAAATTAATAGATCAACAACAGATCTGTTAAAAAAAGCTTCATAAACCAATAATACACATGCAAATATACCGACATTGGTTATTATTTTATTCCCGTATTATTCGCAAAACTCAAGGACAAAATGGACTGATATTTTGATCAAATTTGGCTGGGTCTCCGCTAGGCGGATACAGATAATAGACGACAGATGAAATAGTAAAAGCCATCTGTTTAGCCGTGATTATCTTGGCTAAGAACTGCCTTGAACGTTCAGGAAATTTAGACTGAATATGGACATTTTCACGAAAATTATTATTAGGTGTGCAGAATTAACAGACACGATTGTAATCCCAACAAACATACAGTCTCCACCCCCGCCCATATTTCGCGAGGTCACCCCAATGAAGCAGAGAAGTCCCTCATCACCACCCCAGACCAAACATGGGTACCCTGTGTACAAATAAATTTTAGGAAGCCCATGCACCCACTGCACTACAAATACTTAATACAAATACTGCATTTCAATTTTTTTACTTGTTTGGTCACTGTTGTTTTATTTTTCTAAATCGTGTAAACACGTGACTTTCTGAAAACACTTGTCTTAAGAAAACAACATGAATAATCAGACATGTAAAATATTGGTGTGTGCAAAGCCACATACACGGTGCGAAGCCGGTACACTTATAATACTTAATAGAAATACTGCACCGGCCTATATTCATGATATTTCGGGGAAAAGTCACCGCTGTGCAAATGCAGTGTACCTGGATTCGCACACCTCAATTTTTTACTTATTTCATCACTGTTGTTACAGTTTTTATAAACACATTTTACTCTCTGTGGGGGGGGGTGGGGGGGGGGGGGGTATGAAAGTAGTGTCTTTTTTAAGTGGCTAAAAGCCTATACTATATAGACAATAGATAACAGATAACAGATAATAGCCTAAATAGATAATGAATTGACTTGTTGGACTGAAAACATATATTCAAAGTGAATCTACAAGTATCGAGGTGCCACAAACACACGAGTCCGAGAGATGCACCATAAATTCGCTATTTAAACAACAATTGTGGAAACAACATTGGTCGCGAAAACCAATGACTCGGCACATGCACAGGCAATGTTGAATATCCCCCACCCACTTGAATTCATGTTATATTGAATACAATGGAATTATTTTAGTAGCCCTGTGGTTAAAAGTGCTGTCGAGTCAGCACGATTCAAATATTGGTCAACAGTAATAAAGAAATAATTCCTACCTGAAACGAATGTTTCGTGTCTGGCAGCTGGTAGACTTTAAATGTAGGTCAATTATTGATGCGTCTTGGCTGTCGCCGTATTGTCCTCTCAACTTTAGCAAATTTGCAGAAATGTACGTCTGTAGCATTCACAAATCGTCGAGTACACAATGAGTATCTGTATTTCCGTAATTAGAGCTTATCAACAATGAAGACAGCAATAATGACACGATGGCTTCGACCAGTACGTGTAATGGCAATATGACCAATCATTGTATTATTACGCGTTTGGCAGGACACGAAATATAGTATGACGTCACAATGAAAATAAAATCGCATTTAACAACAAATAGCTGACTTTTTAAACGTAAATTTGTTATTGGTTGGTATATTACATTAAAAAAAAGTGTCCTGTGTCCAATAAATTGGACACATGACACTATGGCGTTTAGTAAAAAGGTTCAAATATTGACTCTATATGTGCCGGACGTTCTAAATGAGGCTCCATACGGGATAATCTATTTAAACTAAATTTCATTGGGAAGCTATTTTTTTGCAAATTACATGCGTATTATTATTTTAATATAACCTATCAATGTTTACAGGTGTTAGCATGTTTCAATATTGAACTAACATATAGCTTGTTGGTATTGGCACACTTTCATTTTACGAAGTTTCCCGTAGCGAACCCCATTCGGCCCATCGACCGATTGTAATTATAGAACGCCTGTAACTATTCACGAGAATATAGGCGTTCTATGAAAAACCTGAGAGAGAACATCACAACGAAGGATTATCTGAGGTACATCAACGTAGGGAAAGTAGAAGTTGGTGTAGCACACACTGTATGGAGAACAGCTAGAAATAATGACCGAGACATCAAAAGGGCGAGTATAAAAGCCAAAGTAATAACAGGCAGCTATGTCCTGCAGAAGACAAGGTCGAAATACTGGAAATCTACAGATTCGGCCATCTGCCTGATGTGTGGATTAGAAAACGAATCAACGGAACACTTCATTGCGGTGTGCCCGGCACTTGCAGAAGAGAGGCAGCCCCACCTGAACAAGATCCGAAAGATTCTGCAGTCAGAAAAACAGGATCATAGTAGAGTACATAATTCTTACCCCGGACCTACTAACTGCACTTTGCCTGGATCCATCGTTGCCTTCGCTCAATGTGCTGCTAACTGTCAATCAAGACATGTTCCATGCCCTGGAATTGACGACCAGAGAATGTGTTTTCGCCCTACATCAGAGGAGAATGTCCTTACTGCAACTGAAGAGAGATGGAAAGAGAATTACAAGACGCCGTAAATAATAGAGATTGTTGACTCACCAGTACACAGCACCACAGGCTAAATAATTTTGATAAATTCAGGGTGTGCTTTGCTTGTTCATTCACGACTGGCTGTGGGTCCGCTGGAATCATCTCTGTCGGCTGATTCTAGGGCACTCGGGGCTTGTCATTTGAGTGGGGGATTGAGGATTTGCTCTGGAGAGTTACGCACCTTAACATGAGCTTTAGTTTCCGGTATCTATTACGATGTGCTCTTGTATTTTCATCCCCGAAGCATAACCATTGACCGGTCTATTATTACGTGCTTGTATTTACATTACCACAACAATATATTGTAAACCGTGTAGAAAGCACGGTAATGCCAGTGACTTGTAGAATAATATTAGGGGGTCTATGGTGGTTATTGTCTCTTATTAGACTTAGACATTCATAACATACATGTAATCCTGTTAACTTTCAACCACGTACAAATTTTATATGATTATAACTGATAACATACATATTTAGAAGATCATAGCATTAGTTAGAGCTGCCTGATCTAGAGGTGTGATGTGAACTGCTTTCTTTGGCGGTCTGGGTGTGCCGTGTTGTATGCCGGGATGCCTGCTGTGGCCCGGGGTGGGTGGTCGGACTAGCCTGCAATTCTCATGATGACGGCCTTGTGCTATACAGTTGTCTGGCCCGACCATTTGCTACGGATTGCAGCGGGTGGCTTTGTGTGGGGCGCGGTGTGTCTTGGGAGTCATGGGGGTGAGGCGCCTTATGCCTGGATCGGGAGCTGTGGGTCACTATTTACGCTACTGTTGCTACATACATAAATTGGGTCTGCAGGGCGATGGCGGTGATGAAATGGGGCCGGGGTTGCGGCGACATGTGTGTCGGTTCGCCTTGCAGCTACGCACGAGACCCGCAGCCCCTTAAGAAGTTTAGGGACTGTGGTCTCGAGTTTCGAAAATCTGCAAGAGCCGGCGGGTGTCGCTGCGCTTTGGTACCTCTAGTCCTGGACCGCCATCGCCCGGTCGGCCTGCCTTGGTCTTTTCTGTGTTAGTTCATCCTAACATAATGTTTTTAGAACATGTAACTGGCTTATATCGTTAATGGGGTGTGCAGGGGGTGTGGGCGGGTGCCTGTCTGGAAGGTTCAATGCGGCTGCAGGAGTGTGCGATTCTGGGAAATAATCATAGAAGAACACCTCAAATTAACTTTGAACGTTTAAAATATACATAGTATTGAAATGAGGACTATTGCCCTCATATGGTTGGTGAACTTAAAACCTGATATGCAGGAATCTCATTTATGTCGTGATAATCTGATTCTTAGAACTTGTACTTTTATGATATGATCTTACTGTTATTTGGTATCCCAGATACTGAAATACATATTAAATATTATTTTTTTTGTCCAAGCTCTCGCGGATCAGGTGTTGTCATTGGCTAGGGACTGATTAACGGTAACCATGGTAACACAGTGCAACACTTATGGTAGCAGCATTATAATGCAGCGCTATCTACATAGATGAATATTCATCTCCATATTCATGTAAGATGGGTTTCTTTTATTTTGTTATTCATAATTATTTTAGTTTTAAATATCTCCTAATTATAGACGACCTTGTGCCTCTGCACATTTAAGTGGATAAACTACAAATATCTTATATTGAGTTTTAATGTAAATGAAACGGGGATAGTTGGTTGCATATACGTGATGGAAAATGCTACATACGATACTGGGATCTTAAATATATATATCTTAACATCGTAGACTCATACTTATCATGAAGCCTGGATGGCGGTGAATGTTTACTAGTGACAATTGCTTGCACTGTGACATACGTCGTATTTTAATCTTAATGGGGTTAATGGGTCGGATATGTGCGGTGGAATATGTGATATTCAAGGATCTAGAATACCTTGTGGTGCTTTTTATCAATATTTTAACACTACGATATTATACACTGTACAGTAAAGCCTGGAACACTGTGAATATGTACAAGTGACTAACGACTGCAATGTAACATACATTGTATTTTACTCTTAAACTAAATATCTTAATTGCTTTTAACTGTTCATTCCTTTAGACTATAGGCACACAGAGGCTAGGTATCTAAATTGTAGTGGTTAATTGATAAATAAACAAGAAAAAATGCTGTAGTAACAAATGTGGGACCAGTGACTGCAACATCGAACTTTCAATATATATGGAGCAACCAAAGGATACATCCGCTGAAAGAATAAATCGTCTCCACGGAAACCAGCTCACCCACCACTATAAGCTACATGATGATACCTACAAGCTACATGATGATGCCTACTATGCCTACAGTTCTACAGATATGAGAAATTAAATATTTTAAATGTAAAAAGTTGTGATAAAACTCATAGCCAGTGCAAATGTGTGTATATATGTACAGTTGTTTAGAATTACGTGCACAATATCTTACAAACTTTCAATATATTCTTAATACGTTTTTAATACTTTTAAGACCACAACTACATGACATTGTACAACGTATTTTAATACGGTGCCGCGAAAAATCAGCGCGGGAAGCTCAACGACAACAACAACAACAACAATAACTCGTGTGCTATAAGTTGCGATGATTTCAGTTTGTTTTCTTCCATCCCACGATGAACGCAATTTTCAAGCGAATGACATGTGTGCTGAATTGCCATCAGCGTCTCTTTGCACACCACGTTTTCCGACGGACATCGGATGTGACCGGTTTTGATATGAATACGCTGAAGCTATTGTTTGGTAAGGTTACTCAGAGATGTAAATACGTAGCTACTGACTACTGTCTGTTTCACGAAAGCTGCCGAAATTTTATGCTGTATAAACAATGCAAAAACAATGTTTTTTTCGATAATATTAAACTAAAGAAAAATTTAAGAGAGCCTTTTTATTTCATAAAATTTGGTCAAATATTGATTTTATTTCGAAAAAATAATTTACCATGTTAAATCCCAAGATGTCTATTTCAGAAATACTGAACCGATTTTCAAAATTTAACTTGTTTTCTTAGTTGGATCATTTCCAAACTATCCAGCCAGGTTTCGGAGTCGTTTTCTGACTCCTCCCCCAGCTCCTCCAGTAGTATATAGGGGGTCAGTTCGTTACCGCGACCACTCACATAGGTTTTAGAGCAAATGAAACGTACTAGCTATATAAAAATAATATAAATTTTGAAGGAGAATAAAGAAGCTCCCAAGTAATATTATAATTAATTAATTATTTTCTATTAAAGAAAAAATATAAACTAATATATATACCAAGATAAAAAATGTCACGCGGAAAGATGAGAAAAGTTATGACAAAAGAACTCCCTGCAGTACCCCACATACAGTTTGGTGGAGCGCGTCAGGGTCAAGATAAAATCACACAACTCCGAAAGGAGCTGACAAAGATGGGTATAATGTTTTCGTCCAGATTAAGGGAAAGGGGGCTTACCAAGTTGTTGAATGAAGAAAAAAATAAGGAGTTTATTATTAGGTTTAGGAGGGCTTTCAAAAAAGGGGTATTCAAAGGTATAGAGAATAAATCAAAAGAACTTTTGGAAAAGATAGCACAGAGACTTACCGATGAGGTAGCACTAAGCCTTAAAAGTAGAAATGTTGGTACAAATTTAGAAAAGAGGTATCCGAAAACTGAATTAATAAAAAAAAAAATACACGAAGGAGAGGAAATATTAGAAGATTACAAACACTACGAAAAAAAAAGATAGAAAAGGGTCGTAGAACCACTACAATATCATTGGGTAGGAGACTTCAACAAAACAATACAGATGGATTGATGCGAGAGTTAGAGCCTCTGATGACTGGTAGTTTCTATATCCGATACTCCTTTCATTACACATTGAGACATCTAGAGGAAGAAGATGCTAGAGGGAGACAGAAAAAACTAACTTTTTTCAAAAACTTCCAAGGAAGTCCATGGTTCAGAGGGTACGAGAAGGTTCGGGAATGGTTATGGAAGCAAGAAGTGGAAAGATTAAATATAGATAAAATAAGCAGACCGAACACCAAATGGACCTTTGTAAGATGGGGTAGTACATCTATAAAATTAATATACGGCACAGCAGTGAAAGATTCAGGAATGCAATCTAAAAATGTAGCAGGAGGAAGGTTACCGGAATGGCTGAGATACAAGAAGGGGATAAAACCATTAGACACATTTGACGATGACCTATGTTTGTTCAGATGTTTAGTTCTTTCCACAAATGCGGGGATACGGGTAGATCGATGTTTAAAACCCACACAAGAGTGCAGAGACACATATTTCAATTTCTGTGAGAAAGGAAAGAAACCAGAGGGGCCCATACCGTTCGAAGATCTAAATAAAATAGAAGAATGTTTTCAAATAGGAATAGATGCGTACGAACCGACAGAAGATGGAACATGGATTTTAAGACACGTAGCCGCCCGCTACCAAGAGGTAGGTACAAAAAAGTTGAGAATAGGTATATATGACGATCACGCCTTTTTAATTACAGATATGGACAAAGCCTGTCAAATATATTGTTGCGCAGAATGTAACCAAAGGTTCACAAAGTCTTGTCATCTTCTTCGTCACGCAGATACATGTAGGAGAGGGGTAACCAAAGTATGTTACGATGGAAAGAAAATAGATAGACCGATGTCCGCTTTTGAAAAAGCCTTCTATCCAAAACCAAAATGTAGTAGAAAATCACTCCAATGGATAAATTCTTTCGAGGGTCCACACATTCATACAGCCACCTGTGGACATGGAGGGGAAAGAGTAGTTGCAGGAGCTCCGGTTGATGGGTTTTGTGGGGAGACAGGTACGGTATACCAATTTCACGGATGTCACTGGCACGGATGCCCTAAACATTGTAGGGACAAGGAGAGGATAGAAAAACAATACAACTCTGAAATCGATGAAAACAGAAAAAAATTCAAGTTGGAGGTAATTTGGGAGTGTCAGTACAGATGGTCAGCAACCCCTGAGATTTCTCTTCCACCTACAGTTATTTACCCATACCAGATCGTATACGATTTCGAGGCGTATTTAGATAAATCTGGAGAGAAGAATTCAAACATAGATTTAGAAATTTTAAACTGTCACGTTCCGATCAGTGTGAGCATTGGTGACACCCTTTCCAACACAACAACACACATATGTGAAACAGATCCTGCTAAGTTAGTAAAGCTATTTTATGAGGAATTAGAAGAAAGAGCGGATGAAATTGGTAAAGTAGTAGGTAAGGATCCTGTATACGGATATCCATCAGATTTTGAGAGTACTTTCCCCCAGACAGAAGAGAGAGGTTACGAGATGGATCACTCAAGTTCCAGTTCTCGGGTTCAATTCCAGCACCTACGATCTCAACCTAATAAAAAAGCACTTGGTGGGGATACTAGCAGATAGAACAAAGAAAGTACTAGTAGGTAAGAAAGCCAACCAAACCCTATTTATATTCATGCCAAAGCTTCGATTTCTAGATGTAAAACTATATCTTTCACCTGGGGTTGACTGCAAGGTACGTGGGTTCGAGCGTATGGGTGTGAGGGTGAAAAGTCTTTCCTTCCGTACGAATGGTTCGATACCCCAGATAAATTAGACTACGAGGGGTTACCCGAATTTAAATTCTGGACGAATAAACTTACACCAAACAAAACCATCACAGAAGGAGCTGGAAGAATGCAACAACATTTTTAAGGAGCGGGGAATGAAAACTTTTAGAGACTGGTTAAAATACTACAACAATCTAGATGTAGAACCCTTCCTAGAGGCGGCAGGAAAAATGTCTCGATTTTATAAAACAAAAGGTGTAGACATGTTCAAAGATGCAGTTACATTACCTGGGGTAACTCTGCAATACATTCTTCGAGGTACCATGAAAAGCTATGTCAAAGCATATCCAACCAAAGAGAGCAAGATAACAGACGCGATATGTCCACCACTGGTTGCTCCAGAGGAAGAGGTATATGAAATGCTGAAAGGAGCCTTGGTAGGAGGTCCGTCGATAGTTTTTACAAGGTGTGCAGAAGCCGGGGTAACCAAGCTCAGAACCACTCCAGATGGAGATGGGAAAATATGTCAAGCAGTATTAGGATTCGATGCAAACGCGTTGTACCTATCAACACTAGCAAAAACAATGCCATGTGACGTGGGGAGACTCACAAAATCAGATCAACCCTTCTCCCCTAAAAGGATTGATAGTTTCTGTAGACAAGTTCTGTCTGATAAATGGTTTGGATTTGCTGAAGTAGATATAGAGGTTCCCAAAAAACATACAAAGAAGTTTTCAGAAATGTCCCCAATATTTATAAATAGGGTTGTACAGGAGTCTGAAGTTCCAGAGCATATGTTAGATTATTTGAAAGATACAGGTCGGGGAAGAGGAGAAGGAAAGAAGCTGGTTGGGGCAATGTCGGCTAAAAAAGTATTGTTATTCGCCCCACTATTAAAATGGTATTTGCAGCATGGATTGGAAATAGTTTGAGTACATAGGATCATACACTACAAACCGGGGAAACCCTTTGAATGGTTCGTCAAAGAAGTTACAGCAGCCAGGAGGGCCGGGGATGTAGACAGCTCCAAATCCCCAATTGCAGATATTATGAAACTACTTGGAAACTCATGTTGTGGGAAATGATAGAATCACCCGAAAAACACCTCAATACAACGTATACAAAAGATGAAAAATGTGTAGACATGGCACTACGATCAGCTTACTTTGAAAATCTAGAGGAAATAGGAGATGCTTACGAAATATCTTCCAGACGGGTTACTTCCACGATGACTCGTCCGTTTCACTGTGGGATCGCTGTATATCAATACGCAAAACTAAGAATGTTATAATTTTATTATGATTTTATGGATAAATACGTTGATAGAGCAGATTTCGAACTAATACAAATGGATACAGATAGTTTATATATGGGTGTTAGTGGCCCCCTGGATAGTATCATAAAACCACATCTTGTAGAAGATTTCAAAAAACATAAAAAAGAATGGTTAGCCTGGGATAAATGGAGTAATCGAGAGCCCGGCATGACGATATGTATCGCGATATATCGTTACGAGCTGGCACATCTGGATCTACATTGTTGGTAAACCTGAAAAGAGGTCTGTACTTGTAGTGTTGTAACGGTGACATGTTCAATGTTATGGACCTGTAAATTTTAATGTATGACCTTTGTATTTTACAAGCAAAAAGTCCACCGGACCTGTTATAAAATTGAAATTGCGATCATCGATTAGTGGGGCTGCTAAATCCGTTCCGATTATCGACTTATAAGATCATTTTTGGTGACATATTCAAGTATGACGAGTCATTTAGTATGAAACAGACACATATTTCTACCGTGAATATCCTCTCGGACCTTCCAAAAAATTCCTCGGACCTTTCACCTTTTTCCTTGTTAGGTCTCTGTCCGACTGGTAAAATCTGCTATTTTCAGGCCCTGGTTAGGCGTAAAAAAAAAATTGTTTGTTTCCACTAACCCGACCGATGCTATTTTTTACCGCCGACCCTACACTTTTTTTCGTCATATCAGTAATTTTTTTGATAAAAACTGTATATTTTCACTAACCCATCATGCCCATAGTGGGTTAACATATCCAGTATAAAAAGTGTGTCGTGAATGGAAACAAACATTCGAGAAAAAACAAAGTTTCACCTACCTACCCTATTTTTTTCCAGGTGTTAGTGGAAACAACAATTAATTGTTTGTTTCCGCTAACACTGGAAAAAAATAGGATCGGTAGGTGAAACTTTTTTTTTTATCGAATTTTTGTTTCCATTCACGATGAACAATTATTGATGAAAAAGTACTTACATTTAAATATTTTTTGGATTTAATATGTTTGATAGCCAAATATTCGCCAGCCAAAAGGGGTAACAGACCACAGGTGATTCTAGTGTGTCTTGGATGGTCAATTATTGTTTGTATATACATGAAACACCTTTCTAGACAATGTAAAAAACAATTCAAATGCGCCCGTGTCTGAAGATTATGTTATTACTAATTATTGAAAAAATAGCCTTATTTTTCTGTATATCAGACTTTATGTCAAATATTCTGCGCTACCCAGACTAAATTTATTTTGAAATTAGTTCAGGGTTGGTTTACATTACAATAAAACACAAACAAATAGCCTTATTTTTCGGTATGTCTGAATTTATGTAAAATATTCTGCGCTACCCAGACAAAATATATTTTGAAATTAGTTCAGGGTTGGTGTCCCGACAATTTGCACCTATCCATGTGTCTGTAACATGTTTGGTTACTTCACAAATGTCGGTCATATCGATTTACATTACAATAAAACACCCAAAAAATAACCTTATTTTTCGGTATATCTGAATTTATGTCAAATATTCTGCGCTACCCAGACAAAATATATTTTGAAATTAGTTCAGGGTTGGTGTCCCGACAATTTGCACCTATCCATGTGTCTGTAACATGTTTGGTTACTTCGCAAATGTCGGTCATATCGATTTACATTACAATAAAGTTCACTAAAAAAATAGCTTTATTTTTCGGTATATCTGAATTTATGTCAAATATTCTGCGCTACCCAGACAAATTATATTTTGAAATTAGTTCAGGGATGGTGTCCCGACAATTTGCACCTATCCATGTGTCTGTAACATGTTTGGTTACTTCGCAAATGTCGGTCATATCGATTTACATTACAATAAAACACCAAAAAATGGCTTTATTTTCCGGAATATCTGAATTTATGTCAAATATTCTGCGCTACTCAGACAAAATATATTTTGAAATTAGTTCAGGGTTGGTGTCCCGACAATTTGCACCTATTCATGTGTCTGTAACATGTTTGGTTACTTCGCAAATGTCGGTCATATCGATTTACATTACAATAAAACACAAAAAAAATCACTTTTTTTAGGTATATCTGAATTTATGTCAAATATTCTGCGCTACCCAGACAAAATATATTTTGAAATGAGTGCTGGGTTGGTGTCCCGACAATTTGCAGCTATCCATGTGTCTGTAACATGTTTGGTTACTTCGCAATTGTCGGTCATAACGATTTACATTACAATAAAACACTAAAAAATAGCTTTATTTTCTGGTATATCTGAATTTATGTCAAATATTCTGCGCTACCCAGACAAAATATATTTTGAAATTAGTTCAGGGTTGGTGTCCCGACAATTTGCACATATCCATGTGTCTGTAACATGTTTGGTTACTTCGCAAATGTCGGTCATATCGATTTACATTGCAATAAAACACAAACAAATGGCTTTTTTCTTTCGGTATATCTGAATTTATGTCAAATATTCTGCGCTACCCATATATTTTGAAATTAGTTCAGGGTTGGTGTCCCGACAATTTGCACCTATCCATGTGTCTGTAACATGTTTGGTTACTTCGCAAGTGTTGGTCATATCGATTTACATTACAATAAAACACTAAAAAATAGCTTTATTTTCCGGTATATCTGAATTTATGTCAAATATTCTGCGCTACCCAGACAAATTATATTTTGAAATTAGTTCAGAGATGGTTTCCCGACAATTTGCACCTATCCATGTGTCTGTAACATGTTTGGTTACTTCGCAAATGTCGGTCATATCGATTTACATTACAATAAAACACCAACAAATTTCTTTATTTTCCGGTATATCTGAATTCATGTCAAATATTCTGCGCTACCCAGACAAATTATATTTTTAAATTATTTCAGGGTTGGTGTCCCGACAATTTGCACCTATCCATGTGTCTGTAACATGTTTGGTTACTTCGCAAATGTCGGTCATATCGATTTACATTACAATAAAACATTAAAAAATAGCTTTATTTTTCAGTATATCTGAATTTATGTCAAATATTCTGCGCTACACAGACAAATTATATTTTGAAAGTAGTTCAGGGTTGGTGTCCCGACTATTTGCACCTATCCATGTGTCTGTAACATGTTGGTTACTTCGCAAATGTCGGTCATATCAATTTACATTACAATAAAACACAAAAAAAAAACACTTTATTTTTCGGTATATCTGAATTTATGTCAAATATTCTGCACTACCCAGACAAAATATATTTTGAAATTAGTGCAGGGTTGGTGTCCCGACAATTTGCACCTATCCATGTGTCTTTAACATGTTTGGTTACTTTGCAAATGTCGGTCATGAATATCGATTTACATTACAATAAAACATTAAAAATTGCTTTATTTTCTGGTATATCCGAATTTAGGTCAAATATTCTGCGCTACCCAGACAAAATATATTTTGAAATTTGTTCAGGGTTGGTGTCCCGACAATTTGCACCTATCCATGTGTCTGTAACATGTTTGGTTACTTCGCAAGTGTCGGTCATATCGATTTACATTACAATAAAACACTAAAAAATAGCTTTATTTTCCGGTATATCTGAATTTATGTCAAATATTCTGCGCTACCCAGACAAATTATATTTTAAAATTAGTTCAGGGATGGTTTCCCGACAATTTGCACCTATCCATGTGTCTGTAACATGTTTGGTTACTTCGCAAATGTCGGTCATATCGATTTACATTACAATAAAACACCAACAAATTTCTTTATTTTCCGGTATATCTGAATTCATGTCAAATATTCTGCGCTACCCAGACAAATTATATTTTTAAATTATTTCATTCAGGGTTGGTGTCCCGACAATTTGCACCTATCCATGTGTCTGTAACATGTTTGGTTACTTCGCAAATGTCGGTCATATCGATTTACATTACAATAAAAAACTAAAAAATAGCTTTATTTTTCAGTATATCTGAATTTATGTCAAATATTCTGCGCTACACAGACAAAATATATTTTGAAAGTAGTTCAGGGTTGGTGTCCCGACTATTTGCACCTATCCATGTGTCTGTAACATGTTGGTTACTTCGCAAATGTCGGTCATATCAATTTACATTACAATAAAACGCAAAAAAAAAACACTTTATTTTTCGGTATATCTGAATTTATGTCAAATATTCTGCGCTACCCAGACAAAATATATTTTGAAATTAGTGCAGGGTTGGTGTCCCGACAATTTGCACCTATCCATGTGTCTGTAACATGTTTGGTTACTTGCAAATGTCGGTCATGAATATCGATTTACATTACAATAAAACACTAAAAAATAGCTTTCATGATTTTCTGGTATATCCGAATTTAGGTCAAATATTTTGCGCTACCCAGACAAAATATATTTTGAAATTTGTTCAGGGTTGGTGTCCCGACAATTTGCACCTATCCATGTGTCTGTAACATGTTTGGTTACTTCGCAAATGTCGGTCATATCGATTTACATTACAATAAAACACTAAAGAATAGCTTTATTTTTCGGTATATCTGAATTTATGTCAAATATTCTGCGCTACCCAGACAAAATATATTTTGAAATTAGTTCAGGGTTGGTGTCCCGACAATTTTCACCTATCCAAGTGTCTGTAACATGTTTGGTTACTTCGCAAATGTTGGTCATGTCGATTTACATTACAATAAAACACACAAAAAAAAACACTTTATTTTTTGGTATATCTGAATTGATGTCAAATATTCTGCGCTACCCAGACAAAATATATTTTGAAATTAGTTCAGGGTTGATGTCCCGACAATTTGCACCTATCCATGTGTCTGTAACATGTTTGGTTACTTCGCAAATGTTGGTCATGTCGATTTACATTACAATAAAACACAAAAAAAAACACTTTATTTTTTGGTATATCTGAATTGATGTCAAATATTCTGCGCTACCCAGACAAAATATATTTTGAAATTAGTTCAGGGTTGATGTCCCGACAATTTTCACCTATCCAAGTGTCTGTAACATGTTTGGTTACTTCGCAAATGTTGGTCATGTCGATTTACATTACAATAAAACACACAAAAAAAAACACTTTATTTTTTGGTATATCTGAATTGATGTCAAATATTCTGCGCTACCCAGACAAACTATATTTTGAAATTAGTTCAGGGTTGATGTCCCGACAATTTGCACCTATCCATGTGTCTGTAACATGTTTGGTTACTTCGCAAATGTCGATAGATTCGATTTACATTACATTAAAACACCAACAAATAGCTTTATTTTTCGGTATATCTGAATTTATGTCAAATATTCTGTGCTACCCAGACAAAATATATTTTGAAATTAGTTCAGGATTAGTGTCCCGACAATTTGCACCTATCCATGTGTCCGTAACATGTTTGGTTACTTCGCAAATGTCGATAAATTTGATTTACATTACAATAAAACACCAAAAAATAGCCTGATTTTCCGGTATATCTGAATTTATGTCAAATATTCTTCGCTACCCAGACAAAATATATTTTGTAATTAGTTCAGGGTTGGTGTCCAGACAATTTGCACCTATAGAGCTTGTCCTCAAGATCCAAGAACTTGTCGGGCTTTTACAAAAAAAAACAAGTGTCCATAATTACACTCTGGTGCCCTGACCACAAACACATAGTAGGCAACGAGCTCGCAGACAAGAGGGCAGCCGAGGCGGAGTCATTGAACAAGTGAAATTGACAAATATTAAAAATAAAACATTTCCAGCAGACTGTCCTTTAAATTTGTCAGGTCTACATCTGTAGCCTATTTCACCAACATTGCAAAGTATACTTTTCTAGCAAAGTATACTTTGAGGGAGTAATCTTTTATTTTTCCTTGAAATGCATTATTTCATATAGAACTAACAACTGCATATATTTGATCATTAAAAGTATGCAGAATTATTATACTGAATATATTACATTATCACAGCCAAATTGGCTGTGATAATGTAATAAATTCAGTATAATAAAAATTAATAAATTTATCCTAAAATTGAAAATTTCTCCCTCAAAGTATATTTGCTAGAAAAGTATACTTTACAATGTTGGTGAAATAGGCTATACAGCTGATGTCTCTGTACAGGTAAAAAACAGCAACCAAGAGTGGTGCATCATGAAAAGCATGTACAGAGAGATGGACGACCACATCTGATCACTGATGTACGCCTAATGGTCCTCAATCCGGGTGGACGGACAGGTTCCAAGTCTGTGGCTTTGGACGTCAGCACGGACCAGTAAGTCTTGATGCCAGAAGCCAATTTCACCAATATGGTTACGTACAATTGTCTGACTGGTGCTGCTGCACGCCTGCGCCGGCGTAACATGTTTCAAGTCGAAAATACGAGCCGGATTCCTAACGAATTCCCATTCAGCTACATGCAGAAGATATTGCGTAAACATGTTTTCGACTAGTTTCTTGTGCCATTTTCTAGATGAAAAATGTGTGCATGGCAGCGCTCCAGATAAGCTTTGTATTTGCTTAAATACCCAATTAAAATTGACAAAAACCCAATTTAAATCAGAAGTAGCGAGTATTAAAATGCAATAAAAAAATTCTGGTACCTTTATCATGTTGCAGAAAACAATAAACAGACCACAAATATAGCATATTTTTCTTATTTTCCATGAAAACACATCTTGATATTTTATGAGAATTCTATTGATATGCCAAGACATGTTTTCATTTCGAAGCAAACTATTCAATAATTGCTGTCTGTTGATGTGTAAACAGTAGTGTGATTTTATGTTACCCAATTAAAATTTTGAAATACCCAATTGCTTCAGAAATGATGGAGTGACAATACTAAATTATTAATTCTTTATCTGGAGCACTGTATGCGATAAGTTTTAAGTAGAGCTGAGTGGCATCTCGACAGGAATCCTGTGCATTTTTCTATGTGACACATTTTACGCCGGCACCGGTGAGTTTTGCTAAGTGCAATTTCAGGAAGAAATGTTCAATTTATAATAGAAGCACATAAGGCCCTACAAAAGTACTTCTCAGATATCGTGGCGTCAGAAAAATCCTTGCACGTCGAGCCTTTTTATCATCATGGAGAAATAAAATTGTTCTGTAAATTCGCCACATGATCAATAAAAAATAATACCATGCAAAAATAGGTGATTTTCCACTTCTAAAGAATCTATAGAACATTTTTTCATCTGGCGACTTGAAAAATATCAGAAATGAACATATCTCAAACAATTTCTTTTTATTAAAACTCCACCCTCCTGCACCACATTCAGCAAACCCCTTGTCTGAGAACCAAAGTACTTTTTTATGGCCTAAGGCTAACGTTTTACAAAGGTTGTTTTCCAGAGCTCCAGATAAGGTACATATTTGCTTAAATACCCAATTAAAATTGCCAAAAACCCAATTGAAATCAGAAGTAGTGTATCAAAAAGCAATGAAAAAGTTTTGGTATCTTTATCAAGCTACAGAAAACAATAAACAGACCACAAATATAGCATATTTTTCTTATTTTTCCATGAAAACACACCTTTTGTAACTTTTCATCATACATGGTGGTGAAAAGACTTAGCCATTTTCATTGGTTTCCTCCTTATAGGAATCACGATTTGCTTGGTTTGGCCCTCAGGTACGTTTTTATCTTTAAATCTTTAGTTACCTTATTACTGATCCTACTGCTTTTGGGAGGGGCCAAGTGATTCTGGTGTGGCGAGGACCTGTCATAGGATCAGGATTATTCTGATTTCAGGGCTGAATATATCGTTTTGTTATTGTAAATATTCAGTTCTGATTTTGGGATTTTCACCCCTATTTGTACATGTACTTGAACATGTACATGTACTTGTACAGGTAATATATGGGATTTAGTACTAAACCCATTGACCTGGCCTTAAATGACCTTAGCTGTTGATAGGCCTTTAAACCCCAACAAACAAACAAACAAACTGGTGTTTTTGTGATGCTTACTTTAGCACATGACCATGATCATGTTAGGGTCAAATGCCTCGGCAGGCGCGACACCGCTTCCGTGGCGGAATTCTGGTTGTATTTCCATCCGTCTGTCCATACGTCGGTCATTCCATCAGATTTGCCATTGTTGGGTACCCACTATATCTACAACCGTAAGTCGGATTGACTTGAAACTGCATATACTTGTTGATCTTGATCTTTATTTTCATTATATAGCACACCCATGCTGCTTTCATGCCCGGCGGTATCCGTGAGCCCATGCTCACTTGCTCTACTGTCTGTTTCACGAAACCTGCCCAAATTTTACGGCCATATTAACAATGCAAAAACAATATTTATTTCCGATAATATTAAATTTTATCAAAATTTAAGAATGAGCCACCTTTTAATTTCGTGAAGTATTGATTTTATTACAAAAAATTAGTTCTCTGTGGGAATTCAACATGGGGGGGGAAGAGGTGATGAACCTGGAGGACTAGTCGAAAATCTTTTTTTCTTTGGGAAGTTGATTCTGAAACCTCGCTGGATAGCTTGTAAAGGATCTAACTAAGAACGCAAAAGTTAAATTTGTTAAATCCAGCATAGATATCTTCACTCTATCGGGATTTAACATGTGGAAATTGTTTTTTCACAATAAAATCAATATTGGACCGAATTTCACAAAATAAAAAGTAGGCTCATTGTTAAATGTGCTTTCCTTTAATATTATCAAAAACAAATATTGTTTTTGAATTGTTTATATAGCCATACAATTTGGGTAGATTTCATGAAACAGACAGTTTACTTGTATTATTTTCAGGGATTCCAGACCGAATCGCTATCTGTTCAACTGTGGCGAGAGTACCAGCAGGTTGGTCAAATGTGACTCAAGGTAAGTTGACAATCCAACCTGAGTTAGGGGCAATCCGGGAAAACACGGACATTGGACAAATACGGACATCTATTGATGTGTTCCCTACACAAGTAGTGTCATTTTCATTATGTTTGGTCCATTTAGCCGTTTTTAGGACATTTCCCGCGAATGTGACACATGCGGCTATGAGGTACACCCATATCAATGATGTTATGCACCTACTTTAGTGACGTTATACACACAACCTTTTACAAATGCCTTTGACTTTCAAATGTCGTAAGCATTTTTGAGCGGGAAAAATACACTCAAACTGGGTATATACCTTTTGAATGTGTTTAGTGAATTTTATTCCTACCAGTAAAGCAATTATTCCTAAGTTAATAACGCTATTCTATTCATTTACACAATGGGTAACAGAGATTTACAAAAACTATTAAATAATAACTTTTTTTCTTGTCTCTGTATTGAACCACCTCTCCACAGGTGCACCGAGGTTGTAATCCTCGTAGTTTATTGTTATTATGGTAATGTAAGCGGGCTGATTGTGTTGAAAACTTCTTAATTACTTTGTAAACACTCAGGAATTATGAGATTATATTAAATTAGGATACTGGCAGCCATCACACTAAGTGCATCCTTTGTAGGTAGACGATTTAGTCGGATAACGTTCCGATTTTCGTTGTATTGGTATAAATGATTACTGTCCAGGATGAATTGGGTTTTTCTGGTCCTGTTGTTGCACTCCGAGCTCCACACATCTTTTCGTAGTAGTAGCAGTTTCTTGTTTATATAGTGAATGTAGGTCTTTCCTATGTTATGGTATTCAGGACATCTGGTAACACTGTCCGTATTAAACCTATCATTTTTTGATTGACTACGGACAATTAATCTTGTCCGTATTTTACCATATCAAAATAGTATTCTGCAGTAACTTCGAGTCTGCATGCATATATTTTACTTAAATGATTCTAAGTTATAAACACTTATTAAATGAATTCTAGTAAGTATAGAGCCTAAAATTAAATTAAATATTCTTTTTGTCCGTATTTTCCCTTTCATAGTTTGCTATGTCCGTAATTTTCCGACTCTATGTCCGTAATTCCCCGGTCCGTGTCCGTAATTCACCGTTTTCAAGTACCTTCAATTATATGTAAAAGACGGGTTTTGTACGACCTAAAACACTGTATTTGAAATACGGACTAATAATTTTGACACCCTCGCAGATCACCATAGCGAGACCGTTATTATATTGCGATATACATCGTTATTATGACCACAAACATCAGCGTCTCCAGAATGTTGTCCGTAATTTCCCAGATTACCCCTACTAGATATGGGATTACATGGTTTCCGATCCTGATGTTCAGACGAGATGTAATCTGTGACATCGTTTTTGTCGCGCCTGTTTTCAGAAGGCGCCGTCCGAAATGTCAAAAACTTTGTACAAGCTCCGTTTCATGGTTTCACTTTAATATTACTTTACGGATTGCTTCAATATTTGGACTCTTGATACATGTAAGCATTAGGAACACACACATGCCGCCAATTCACATGACCTTGACATTTTTTACCTTCAAATGTTTGCTGAAACACTTAGCCATTTATTTGCGTCAAAAAGTTTGTACCGGTACAAGCTTCGTCATCATGCTATAACTTTAATATTACTTTGCGGATTGCTTTAATATTTGGAAACTTGATACATGTATGCATTAGGAACACACTCATGCCGCCAATTCACATGACCTTCACCTTTTTTACCTTCAAATTTTTGCTGAAACACTCATTTTTTTTGCGTCAAAAACTTTGTACCAGCTTCCTCATCCTGCTATAACTTTCATATTACTTGACGAATTCCTCCAATGCTTGACACTTGATACATGTAAGCATTTGGAACACACTAATTCTGTCATTCACATGACCTTGACCTTTTTTACCTTCACATTTTTGCGGAAACACTTGGCCATTTTCTTGCGTCAAAAAGTTTGTACAAGTTTTGTCATCATGATATAATTCCAGCACAAAAATATTTACACAATTCCCTAACATTTGATTGGCCCGTAGCAAATCTCTGTCCAAAATTTATATCCCAATAAACTCCCACGCCAAACTACTTTCCGTAACCGTGAGGCGCAGTTAAAATAATTCTTAAGAAAACGGAAAATAAACACATTTTCTTGATGAATTTATTTAAAATGCTGGAATTATAAGGAATGAATGGCCTTTTTGTTGAATTTATCGGGGATATAAACTTGGAAAAGTCGCGGGAATACTGGACGAGGCCTTCCGGCCTTCGTCCAGTATTCCCGCGACTTTTCCAAGTTTATACCCCGATAAATTCCACAAAAAGACCATTCATTCCTATAATAACTTTGACATTATTTGAGAGATTGCGTTACTATTTGGACACTTGATACATGTGAGCGGCTATGCAATTTTTGGGATCAAAATGTGGTAAATATGATCAAAATATGATACTTTCGCATACAATGTGTTGTAAATGGCTTTTGTAAGTGAAAATAACATATTTCGAATACAAATATGGGAGGGGGCTACTATTAGAGAGGGGGCTACTATTAGAATGAATATGGTAATCATGGAAAATTGTAGTGAATCAGGGTGGGGGGGGGGAATCAGGGAAATATATTGATGGTTGGTGGGGGGCGTGGGAATCAGGGAAATATGTCGATCAGGGAATTTATTTTTCAACATTCTGTGGCCACCCTGTGTTAGCAATTTCAACATAACAGGTTGCACATACAATCTTTCCACAACGCTACGGATTAAAATGAGCCAGCTCCTCGGGATCCACAGTGTTTGCCAGATGAAAAAGTGCTCATGCCCACTCAGTAGCCACAAAATGCCGGGTTATAATATAGGGAGACAGATAGTTTTGTTGTTGAGCCCGCTTGCGGGAAACGAGACATAGTGGTCACAATGACGTCCGGGTGTCCGTGCGTGCATGCTTGTATGCGTCCGTCCGAAATCTGCGTTAAAGTTTGTAATGCCTTATATCTCTGCAGTCCTAAGTCACATTGACTTCAAACTTCATTTGCTTATTAGTCGTCATCCATATATTCATACTGTATCCCACTCATCTGGCCCATGTGCCCAAGATCAAGGTCAAATTACTTAGAAATTTGTGTTAAATTTGTGTTAAATTTTTGTTAAAGTTTTCAGATACCTACTAACTATGTAACCGTAAATCAGATTTGCTTGAAAATCTGTATCCTTATTGGTCTGACGTCATCAATATATTCATTCTGTGTCCCACTCATGCGGCTCCTGTGCCCCAAGGTCAAGGTCAAATGACTTAGAAGTTTGCGTTAAAGTTTTTTTTCCAAATTTGCATTAACCCTTACATCGCTATCTTTTCTTTTGTCTGCTGTTTATTTTCTATTTTCCATTTTTATCATAAAAAACATGCTTTGACAGCACTTTCGAATAATTTACAACGTGCTTTGACAGCACCTGAGAATCGTTTCCATTGGAAATTATTCTGAAATGCTGTCAAACCATGTTTTTATTGAGAAATAAGTTGAGATATGAAAGCAACAGTAGACGACAATTGTTGCGTTTTAGCGGTCTAAGTGTTAATTTGAAGTGATGGGTTACATTTCTCTTTACATACAAAGGTTTAACTCTTTGACTGCTAGCGGTGACAATAACATCCAACAATTTAGGAGTATTTTTAGCTCACCTGAGCGAAGCTCATGTGAGCTATTGTTACCGCAATGTGTCCGTCGTCGTCCGTCATCGTCCGTCGTCGTCCGTCGTCGTCGTCCGTGAACATTTTCAAACGTCTTCTCCTCGGTAACCATTGGGCCTATGGTCACCAAACTTCATGGTCATGGTCCTTAGGTAGGGGGATTACAAAATTGTTAAAATGACGTCATTACGTAATCCAAGATGGCCGCCATCTAAAAATAGCACAAATTCTTCAAAAATCTTCTTCTCAAGAACCGCCAACCGGATTTCGACAAAACTTGGTAGGAATGATCAATGTACAATGCTCTTTCGAAGTTGTTAAAATGGTGACCCCAGGGTCAAAAATGGGTGTGGCCCGTGGGGTCAAATTGGGGTCAAATTTTATTTTTGACTAAATATGGTCATATCATATATCAAATCGAAGGTATCAACAAGGCGATCACTCTGGTGCATTTTTTGTCGAAATCGGATGGTTATGTCATCCAAGATGGCCGCCGAAAGGTCAAAAGGTCGTTCTTTTATTAGAGATTTCAAAATTCTTCTTCACATGAACTGCTTGGCCCATGGTAGCCAAACTTAAAAGTTATGGTCCATGGGTGAAGCCTTTTCAGATTTGTTAAAATGGAGGTCATCGCTAATCCACGATGGCCGCCGTCTAAAAATAGCATAAATTTTTAAAAAATCTTCTTCTCATGAACCGCTTGCCGGTTTATTTTCGACGAAACTTGGTAGGAATGATCGATGTACATTGCTCTTTCAAAGTTGTTAAAATGGTGACCCCGGGGTCAAAAATGGGCGTGGCCCATGGGGTCAAATTGGGGTCAAATTTTATTTTTGACCGAATATGGTCATGTCATATATCAAATTGAAGGTATCAATGAGGCGGTCACTCTGGTGCATTTTCTGTCGAAATCGGATTGTTATGTCATCCAAGATGGCCGCCGAAAGGTCAAAAGGTCGTTCTTTTATTAGAGATTTCAAAATTCTTCTTCACATGAACCGCTTGGCCCATGGTAGCCAAACTTAAAAGTCGGTCCATGTGTGAAGCCTTTTCAGATTTGTTAAAATGGAGGTCATCGCTAATCCAAGATGGCCGCCGTCTAAAAATAGCATAAATTCTTAAAAAATCTTCTTCTCATGAACCGCTAGCCTGATTTCGACGAAACTTGGTAGGAATGATCGATGTACAATGCTCTTTCAAAGTTGTTAAAATGGTGACCCCGGGGTCAAAATTGGGCGTGGCCCGTGGGGTCAAATTTTATTTTTGACCGAATATGGTCATGTTATATATCAAATCGAAGGTATCAATGAGGCGATCACTCTGGTACATGTTTTGTCCAAATCGGATTGTTATGTCATCCAAGATGGCCGCCGAAATGTCAAAAGGTCGTTCTTTTATTAGAGATTTCAAAATTCTTCTTCACATGAACTGCTTGGCCCATGGTAGCCAAACTTAAAAGTTATGGTCCATGGGTGAAGCCTTTTCAGATTTGTTAAAATGGAGGTCATCGCTAATCCAAGATGGCCGCCGTCTAAAAAATAGCATAAATTCTTAAAAAATCTTCTTCTCATGAACCGCTAGCCGGATTTCGACGAAACTTGGTAGGAATGATCGATGTACATTGCTCTTTGAAAGTTGTTAAAATGGTGACCCCGGGTTCCAAAATGGGCGTGGCCCGTGGGGTCAAATTGGGGTCAAATTTTATTTTTGACTGAATATGGTCATGTCATATATCAAATTGAAGGTATCAATGAGGCAATCACTCTGGTGCAATATTTGTCGGAATCGGATGATTATGTCATCCATGATGGCCACCAAAAGGTCCATTTATTCAAGATTTTTAACGTCTTTTTCTCAGACGCTGGGTGAAGCATTTTCAGATTTTGTAAAATGAGAGTCATCGCTTAATCCAAGATGACCGCCATCTAAAAATAGCACAATTTTTTTAAAACACATGAACTCAATGTCACATTCTCCTCTGGTGTTCATGGAGTCAGGTGAGCGAATTAGGGCCATCATGGCCCTCTTGTTCTTATTTCTTTCTGTACATGTATCTTTTCCTTGTTTCTCTCTGTAGATATGTCATGGAATTTCTCCTCCGACTCAATTCTAATGAAATTCCAATACGTATTCATGATATTTACAGGGATAAATAAAAGAAAATATAATGAATTGCCATTTGATAATTTTGAACTATTTATAGCCCACAAGTTTCCCAGCATGCAATGAGTTAACTGGTTATATGTGACGAGCCAAGTGATTTTGTACGTATGAAAATGTGTGATGTTTCATGAAAAATATTTACAGAAACTGTGATATTTTCTGTAAAGACGTCGTAAGTTTGCAGAATTTTCAAGAGCAACTTTTGACATCATTTATGAAACATATCACATGGTTTGTCTCGTAATTATGTCGTTCTAACATCTGATGTGGCTGTGACTGGAGAAATGGGGCTTATGGGTTTTGCGGCCAGTGCAGGGGGCCGTTTCACTAAACTTTGTACGACTAAAATGTTTGTAAGTGCAACATTATGATAGTCTGTAAATTTCACAATAGCAATGTTTTCTTTTAAACAATTATTGAATTTACATTTATTGAGCATAGGCTGCATATGCAGCCTATGCTCAATAAATGTAAATCCATCAATTGAATTTTCCAGATGATCCTAAATTTGCACTGACGAACATTTTAGTCGTACAAAGTTTAGTGAAACGGGTCCCAGATCCTGATCAGCATGTTCATCCCATAAAGCCCCATTTCTCCAGTCACAGCCACAAATTACATACTCGGTTACCAAACAATGTCATTCACGTGAAACTGCCAGAACTTTACAGGACATTCGGTCTCGTAAACTTGAAATTTACCAGACCAAAAAAAACATTGATAGAAAATAAATTTGATATTGATTTTATAAACAGAAATGGGCATACCAAAAGGAACAAGTGAATTGAATCTTGGAAAAGAAATTTACTTTTTTTTTTTACTTTTACTGTCGGACTTGCTCCGATTTTACCGGAGATGTCCGTCGGTCCGACGAGTTTCGCGTAGACTGTGATACCATTCTTCTATTGTTTCAGAAGACATCGAATAAGAGACAACCATTTCCAACATCTATTTGTTACGGACACGTCATGGCGCAACGTTGGTGGCGTAATGAGTAATATATCTGACATATGGCTGCGACTGGAGAAATGGGACTTATAAGATTTGTGTCAGTGTAGCTCCAGTAGCCGATTTCACCAACATTGCAAAGTATACTGATCTAGCAAAGTATACTTTGAGGGAGTAATCATTTATTTTTCCCGAAATGCATTATTTCATATAGAACTGCATAAATTATATTTGATGATTAAAAGTATGCAGAATTATTATACTGAATTTATTACATTATCACAGCCATTTTGGCTGTGATAATGTAATAAATTCAGTATAATAAAAATTAATAAATGTATCCTAAAGCTGAAAATTTCTCCCTCAAAGTATACTTTGATAGAAAAGTATACTGATCAAATAGCACATTCCTGTAGCCTGATAAAAAAAACTGTATTGCTTGTTAGAAGCATCACTGGTGTTTCATTGATGAAATGGCAAATAGTGCAGATCCTGATCACATGCTGATCTGGATGTACATTGGTTACACAACTCATACTCCCCATTTCTCCAGTCACTGCCACCGTTAACTAACGTGTTAAAATTTAACTTATTGTTTCATTGGTAATCTTTTTCAATCCCAGTAGCATTTTCCCAAGCCTCCGTCTGTGGATGTAAACAGAGCTCCAGATAAGCTGCGTATTTGCTTAATACCCAACTAAAACTAAAAACCCAATTGAAATCAGAAGTAGCGAGTATCAGAAAGCAATAAAAAGATTTGTGGTACCTTTATAAAGCTGCAGCAAACAATTAACAGACCACAAGTATAGCATAGTATTTTTTTGTTATTTTCCATGAAAACACATCTTGGTATTTCATTAGAATTGTCTCCAAGGAGACAATTCTAATGAAATGCCAAAACATGTTTTCATTTCGAAACTAACTATTCAATAATTGCTGTCTGTTGATGTGTAAACAGTAGTGTGATTTTATTTTACCCAATTCAAATTTTGATAATACTCAATTGCTTCAGAAATGATGGAGTGATAATACTCAATTACCGGTACTAATTCCTTATCTGGAGCCCTGATGTAAAACAAAAACTGAATTTGGAACTACATGTAGTACGTACATAGACGATCTTACATGAGTAATCAGGCGCGGATCCAGGATTTCGGGTTAGGGGGTGGGGGGGGGGTGTAACTATTTGCAATATTTAACTATATTATCGAACAAGCTATGCTCGTTCGATAATATAGTCAAGTATTGGAAAATAGTCGAGGGATAGCGCTAGGGGGGTCCGGGGTCATCCCCCCCCCCCCGTAAGTATACCCCCACAAACGAAGTTTGAGGGGGTATATAGGAGTCAGCTTGTCGGTCGGTCTGTTGGAAATTCCCTTCCGCTCTATATCTTCTACACCAATGCATGGATTATCAAATGGCTTGGCACAAATGTTTCTCATGATAAGAAGGTGTGTCGTGATCAATAACCACGCACCTACGTCCAATGTCAAGGTCACAGTTGAAGGTCAAAGGTCAAACCTATTGAAATTCCCTTCCGCTCTATATCTTCTACACCGATGCATGTATTATCAAATGCCTTGGCACAAATGTTTCTCAGGATGAGAAGGTGTGTCGCGATCAATAACCATGCACCTACGTCCAAGGTCACAGTTGAAGGTCAAAGGTCAAACCTATTGAAATTCCCTTCCGCTCTATATATTCTACACCGATGCATGGATTATCAAATGCCTTGGCACAAATGTTTCTCAGGATGAGAAGGTCTGTCAGGATCAATAACCACACACCTACGTCCAAGGTCAAGGTCACAGTTGAAGGTCAAAGGTCAAACCTATCGAAATTCCCTTCCGCTCTATATCTTCTACACGATGCATGGATTATCAAATGGCTTGGCACAAATGTTTCTCATGATGAGAAGGTGTGTCGCGATCAATAACCACGCACCTACGTCCAAGGTCAAGGTCACAGTTGAAGGTCAAAAGTCAAACCTATTACAGGCGGCAGACAGATAAACTGCATAGTTTGTGTACACAACTCCTCTGAAATCGTTCAGTGGATTGATCTGAAACTATGCACACTTTTTATGCCGAACAAATATTTTTTTTACACTTTTTTTCCCTTCTGTTCTTTGTCAACATGGCACCATGACGACCTCCTCGAGCATAGCTCGACAATGCAATCTCATTTTCATTGACCACGTACGCAGTTAAAAGGTCAATATCACACATCTCTAAGGCCAGCATTAAATAATGATCATGAAATTTTTATTCAAACCTATTAAACTCTTCTAATTTTAAGCTATTTGTAAGTCAAACTCTTTGTGGGGGTATTATGATCACTCCTGTGATAGTTCTATTTTTTTTTAAATATACATCGCATTTCCTGCGTTCTGACGCATTTTGGAGCAAAAATATTGACACTGTCACAGTATGTTTAGACATGATTTTTGATTGAAAACGTTTAAATTTTGAAACAATAAGACAACGACCGAAAAATGCATGGAAAACATGGCACTTGGCATGAAACGTGCTTTGTAACTTGTAAAAAATCTTTACTCGGCAAATGTTGGGGGGGGAGGGGAAGCGCGCCGGGTCCGCCCCCCCCCCCCCCCTGAATCCGCCCATGGTAATGAATTAATATGACATTTATTAAACATGTTTACTTATTTCATACAAAACGTACCTTGTGAAATCAGTCAACATTAAGTTTAATAAATATCATATTAAATCAACACAAATGTTAGATTCTATTCATTGCATAAGTAGTTGAAGATGTATTGATTACCTAACATGTGTTCTGTAGTGGGCCCATTTGCATGTTTATTACACTATAGTCTGTTGCCCAAATTTTACGGCCATATAAACAATTCAAAAACCATATTTTTTTCGATAATATTAAATTAAAGGACAATTTTAGAATGAGCCTTCTTTTTATTTCGTGAAATTTGGTCAAATATTGATTTTATTACGAAAACAAAATTTCCCCATGTTAAATCCCCATAGACATCTTCACGGATGTCTATGGGGATTTAACATGGGGACATTTTTTAGAATTTCAGAAATACTGGACCGATTTTTAAAATTTAACTTTTGTTTTCTTAGTTAGATCATTTCCAAGCTATCTAGCTAGGTTTCGGAGTCAATTTCCAAAACAAATTGTTTTTTTACTCCTCCCACAAGTCTTCTACCTCTTTTCCCCCCATGTTAAATTCCCATAGAGAAATAAACAATTTTTCGTAATAAAACCAATATTTGACAAAATTTCACGAAATAAAAAGAAGGCTCATTCTTAAATTTTGCTTTAATTTAATATTATCGAAAAAAAATAATTGTTTTTGCATTGTTTATATAGCCGTAAAATTTGGGCAGGTTTCGTGCATTATGGTTTTATTATAGTCTGTATTATTATATTGATTGCCCGTAGCAAGTAAACTCCCATGCCGAACTACTTTCCGTAACCGTGAGGCGTAGTTCAAATAATTCTTAATAAAACGGAAAATAAACACATTTTCTTGATGAATTTATTTCAAATGCTGGAATTATAAGGAATGAATGGCCTTTTTGTGGAATTTATCGGGGATATAAATTTGGAAAAGTCGCGGGAATACTGGCCTTCGTCCAGTATTCCCGCGACTTTTCCAAGTTTATACCGCGATATATTCCACAAAAAGGCCATTCATTCCTATAATAAACAAAGAAACATTCAATATTACACTGTGAATGTATTGCCTGATAGATAAACTTGATATCAAAAGAGGTATCCAGACAATAAACCCTTGGACATAACCCCTTTGTGTAAAAATTACCACATGGACATAACCCCCTTCTCAGTTTTTACAAGGTGGCCAAAAACCACCTTCATTGTTTTTGCAAGTTGGACAAAATACGCTATATAATTTCTACAGGGTGGACAGAACCGCCTCACCCCACCCTCATTTGAATGAATCTTTACAAATATAATGAATATATTGGTGTATATTGTGTATAATTCTAAGATTGAAAGTTTAGTAGCATAATATATGTCATTAGTAATAATAAACCAAAAAACAAAAGTTTTATTCATCCCAGAAATTAATGGTTTTAAGTGTAGAAATAATAAGGGGGGTTTTGTCCAACTTGCAAATATGATGAAGGTGATTATGTCCACCTTGTAAAAACAACGAAGGGTGTTTTGCCCACCCTGTACAAATCATGAAGGGGGTGGGGGGGTTATGTCCATGTGGTCATTTTCACACATTTTCAAACATTTTCACACATTTTCACACATTTTCACACAGGGTTTTGTCCTTCATTCATCAAAATACACACTAGCATGGTATTGTCTATTTATTTCAGCCATTCTGTTGGACATGATGAGCATCCTGGATAAAAATACTTTTTTGTTCACCCTACATGGGCCTCCGGGATTGGTTAGTATACACACTGCTAAACTCTGCGCTGGTGTAAATTGTTTCACATAGTCGCAATATTCCTGACAAATTCCCTCCCATTCACCTACATGCAAACGTTACTGCATTTGTGGATGTGACTGGAGCAATGGGGCTTATGGGTTTCACGACCAGTGGAGATCGAGATCAGCCTGCACATTCTGATCAGGCAATACATTTCGTTTTCGCTAACCAATTATAACCCTCACTACGATGTAGACGGAAATTGTCGTCTGCTGTTTTTCACTTTTGCCTTAATTCTTAACCAAAAAAAAAACAGAACTGTTTTGACAGCACATGAGAATCGTCTCCAGTGGAGACGATTCTCATGCGCTGTCGAAACAGGTTTTTGTCGAGAAAAATTGAAAATAAAACATTTCCAGCAGCAGACACAATTTAACTCAACGTAGTAAGGGTTAACCAAATTGTGAATTGGCTTTAGCTGGAACATAATGAAGCTGCTTCCAAAAAAAGAAATTCTGCACGATCTCACCTCAGACTATTTTTTTTCTGCTTCAATGCCTTGGTCATTTTCAATGTTATGTTTTCTTTAAGTCCATTTGTCACCCACTGTAACAGCCACAACCATCAAACCTGGACTATCATCTGCTAGTGGTGTACACCGGAAACTACAGTAAGCCATATGACCTTCTTTGACCTTGACCTACTTCGTTTGATAGTCATTTTCAATGTTAAGAGTTTGTGTTGAAATCCGTTTGTAACTCACTGTAACAGCTACTTGGACTTCATCTGCTAATATTTACACTGTCCTTACATTCATAATGGAAACGCCCATTCAACGTATTGCGTTTATATCCCAGTACATTACATTAGCCAAACGTGAGGTCGCGCGATGTTGATTCGCTAAAGTTTGTTTGACGTCATTAAAATGCATGACGTTCATCTTCGTTGTCAATAACGTCACGCTATTGACCGGCAAAGTTGCTGTTCCAGCAACTGCGACAAAATTACGTAAAAGAATATTTTTCTTCATTTTGACGCCATAGTTATTTACAATTTTGAATCAGAAAATGCAGTGTAAATATAAGTAATAAAACCATGGGCTGTTGCGTTTACTATGGTTCACAATACATTTGGTCCGTTTAAAGTTTGTGAGGAGTCCTTCAGACTTCATGCACTTTAAGCAGACCAAATGTATTATGCACCACAGTAAACGCAACTGTTTAAAGTTTGCGAAGAGTCCTTCCGTCTCCTCGCAAACCTTTAAACAGACCAAATGTATTGTTCACCACCGTAAACGCAACCGCCCATGGTTTTATTCCTTAAGTGGTGTACACCAGAAGCTGAAGTACCGCAAATGACCATTTGACCTTCGTTTTCAGTATCAATTAACTTGGTCATGATTTTCTGATAATTCCAGCACAAAAATATTTACACAATTCCCTAACATTTGATTGGCCCGTAGCAAGTCTCTGTCCAAAATTTATATCCCAGTAAACTCCCACGCCGAATTACTTTCCGTAACCGTGAGGCGCAGTTAAAACAATTCTTAAGAAAACGGAAAATAAACACATTTTCTTGATGAATTTATTTCAAATGCTGGAATTATATGGAATGAATGGCCTTTTTGTGGAATTTATCGAGGATATAAACTTGGAAAAGTCGCGGGAATACTGCTCGTCACGAGGCCTTCCGGCCGTCGGACTTTGATAAATACTTCGAGTAAACCGAAGTTCGTCGTAGCGAAATCTGAACAGGACCTCGAAATATTGCCATACACGTTACGGGACGCAACTCGCATACGACCTGTTAGGATTAATTTTGCCTCGATCCTTAATCAGTTATTGATCACTGGTGATTAAATCAGATGAGCTAAGTTTAATTGGTGTCGAGGAAATCACCTTTAGCACTTATTCAATGTTTGTTTACACAGGTTTACACAGGTAAACAAGTCCAGTCTTTGATCCGGTAAATTGGTGCCGCGAATTCACACTTCGACCGCAAACTGACACTTCGACTTAACGAGAGTGAAATACCACACATTTCTGTTTTCGAGACCTAACAATTAGTTTGAATTGGCGAAAATTTGACGTAACGAAATTCGACGTAACAGTAGCAAGTTACATTGAAAATAATAGGATCTGAAACGGGACTTGGACACAAATTTGACGTAACGAGGGAATTCGACTTAACCGACTTTGAGTAAACGAATGTAGACTGTACTTAGAAATGTGCGTTAAAGATTTCGGCTACCTATTATCTCTGCAACGGGAAGTCGGATTGACTTCAAACTTCATATACGGTACTTCCGTATCATCATCCATATTTACATTTCATACCACACCCATGCGGCTTTCATGGCCAAGGTCATGGTCAAATTACTTAGAAATTTGCGTCTGTAAGATTTGTGTTAAAGTTTTTTTGTACCCATTATCTCTGCAACGATTTAATAGTCGGATTGACTTGAAACTTCATCTACCTCCGTATCATCATCCATATTTTCATTCCATACCACACCCATGCGGCCTTCATGTCCAAGGTCAAGGTCAAATTACTCGGAAAATTGCTTCCGTAAGATTTACGGTATAGTTTTCGGGTACCCATTATCTCTGCAATGTAAGTCGGATCAACTTCAAACTTCATATACAATGTACCTCTTTATCATTACGTAATATGCAGCTCAGTGGCTGAGAATAGAGAAAGTGAGCAGGGACCTTGATGGATTTACATTTAGCCTATGCTCAATAAATGTAAATCCATTAAGGTCCCTGCTCACTTTCTCTAGTTTACAAATACTTTAAGGCCTACATGTATATTCTCAGCCACTGAGCTGCATATTCTATTTCCTGACCGAATTGACTCCAGTAGCCTATTTCACCAACATTGCAAAGTATACTTTCCTAGCAAAGTATACTTTGAGGGAGAAATTTTAAATTTTAAGATAAATTTATTAATTTTTATTATACTGAATTTATTACATTATCACAGCCATTTTGGCTGTGATAATGTAATAAATGCAGTATAATAATTCTGCATAGTTTTAATCATCAAATATGTGCAGTGGTTAGTTCTATATGAAATCATGCATATTGGGAAAATCAATGATTACTCCCTCAAAGTATACTTTGCTAGATAAGTATACTTTGCAATTTTGATGAAATCGGCTACTGCATGGCTACAGATGTGTACGGCGGGATGAAGTTGTCCTTAGTCGGTTACGCATTGGAAATACACGACTAATGCATCTAACATATTATTTTAGTCTTATTCTTTTTTTCAACTAAATTGCTTGGCCCTAAATGATACCCTTTTGTGTTGGTGGGCTGTTAAGCACCATTCCATTCCTATTTCTCGACTTTTACCAGGTAACCTGCCCTGACCGAATACGTACTGACTGATAGATAACATATTGTTGTATCAGGCATTGACCTAATACAAACATCCGGGTTACACCGAATTGAAAACTAACGTTCCATTGGTTGAATGACGTCACATGACGTTACCAAATGACGTCAGTGAAATTACGCAACGTAAACGACGTGATTTGTGGCCTCGTATTCACTATATATCGCCCTTGTTCCTTGTATTTTCAGAATGGCGTGTCAAACAGCGGCGTCGTGAAATTTGTTTATTCCGGTTTACCCACCGACCTCCGGGACATAGCCACAATCGGTACGTTTCACCCCTAAGTAACTGGAATGGATTTGAATGTGTTAATTTTGCATCCAATCCAACCGTCGCAAAATGATTTTCAGACTAGTCCATTTATGAAAGGGACTCAAAAACTTTTCTTGCAAGGTATACTTTGAGAGAGTAATCATTTATTTTTCCCGAAATGCATTATTTCATATAGAACTAACGACTGTATGTATTTAATGATTAAAAGTATGCAACATTATTATACTGAAATTATTACATTATCACAGCCAAAATGGCTGTGATAATGTAATAAATTCAGTATAATAAAAATTAATAAATTTATCCTTAATTTGAAAATTTCTCCCTCAAAGTATACTTTGCTAGAAAAGTATACTTTGCAATGTTGGTGAAATATGCTACAGAAGTCTAGGCGACTTACAATTGTACTGTACTTGAGTTTTAGGATAGTTGAAGGGTTAATTGTTCTGTACATTTATCAAATCAAGTGGTTACAGTGGATGAATCTATTATTAAATATCTTGGATTGGAGCTGTTGTTCTATCCTCCATATTTGCTCAATATTGCCCCTTGTGATTTCTTTTTTTTAATCCGTACACAAAATGTTACTGCCGGTATGCCAGGTGTTATGTTTGAACAAAGGTAAATTCCATGGCCTGACCGCTGTTGGAAGTGCATACAGTACTTAGTTTGAAAAATAACTCGTTGTGCAAGCACTAAATAAAATAAAAGACATGTTCTTCTATTGAACAATAAGGAGCATATTACTTATGGAGCCGTATATCGCGTGATGAACTTGCGTTGGTAACAATAAAAATGTTAAACACCAATAAACAAACAAACAAACAAACTACACTGTTTGCAAATATTAAGAAAGTCGTCTCTAGTGTTGAAAGGGTTAATAGTGATGATATTAAATCTTCACTCACATAGTATCCTCAATACAGATGTGAAGCCCCTCGAATCGGGCTCCCACGTGGACAACTTTGTTGAAGTACAATACGTCCCCTTGCGGAAGGAGAATCATGCAACATCGACCGAGTTGGCACAGGCTGGTACTGAAGAGGCTCCACTGAGTTCCGATGATGATCTCATTGTGGCTTATATTGTAAAGGTTAGTCGTAACGGGTCAACTCATCAAACTTTCTTAGGCACATGACCCGTTGTCCCAGAGTTTTCCCATCCGAAATAGTTTCCCCCATTCACCTGCTCAGTACCATGATTTAGAAAAAAATCCAACTGCAAATGAGTTATATTCCACCAGTATGAGTATTGCCATCAGTGTTTTTTCTAGAATTACCCTTTTGGGGATCATAGCTGACCCCTTGTAAAATTCTGAGGGTCAAATCTGAAATTTAAGGGTCATAAGCAATAAATTAAAAAAGCAAAAATATTCGTTACTTGCAGGGTATTGTAATAATGTTTTTCTTGCAGTTTTGTCCATGTTTGGCCACAATGTGTGTTTAGGGATGGTGCTTTATTTTGCAATAATTCCAGCACAAAAATATTTACACAATTCCCTAACATTTGATTGGTCCGTTGCAAGTCTCCGTCCAAAATTTATATCCCAGTAAACTCCATGCCGAACTACTTTCCATAACCGTCAGGCGCAGTTAAAATAATTCTTAAGAAAACGGAAAATAAACACATTTTCTTGATGAATTTATTTCAAATGCTGGAATTATAAGGAATGAATGGCCTTTTTGTGGAATTTATCGGGGATATAAACTTGGAAAAGTCGCGGGAATTCCCGCGACTTTTGCAAGTTTATCACAAAAAGGCCATTCATTCCTATATACGACCCACGTCCGACACCCAATGTCACTGATGACTTATGTTCACCTTGATTGTAAGTTTTTGTTATTATCAAGGCTGCCAGCGACGTGATTAGCTCAGTGATAACGATGGCTTTGTTAATATATGGCCGCCAGGTTGGATTTCTCGAACTGCTCAAGGGTGACAACTCGATATCACCCAGGGAATTATTATCCCCTCGCCGATAGGCAAGAGGGGATATTGCGTTAGTTCATGTACGTACTTGCGTTAGTAACACCTTTCATTTTTCAATAACTTGTGAACCGCTTCATTGATTTTGATATTATTTGGCCACAATGTGGGTCTAGGGATACTGCTTTGCATGTGGGCATGTACCTTTAAAGGTACATGTACATGCCCACTCACTAAGCACAAAATGTTCATTTTAGGAGTTAAATAAGTGTATAATTATGTCACTATTCCACCAGTTCAAAAAATTAGTGACACAATTATACACTTATTTAATTGTTGTGCCTACTGGGTGGGTATGTAAGGCTGCCAGCGAGGGGATTAGCTTCGTTTCACATTGCCTGTTCTTGTTAAGAATGCCCTAACAAGCAATAATCGGCAAAGAAAGAAGTTTGGTCCCACAACAATTCCTCCAAACTATACAATATGACAGGATACAAAAATGGGGGTTTGATATTTTGGTAGTCAAACAACCCGACTGCTACACATATGTTCCTGACCATCTTCCAATATGCCTTCAGTGGCAGCTTTCGGTTTTAATGGCAGTTTTTATTTGTCTGACTTTCTGCTGTTTTTTAGCTCGACTATTCGAAGAATAAGTAGAGCTTATGTTGTCACCCCGGCGTCGGTTTCGGCGTCGGCGTGACTGTGTCACGACTTGGTTAAGGTTTTTAGTCAAGCTTGTATATGGAATACTACTGGCCCTACACCCACCATACTTGGACAACTTCATCTCATAGTGATGTACATCAATAACCCCTGATCTATATTTGACCTTCACCTACATTTCCTCTTGAATTACTTACTTAATTCCCCTTGGTTAACGTTTTTAGTCAAGCTGGTACATGGAATACTATTGTGCATACAGACACCATATTTGGACAACCTTTTCTCATAGGGATGTACATCAATAACCCCTGATCTATATTTGACCTTGACCTACATTTCCTCTTCAATTACTTAGTTAATTTCCCCTTGGTTATGGTTTTTAGTCAAGCTTGTATATGGAATACTACTGGCCCTACACCCACCATACTTGGACAACTTCATCTCCTAGTGATGTGCATCAATAACCTCTGACCTATATTTGACCACCTCATTTCCTACTTATTTACTACTTGAATTACTTACTTAATTCCCCTTGGTTAACGTTTTTACTCAACCTTGGTTAAGGTTTTTAATCAAGCTTGTACATGGAATACTATTGTGCATCCAGACACCATACTTGGATAACTTTTTCTCATAGGGATGTACATCAATAACCCCTGACCTTTATTTTACCTTCACCTACATTTAACATTGAATTACTTGGTTAATGTTTATAGTCAAGCTTGTATATGGAATTCTCCTGGGCCTACATCAACCATACTTGGACAACTTCATCTCCTAGTGATGTACATCAATAATCCCTGACCTATATTTAACCTACTTTTATCCTTGGATTACTTAGTTATTTCCCCTTGGTTACGGTTTTTAGTCAAGCTTGTATATGGAATACTCCTGGGCCTACAGAAACCATACTTGGAAAACTTCATCTCCTTGGTTAAGGTTTTTATGCAGGCCGCAGCCACCTTCTTTGTCAAGCTATGTGTACATCGACAACCCTCGTAGTTGAGCTATGTTGTTCTCCTACAGCTCTTGTTTTGGAGGTAATTATGTAAATTGTAACCATTTTGTCGTTCATGCTGCGCTTTCTTCACCTCTGCTATACATTATAGGTGAAGCCAGAGAATGTCATGGCATCTTTTCCCATGTCGCCGGTATTAGGTAAGATATACAGAGATAACCTCTATCTTTTCCTGTTATCATGTTTGTCAAGCAAGGCTAGGAAACTCGTATCGCTTCTGAGCCAAGCCAGATGGAGAATACCAAGCTAGTGGCAGCTAACAAAATCACTCTCATTTGAGACACGCCTTGCGATTTTGTACATACGGACATCTGCATAATTCCATGAAATCCATTTACAAAATTTACAATATTTTTCATAAATAAAGTAAAAAGTTGAATTATTGAGTACATGTACATGCGGAATTATATTCCGCATGTACTCTGAAAATGTTGTCAACTTTTGATGCCATTTACAACGTATTTCATGAAATTACACAGATGTCCGAAGGTACAAAATTGTTACCTGGTAGCTGAATTAGGTTATTGCCCATTATAAAAGTAGTAAGATTATTACTGATCCTACTGCTTTTGGGAGGGGGCCAAGTGATTCTGGTCTGACGAGGACCTG
Source organism: Conchocele bisecta (assembly GCA_029237695.1). Taxonomy (NCBI): domain Eukaryota; kingdom Metazoa; phylum Mollusca; class Bivalvia; order Lucinida; family Thyasiridae; genus Conchocele; species Conchocele bisecta. Next base: position 112,115,279 of record CM055267.1, on the reverse strand, counting down.
ACATCAGATCAGGATTATTCTGATTTCAGGGCTGAATATATAGTGTTTTTAGCTCACCTGAGCAAAGCTCATGTGAGCTATTGTTACCGCAATGTGTCCGTCGTCCGTCATCGTCGTCCGTCGTCGTCCGTCGTCCGTGAACATTTTCAAACGTCTTCTCCTCGGTAACCATTTGGTCTATAGTCACCAAACTTCATGGTCATGGTCCTTAGGTAGGGGGATTACAAAATTGTTAAAATGACGTCATTACGTAATCCAAGATGGCCGCCGTCTAAAAATAGCACAAATTCTTAAAAAATCTTCTTCTCAAGAACCGCAAACCGGATTTCGACAAAACTTGGTAGGAATGATCGATGTACATTACTCTTTCAAAGTTGTTAAAATGGTGACCCTGGGGTCAAAAATGGGCGTGGCCCGTGGGGTCAAATTGGGGTCAAATTTTATTTTTGACTGAATATGGTCATTTCATATATCAAATTGAAGGTATCAATGAGGCGATCACTCTGGTGCATTTTTTGTCGAAATCGGATTGTTATGTCATCCAAGATGGCCGCCGAAAGGTCAAAAGGTCGTTCTTTTATTAGAGATTTCAAAATTCTTCTTCACATGAACCGCTTGCCCATGGTAGCCAAACTTAAAAATTATGTCCATGGGTGAAGCCTATTATTTGTTAAAATGGAGGTCATCGCTAATCCAAGATGGCCGCCGTCTAAAAATAGCATAAATTCTTAAAAAATCTTCTTCTCATGAACCGCTAGCCGGATTTCGACGAAACTTGGTAGGAATGATCGATGTACATTGCTCTTTCAAAGTTGTTAAAATGGTGACCCCGGGGTAAAAAATGGGCGTGGCCCTTGGGGTCAAATTTTATTTTTGACCGAATATGGTCATGTTATATATCAAATCGAAGGTATCAATGAGGCGATCCACTCTGGTACATTTTTTGTGTCCAAATCGGATTGTTATGTCATCCAAGATGGCCGCCGAAATGTCAAAAGGTCGTTCTTTTATTAGAGATTTCAAAATTCGTCTTCACATGAACCGCTTGGCCCATGGTAGCCAAACTTAAAAGTTATGGTCCATGGGTGAACAGCCTTTTCAGATTTGGTTTAAAATGGAGATCATCGCTAATCCAAGATGGCCGCCGTCTAAAAATAGCATAAATTCTTAAAAAATCTTCTTCTCATGAACCGCTAGCCGGATTTCGACGAAACTTGGTAGGAATGATCGATGTACATTGCTCTTTGAAAGTTGTTAAAATGGTGACCCCGGGGTCAAAAATGGGCGTGACCCGTGGGGTCAAATTGGGGTCAAATTTTATTTTTGACTGAATATGGTCATGTCATATATCAAATTGAAGGTATCAATGAGGCGATCACTCTGGTGCAATATTTGTCGGAATCGGATGATTATGTCATCCATGATGGCCACCAAAAGGTCCATTTATTCGAGACTTTTAACGTCTTTTTCTCAGGAACCACATGGTCGATGCTGGGTGAAGCATTTTCAGATTTTGTAAAATGAGAGTCATCGCTTAATCCAAGATGACCGCCATCTAAAAATAGCACAATTTTTTTAAAACACATGAACTCAATGTCACATTCTCCTCTGGTGTTCATGGAGTCATGTGAGCGAATTAGGGCCGTCATGGCCCTCTTGTTATTTTTACTGTAAATATTCAGTTCTGATTTTGGGATTTTCCCCCCATTTGTACATGTACTTGAACATGTACGTGTACTTGTACAGGTAATATATGGGATTTAGTACTAAACCCATTGACCCGGCCTTAAATGACCTTAGCTGTTGATAGGCCGTTAAACCCTAACAAACAAACAAACAAACAAAATCACATGGCGTGTCTCATTTATTAACAGCATACTTTACTTACATCATTATAAGAAATTTAGCATACAAAATCAGTTGTGTATCATCGATCATGATCATTGGAAATAATATTATATTCAATGCAATTCCGTATTGATTTCATAGGTTTCCCGTTCAAAGCAAACATGTCGTCAGCTGGGGTCGAACCCAGGCCGCCTGCATGTGAGGCGAACACTCTACCACATCGCTATTACAGCCGGCTTAAGGAGTATGTAGTAGTACAACCCTTTTCGCTCTCCCACCGATCCATTCACAGTTATGCCCCTTTTTCGACTCTGAATTAATTTTTTTCCCTTGTCCGGCGAACTACTTCTACAGTTTTTGGCCGATTCTATTAATTCTCCGTATACATCGCAACCATCAAGTGCAGGAGTGCATACCGTAAAAATCATTGCTATCCCACCGATCCATCCGTAGTTATGCCCCTTTTTAAACTCTGAAAATTATTATTTTTCCGTGTCGAACTACTTCTACAGTTTTTGGCTGATTCTATTAATTCTCCGTATACATCGCAACCATCAAGTGCAGGAGTGCATACCGTAAAAATCATTGCTATCCCACCGATCCATCCGTAGTTATGCCCCTTTTTAAACTCTGAAAATTATTATTTTTCCGTGTCGAACTACTTCTACAGTTTCTGGCTGATTTTCTTCATATTAGATATACAACCCTAGCTACTATCAAGTGCAGGAGTTGCTCTCCCACCCTTTCATCTGCAGTTATGCCCCTTTTTTTAGCTGACCTGAACGAAGCTCATGTGAGCTATTGTTACCACAATGTGTCCGTCGTCCGACGGACCGTCGTCCGTCGTCGTCCGTCGTCGTCCGTGAACATTTTCAAACGTCTTCTCCTCAGTAACCATTGGGCCTATAGTCACCAAACTTCATGATCATGGTCCTTAGGTAGGGGGATTACAAAATTGTTAAAATGACGTCATTGTGTAATCCAAGATGGCTGCCGTCTAAAAATAGCACAAATTCTTCAAAAATCTTCTTCTCAAGAACCGCCAACCGGATTTCGACAAAACTAGGTAGGAATGATCGATGTACAATGCTCTTTCAAAGTTGTTAAAATGGTGACCCTGGGGTCAAAACTGGGCGTGGCCCGTGTGGTCAAATTGGTGTCAAATTTTATTTTTGACCGAATATGGTCATGTCATATATCGAATTGAAGGTATCAAAGAGGCGATCACTCTGGTGCATTTTTTGTCGAAATCTGATGGTTATGTCATCCAAGATGGCCGCCGAAAGGTCAAAAGGTCGTTCTTTTATTAGAGATTTCAAAATTCTTCTTCACATGAATCGCTTGGCCCATGATAGCCAAACTTAAAAGTTATGGTCCATGGGTGAAGCCTTTTCAGATTTGTTAAAATGGAGGTCATCGCTAATTCAAGATGGCCGCCGTCTAAAAATAGCATAAATTCTTAAAAAATCTTCTTCCAATGAACCGCTAGCCGGATTTCGACGAAAATTGGTAGGAATGATCAATGTACAATGCTCTTTGAAAGTTGTTAAAATGGTGACCCCGGGGTCAAAAATGTGCGTGGCCCGTGGGGTCAAATTGGGGTCAAATTTTATTTGTGACCGAATATGGTCATGTTATATATCAAATCGAAGGTATCAATGAGGCGATCACTCTGGTGAATTTTTTGTCGAAATCTGATGGTTATGTCATCCAAGATGGCCGCCGAGAGGTCAAAAGGTCGTTCTTTTATTAGAGATTTAAAAATTCTACTTCACATGAACCGCTTGGCCCATGGTAGCCAAACTTCACAGTTATGGTCCATGGGTGAAGCCTTTTCAGATTAGTTATAATGGAGGTCATCGCTAATCCAAGATGGCCGCCATCTAAATATAGCACAAATTCTTAAAAAATATTTTTCTCATGAACCACTAGCCGGATTTCGACGAAACTTGGTAGGAATGATCGATGTACAATGCTCTTTTTAAGTTGTGAAAATGGTGACCCCGGGGTCAAAAATGGGCGTGGCCCGTGGGGTCAAATTTTATTCTTGACCGAATATGCTCATGTCATTTATCAAATTGAAGGTATCGATCAATATTTGTCGGAATCGGATGATTATGTCATCCATGATGGCCGCCAAAAGGTCCATTTATTTGAGATTTTGAACGTCTTTTTCTCAGGAACCACATGGCCGATGCTGGCCAAACTTCATAGGAAGTTCCGATCCTTGGGTGATGCATTTTCAGATTTGGTAAAATGAGAGTCATCGCTTAATCCAAGATGACCGCCGTCTAAAAATAGCACAATTTTGAACTCCATGTCACATTCTCCTCTGGTGTTCATGGAGTCAGGTGAGCGAATTAGGGCCATCATGGCCCTCTTGTTTTACTCAGAATACTTCGGCTGATTCCCTTCATACTCGGTATACATTCCAACCATCAAATGCAGGGGTATACGATAAAAAAAATTTCCTCCAATCACTCACTCACTGATTGCTGTTGCATTCATGAATGCTCAACAGCGGTGGCATTATGCTTTACAAACAATTTTCTAGTCCAATGGCTGCCATTCACTATAGAAAACGAAATGTCATGTATTGTCGCGTAAAATAATTAGTTGATATGTAATAACAAGGTGTGGGATCACGTATTTTCGTGACGTCATGTTTTTTAGATGTGTTTACAGTAGATTTTTCTAATGGAATGACATATGTTTATGAAATATACCACAGCAAATGCGGTACACATTGCCCTTTAATCTCATTATTCTGTCGTTTGAATACTATATTACTGGTAGGGTTGATTTCCCTTGTTCTAGAATTGTTAAGTGTACGTACTATATTACTGGCAGGGTTGTTTACACTTTCTAGTTCTGGAATGTTTGAGTGTAGATTACCCCACCTACGATATTACAAGTAGGGATGATTATCAGATTATGTTCGAGTAGAGATGATCCCACCTACTGTCTGTTTCACGAAAGCTGCCCAAATTTTACGCCCATTTAAACAATTCAAAAACAATATTTTTTTCGATAATACTAAATGTTATCAAAATTTAAGAATGAGCCTTCTTTTTATTTCGTGAAATTTGGTCAAATATTGATTTTATTGCGAAAATTTTTTCCCCATGTTAAATCCCCATAGACATCTTCACGGAGTCTATGGGGATTTAACATGGGGAAATTTTTTTGAATTTTAGAAATACTGCACCGATTTTTAAAATTTAACTTTTGTTTTCTTAGTTAGATCATATCCAAGCTATCTAGTCAGGTTTCGGAGTCAATTTCCAAATGTTTTCGTTTTTTGACTCCTCCCACACTTCCTTACCACTTTTTCCCCCATGTTAAATTCCCATAGACAAATCAATTTTTCGTAATAAAATCAATATTTGACCAAATTTCACGAAATAAAAAGAAGGCTCATTCTTAAATTTTCCTTTAATTTAATATTATCGAAAATAATATTGTTTTTGAATTGTCTATATAGCTGTAAAATTTGGGCACCTTTCGTGAAACAGACTATAGTTCTCGTATATTCAAGTGTGGATTAGAATGTTCGAGTGTCGAATATCTAATCTACTAAATTGCTGGTAGCTAGTGTTGATTCAACTTTGTATTTCTAGAATGTTCAAGTATATTACATAGCTTACTATATTACAGGTAGGGTTCATTTCCCTCTAGTTCTAGAATGTTGGAGTGTAGAATATCTAGTCTACTATATTGCTGGTAGTGTTGAGATTACCCCACCTACTATGTTATTGGTAGGTTGATTTCACTTTCTAGTTCTACAATGTTCGAGTGTAGATTACCTAGCCTATGATATCACAGGTGGGGTTGATTTCTTTTTCTAGTTCTAGAATGTTTGAGTGTAAATTATCTAGCCTACTATATTACTGGTAGAGTTGATTCAACTTTGTAATTCTAGAATGCTTGAGTGTAGATTACCTAGCCTACTATACGTAGTCACAAAAGAAACGATACATATACATGTGATCGTGAATAAATGTATTGTAAACATTACAATTTACTTTATTCTTAAATATAACATGAAATTTGAATGTCTTGCGATAATTTCATTAACAAAATGTCAAGTTCACCACCAGATGCTGACGTCATACAAAGCCACACAGAAGTCAGTAGCGCGTATGGCCACAATTTGCATCCATAACAGCAATACAGCGGCGACGCATGGACCTGATAAGTGTCTGGATTTCAATCTGTGGTATCGCGTTCCACTCGAGGTCTAACTGAGCCAACGTCGCCAGTTGCCGATATCTTACTCGACGATCCAACACATCCCAGAGGTGCTCTATTGGCGACAGATCTGGAGACTTTGCTGGCCAAGGAAGAACGTCCACCTGCTGCTGCTGGAGGTAGGCAGTGCAGACACGAGCTGTGTGGCACCTAGCGTTGTCCTGTTGGAACAACGTCAGTTGTCTGTTGGCGTTAATCAGGGGAACAGGTGCCAGTATCTCGTCCCGATAACGTACTCCTGTCAGGTTTCCTAGTACGACAACTAGCCTGGAGCGATGGTGGAAGGAAATGGCACCCCATACCATGACGCTGCCGCCTCCCCATACCGGTTCACTTGACGTACGCACACGTCAGTGAAGCGTTCTCTGCGTCTCCTGTAGACCCAATCACGTGCGTCTGTATGTTCCAAAAGAAATCTGGATTCGTCACTGAATAACACCTTATTTCATTGATTCTGAGTCCATCACATGTGTTGATGAAGTGGTGTAAGTTTTGATCCTTTGTACGGACGTCTGGGTTTAATACCGTGCTCAGCGGCTCTTTGCCGAACTGTTTGTGCACTAATGTGGTTGTTGGTTCGCCGAGGCGTAAAAGCCGCAGTTGATGGAGCGGATAGAAAACGGTTACGTAAGTGGGATGTCCTTATGTGACTGTCCTGAGCACGTGTACATGTAGTTACGCGTGGCCTGCCTGAACGGGGGCGATCATCAACTGATCCACATGTTCTGTTTCATTTAATCTCAGCATTCCATTTCACAACTTTTCCTCAATGATTGATGTGTGTTTCGTTTTGGTACAAGCCCTGCATGCACACCGGTAATTTTACCTGTACATGTCATGTACCTCAGAGTGTGGATATCGGGGAGCTCGTGCAAATCATTAAAATTGACGTAACGGTTGAATGGACACTGTTCAAATTCTGACATTCCCATGCGACACGACTTTAATATACAACAAGGTATATGCCCTGACCAAATGCGTACGTTTGTCGGTTTTGATAATTTTAAATTTATGCTTTCAAAATATGTATCGTTTCTTTTGTGGCTACGTGTATATTACTGGTAGGGTTGATTTAACTTTGTAGTTCTAGAATGTTTGAGTGTAGATTACCTAGCTTACTATATTTCAGGTAGGGTTGATTTCCTTTTCTAGTTCTAGAATGTCCGAGTGTCAATTACCTGCCCTCCCTCTTGGCATCCAAGGAGCTGTGCGATTTGAGTAAAGGCGCAGCAACAGCGAGGTCCTCCGCACAGTGCGTCATTGTCCACATGGCGCCGGTCGACGTTGTTAATCACCCGTCGTACCAGCAGTTCATGAACAGGTAAGTGACATGTGTTCAGCTGATTTTGTCATTATTTGCGTTTTCAAAATGATTCAGAATCAATCTATAGTATGCTAAAATACGATACTTTTTGAAGTGGGGTGAGGGAGTTTCAGTGGATGTTTTCAGCGACAGCCATTCTCATGCCTGTGGGTTGGAGTGGCACACTGTTTATTCAACCAGGTTAGGGCGCTTCCAGAATTGATTGTATGAGGGGTGTGGAAAGCACCTTAAGTTTTTATTTATGTGTGGCGACAAAATGAAAAGTCCTTAACCCTTATACCGCTACACACAACAATTGTTGTCTGCTGTTGCTTTTATCTTGCCTTATTTCTGAATAAAAACATGGTTTGACAGCACTTCAGAATCATTTCCATTTTGGTTTGACAGCACTTCAGAATCATTTCCAATGGAAATGATTCTGAAGTGCTGTCGAAGCATGTTGTACATTATTCTAAAGTGCTTTCAAAGCATGTTTTTGATGAAAAAAATGGAAAATAGAAAATAAACAGCAGATGACAAAAAATTAAGATAGCGGTGTAAGGGTTAATATCTCATCATTTATTTACATAGTGTACATTTTAGGCGCATCCAAATTTCCCATATCTCTTGATCCGTTTCCAAACTGCATCAATAGCTTCTTCACATTGATAGCTATCCACCCAGTGTCATTTGCGTGAACTTTACCTTAACCTTTGTGGGCCGTACATTTTGGATAATTTTCCAATTTTCGCATATCTCTTGATCCGTTAATAATTTTCCGATAAACACCATTAAATAAATAACCCCGTTAACCCGACCTAAAATGACCGTAGCTGTTGACAGTCCGTTAAACACCATTAAATACATTTATCAGGTAACCTGCCCTGTATTGACGAATACGTACTGACTGATAACATATTGTTGTATCAGGCATTGACCTGATATCAACATCCGGGTTACAACAAAGTGAAAACTGACGTTCCATTGGTCGGTTGACGTCACGTGACTTACCGAATGACGTCAGTGTAAGGACGCAACGTAAACAAGTCCTCGTTCTGTCCATAGATAACGACGTCATCTGTGGTCATGTTCGAGCATAAAACGTTACCTGATAAATAGAATACCAGGCTAGTGTATTTTGATATCAAGTTTATCAGGCTTGGCTCGGAAACGCTTGGATTCCTCGGCAAGTCTCGGAATTCCTACGCGTTTCCTAGCCTTGCCTGATAAACTTGATATCAAAAGACACTAGCCTGGTATTCTCTATATGGATCTATGTAGGGTTCAGTGAAAGAAGGGGGCTAAGTCCTTATGGACTTAGCCCCGTTCTTCCACTAACCCCTTCAATTGTATACGCTGCAGGTTCTCAAGTCGTGCAAAGCACATCATGCTGAACGAGACCTCCGTGTCGCCGGTGTACCGTGCGGGTCTGATCTTCAGTCAGATGCTACATGAGCTAAACCCGAATATGTTCCCCACGTTGTCGGTTATAGGGGACTATCTCCAGAGGAAGTCTAACAACATCGGACACAGCTCTGCGAACATTGTACAAGGAGAATATGGATTGGAATACTGGCTGAAATGTGGTACATGGTCCGGATTTAAGTGGTATGTATATTGTCTTACCGACGTCCCTCATATCAGCCCTCGACCTATATTCCCCGGAGAGATTTAGCTCGAGAGAAAATATAGTCTCAGGCTGATGTGAGGGCAGATATGAAAAATGCAATATTATAATAATCTTATATTATTCAGCCAAAAACCTTACCTGATAAATAGAATACCAGGGTAGAATAGAGACTTTTGATATCAAGTTTCTCAGGCTCGGTTCTGAAACGGTAGGAATTCCGAGGCTTGCATTACGTAGCCTTGCCGGATAAACTTGATATCAAAAGACACAGACTGGTATTCTCCATATATACCACTGCTTGGTGTTCAATCCGATTTGTTTTTGGCTGCCACCGGGGACTTTTGTGCTCCGACAGTCCATATATCTTGTTTCAATTATATTACCACAGGCTTGGCGAGCCAGTACTTGCAAAGGACCACTTTTGTCGATTTCCGTCCTCGGTGCAAAATGAAATTGCACATTTGAAGCACAAACTCAAGAAATTTGAAGAAGATAACAGAGGTATGTTGGATTCTTTTGCTGTCTTAAAAGGCACTGGGTCTCGGAAACACCTAGAATGTGATGAAACAGATTTGGAAAGAATTGTTTAACCCATTTCATACGGAGGATATGCCATTGTGTGTGTGGAAAATCATAAATATTTTCGTTCTATGTGCTTAGAAGAAGAATATGTCGTGACCACCATTTGAACCGTCTCGTTGAGACGGTTCAAATGAATGGTCACAACATATACTTTAAAGGTACTGTGTCTCAGTTGAGGTTGGAAAGCGGGGTATCGAGTTAGGACAAAAGCATTTAACTGAAGATTTGTATTGGTTTCCTGAATATATTTGCACCTGTGAGTGATCGGAGAAAGTAAAACAAATATGATTTTTTTTATTTTTTTTTATCAAAAAACTAACTAGCATTTGTAACACTAGTTTTCATCGCGCCTGCTATAGTCGTCGTATTTTCCGTCGTCGTCGTCCGCGTCGTCGTCCGCGTCGTCGTCCGCGTCGTCCGTTTTTTTTGTAAGGCAAATGCGTTAAAGTTATTGTTTTTTCACAATATCTCTTTAACCCCTTGCCAGACATTGATAATATTTCACATCATGTTTGTCTATAAGGATGATGCTTCAATTACGCACACCCCCACATCCAAATTATCAAGTCAAGGTAATTTAATTTACTTGTAATGTTCACCGGTTTTGTAACAGAAATATGTTTTATAAGTTATTGTTTTCACAATATCTCTTTAACCCTTGCCAGACTTGTTATAATTTCATTTCATCATCAATGTTTGTCTAGAGATGATGCTTCATTACGCACACCCCCACATCCAAATTATCAAGGTCAAGGTCATTTATTTCCTTGTAATGTTCACCGGTTTTGTAACAGAAATGCGTTAAAGTTATTGTTTTTTCACAATATCTCTTTAATGCCTTGCCAGAAATTGATAATATTTCATATCAATGTTTGTCTAGGGATGATGCTTCATTACGCACACCCCCACATCCAAATTCTGAAGGTCAAGGTCATTTATTTACTTGTAATGTTCACCGGTTTTGTAACAGAAATGCATCAAAGTTATTGTTTTTTCACAATATCTCTTTAACCCCTTGCCACACTTTGATAATATTTCACAATCAGTTTGTGGAATGTCTCATTTAACGCACCCCACCCCCACATCCAAATTTTGAGGTCCAAAGGTCATTTATCCTTTGTAATGTTCACCGGTTTTGTAACAGAAATGCGTTTAGTTATTGTTTTTTCACAATACTTTTTAAACCCCTTGCCATACTTTGATAATACATCAAGTCTAGGAATGATTTCATTACACACCCACATCCAAATTATCAAGGTCAAGGTTCATTTATTTACTTGTAATGTTCACGTTTTTGTAACAGAAATGCATTAAAGTTATTGTTTTTTTTCACAATATTCTAATTGCCAGACATTTTATAATATTTTCAATGTTTGTCTAAGGATATCCAATTACCACACACCCACACATCGAAGGTCAAGGTCATTTATTTCCTTGTAATGTTCACCGGTTTTGTAACAGAAATGCGTTAAAGTTATTGTTTTTTCACAATATCTCTTTAACCCCTTGCCAGACATTGATAATATTTCACATCAATGTTTGTCTAAGGATGATGCTTCATTACGCACACCCCCACATCCAAATTATCAAGGTCAAGGTCATTTATTTACTTGTAATGTTCACCGGTTTTGTAACGGAAATACGTTAAAGTTATTGTTTTTTCACAATATCTCTTTAACCCCTTGCCAGACTTTGATAATATTTCACAAAATGTTTGTCATGGGATGATGCTTCATTATGCACACCGCCACATCCAAATTCTCAAGGTCAAGGTCATTTATTTACTTGTAATGTTCACCGGTTTTGTAACAAAAATGCGTTAAAGTTATTGTTTTTTCACAATATCTCTTTAACCCCTTTCCAGACATTGATAATATTTCACATCAATGTTTGTCTACGGATGATGCTTCATTACGCACACCCCCACATCCAAATTATCAAGGTCAAGGTCATTTATTTCCTTGTAATGTTCACCGGTTTTGTAACAGAAATGCGTTAAAGTTATTGTTTTTTCACAATATCTCTTTAACCCCTTGCCAGACTTTGATAATATTTCACATCAATGTTTGTCTGGGGATGATGCTTCATTACGCACACCGCCACATCCAAATTCTCAAAGTCAAGGTCATTTATTTACTTGTAATGTTCACGGTCAAATGCCTCGGCAGGCGCGACACCGCTTCCGTGGCGGAATTCTTGTGTTAAATATAGCATTCACAGTTCCCATGGATGCACTCGCCATGTGTATTCACGTGACAACGTGACAAACTTGTTTTGACTGGGCACTACGTCAGGGTAACATTCAGTTCTCACATTGTTAAGTTTGGTTATTTTTACTTATTATGCACGTACATCGTGTGTTAAAGTATTGCAGCGTTTATGATGATTATATAGAAGTGTGTAACACTGAAAATATCTTAGTAAGTATTTGAAGAGTTTCATGCAGGTTTGTCTTCGTGTCGTATCTGCAGCAAAGCATTAGTCAGTGGTAATAGTCAAGTCGAATTGGGGGTGAACCTTATAGTCGAGTACTACTAACGTTTTTTGATTGATTTTGTTAGCTGATGATGTGGATAATCGAAAACTGAATGATGATTGACACACCGTCAGCATTCAGTTTCGAATTGCTAACACCCCAATCTACCAAAATCAATCATAAAACTTTAGTAGTACCATACTTTAAGGTTAACCAAAATTTCTCCTCCCCTCTACTTGACTATAAAACTGAATCGCTGAAAGGAATTATGCATTTTCATGTAGCTACAAGAGTTACTTACGATGTTATCAGGGAAAATTGTGGCGAAACAGTGAAAATTGTGGTGGATCAGGGAAAATTGTGCGAATCAGTGAAAATTGTGGTGGATCAGGGAAAATTGTGGTGGATCAGGGAAAATTGTGTGTGGTGGATCAGGGAAAATTGTGGTGGATCAGGGAAAATTGTGGTGGAATCAGGGAAAATTGTGGTGGATCAGGGAAAATTGTGTGTGGTGGATCAGGGAAAATTGTGGTGGATCAGGGAAAATTAAATTGTGTGGTGTGGATCAGGGAAAATTGTGGTGGATCGTGGAAAATTGTGTGTGGTGGATCAGGGACAATTAAATTGTGGTGAAACGGGGAAAATTGTAGTGGATCATGGAAAATTGTGGCGAATCCGGGAAAATGGGACAATTGTGGCGAATCGAGGAAAATTGTGGGGAATCAGGGAAAATTAGGACAATTGTGGCGGATCAGAGAAAATTAGGACAATTGTGGCGAATCAGAGAAAATTAGGACAATTGTGGCGAATCCGGTAAAATTAGGACAATTGTGAGGAATCAGGGAAAATTAGGACAATTGTGGCGAATCAGGGAAAATTAGGACAATTGTGGCGAATCAGAGACAATTAGGACAATTGTGGCGAATCAGAGAAAATTGTGGCTTAAATCAGGGAAAATTGGGACATTGTGGAGAATCAGGGACAGTTGTGGTGAATTAGGGAAAATTGTTGAAAATTGGGACAATTGTGGCGAATCAACAAAAATCGGAAAATTGTTGTGAATCAGCAAAAGCAAAAATTGGGAAAATTGTGGTGAATTAGGGAAAATTAGGACAATTGTGGCGGATCAGGGGAAAATAAGGGAAATATCAGGGATTTATTTCTCGATATTCTGTGACCACTTAGCTGATGTCACCGTCTGTGTGTTTCCATGTTGGCAGGTCGAGCAAAGTATCCCGAGGTTGTGTTCCTGGGTACATGTTCTTCAAGGTCACAACCTTGCCGAAATGTCACAAGTATCCTCGTCCACACTGGGTAAGTCACTCTACTTATTATATACAGTGATCCAGATAAGTATTATACCCATTGATTTCAAATTAAATGCATATTTTGTTTTCACAAATTGTTTACTGAATGTTTCCGTGAATCAGATAGGAAATAAATGATCAAAAATCGAAACAAAGTTAAAAATTCACTTATTTGAGCTGCTCAATTTGAAAATCAATGCATATTTTCACATTGCTGAGTATTTTGTACTCCCACATGTGATAATAAATGCGTATTCAGCTAAAATAAGTACGTAATATGCACCAATACGCACCTTATCTGGAGCTCTGTATATACATACTTGTGTCACCTAAACTGCCAGCCGCGATTATTTGAGTGAGGAATGTGACTAATAAACGAGACTTACCTAAGTTGAAGTTTGATTAAGATGTTATCATCCTAAACTGCCAGTAGCTTATTTCACCAACATTGCAAAGTATACTTTGAGGGAGTAATCATTTATTTTTCCCGAAATGCATTATTTCATATAGAACTAACGACTGCATATATTTTATGATTAAAAGTATGCAGAATTATTATACTGAATTTATTACATTATCACAGCCATAATGTAACGGGGTGGGGGGTGGGGGGGGGGGGGGGGGGGGGGGGCCAATAATTTTGTTTAATTCTGTAAATTTTGGATTTTTTATTCTAATATATTTGTGTAATCATGAGTACTGGAAACTTTGCTGAGAACTTTGCTGAGAATGCAGGAAATGGCGTTTCACACCACTTGGATTTCAAAAATGTACGGGGGGGGGTGGTGTCATGAGTGAGTGGTCATGCCCCCGGACCCCCCTAGCGCTATCGGGCTTAATAATGTTCGGCTTCCGCCACCTATGTACAGTAATAAATTCAGTATAATAAAAATTAATCAATGTATCCTTAAAGTGACAATTTCTCCCTCAAAGTGTACTTTGCAAGAAAGTATACTTTGCAATATTGCTGAACTTGGTTCCAGAAAAATATCAAAACAGGTTTTTTGTTAAGAATTAAGGCAAAAATGAAAAACAGCAGGCGACAATTGTTGTCTCGCGCGTAGCGAGGGTTAAAGGTACGTGCCCACTCAGTAGACACAAACTGTTCTTTATATCAGAGATATCATGTGAAACATTGTCTGGCAAAATAAACATTTATTATAGCAATGAATGGCCTTTTTGTGGAATTTATCGGGGTATAAACTTGGAAAAGTCGCGGGAATACTGGACGAAGGCCAGAAGGCCTCGTCCAGTATTCCCGCGACTTTTCCAAGTTTATATCCCCGATAAATTCCACAAAAAGGCCATTCATTCCTTATAATTCCAGCATTTGAATTAAATTCATCAAGAAAATGTGTTTATTTTCCGCTTTCTTAAGAATTATTTTAACTGCGCCTCACGGTTACGGAAAGTAGTTTGGCGTGGGAGTTTACTGGGATATAAATTTTGGACAGAGACTTGCTATGGACCAATCAAATGTTAGGGAATTGTGTAAATATTTTTGTGCTGGAATTATTCACCATTATCCACGTATTGATTGGCATTATTATACATTTTATATCAGACTTAAATTTCGACACTGATATCAGGGGCAATAACCGCGTTTCCTTAAAATGTTAACAGACATTACTATTTATTCTCTGCATTTATTTTTTGACTTGCAATGATCATATGTTATAATGTGTCGAAAATATTATTTAAGTACTATAAATAATTAAAAAATATCATGCCTCATTTGCATATGAAAATAGCCTAATACCACCGCGAGTCACTATCAGTAAAATAAATATTACTAAATGATTAAATTTGTAAAGCGGGCACTTGTAATTTTTAGAACAGGTGGAATAGTGACACAATTATATAATTCCTAATATTAAAGAACAGTTTGTGCCTACTGAGTGGACATGTACCTTTAAAGTCTGAAGCCGATCGCATGACATGTCACATTCCTCACTCCTATAATCCCTGGCAGTTGAGGATGACAAAATCTTCACTTGGATAAGTCTCGTTTAATAATGAATTTGGTTTCCCATTGAAACACTATGGAACACAAGCAGTCAATATTTTTCTATATTGACATCTTGTGAGTTCATATTGGTCAGTGCCTGAACTTCGTTTCACCTCGCGAAATAATTCCTTCTAAATCTCCAGTAATTTGTTTATGTTTTTATTTTGTATATTTATGAGGTGATGTACGTATCTAGAGCTCCAGATAAGCTTTGTGTCTAAAGCGTACTACACCCCCTGATTTCAAGATCATTGCGTATTTTACTTTTACAAATGAATTATTGATTTTCTTCGTTAGTAAATAGGGAACGAATGATAAAAAAATATAACAAATTTAAAAATTTGCTTATTTCAGCTGCAAAAGCTTTTTGCAGCTGAACTAAGTGAATTTTCAACTTTCTGACAGTATTTTCACTACTCGATTTGAAAATGAATTCGTATTTTCACATTGCTGTGCGTATTGTGTACTCCCACTTTTGATAATCAATGCGTATGTTAAAATAATTGCGTAAAATACGTCAATACACACCTTATCTGGAGCTCTGCGTGTCTAATAAACATGTTATTTGATTTGTATGTGGATATATGTCCACAATGAAGCAATGAAGCTTTCGTCAACTTTCGTCACTTACAGAAAATATCACAGTTTCTGTACTGAAACTAGAAAATGTGTTCATAGAACACGGATACCCCGCATATCGCTTTGATAATAAATGAGGCCAAATTCCAAGTAAAAAATTTCTTTTTACCTAAGCGTTAAAGTATGTGACCTTGAACCTGGGCTTGGCGAGGGCAGGACGAACATGGATTTGGCACAGGGCAGTAGAGGACCATTAGAGCAAAGTGTATATGAAGTATGAAGTTGATCCATGAAAGAAAACAGAAATTATAAGATATATACCTGAGCGTTAAAGTTTTTGATGCACTAAGTATGTGACCTTGACCCTGGGCTTGGCGGGGGCAGGATGAACGTGGATTTGGCACAGGACAGTAGAGGACCATTAGAGCAATGCGTATATGAAGTATGAAGCTGATCCGTGAAAGGGAACAGAAATTATAAGATATTTACCCGAGCGTTAAAGTTTTTGAAGCACCAAGTATGTGACCTTGAACCTGGGCTTGGCGGGGGCAGGACGAACATGGATTTGGCACAGGGCAGTAGAAGACCATTAGAACAATGCGTATATGAAGTGTGAAGCTGATCCGTGAAAGAAAACAGAAATTATAAGATATTTACCCGAGCGTTAAAGTTTTTGAAGCACCAAGTATGTGACCTTGAACCTGGGCTTGGCGGGGGCAGGACGAACATGGATTTTGCACAGGGCAGTAGAGGACCATTAGAGCAATGCGTATATGAAGTGTGAAGCTGATCCGTGAAAAAAAACAGAAATTATAAGATATTTACCCGAGCGTTAAAGTTTTTGATGCACTAAGTATGTGACCTTGACCCTGGGCTTGGCGGGGCAGGATGAACGTGGATTTGGCACAGGACAGTAGAGGACCATTAGAGCAATGCGTATATGAAGTATGAAGCTGATCCGTGAAAGAAAACAGAAATTATAAGATATTTACCTGAGCGTTAAGTTTTTGAAGCACCAATTATGTGACATTGACCCTGGGCTTGGCAGGGGCAGGACGAACGTGGATTTGGCACAGGGCTGTAGAGGACCATTAGAGCAATGTGTATATGAACTATGAAGCAGATCGGTCGAAGGATGAAGAAATTATGAGATATTTACCCGAGCGTTAAAGTTTTGTGACAGACGGGACGGGACGGGACGGGACGGGACGGGACGGGACGGACGGACAAGGGTAACACTAAATGCCCCCTCCACTATCGTGGTGGGGCATAAAAACGCACATGTAATGTTCTTAGTTACAAAATGGCCTATCTCATATAGTGGCCACCCTGTCTGTCCGTCTATCTGTCCAACCGTCCGTCTGTCTTTGTGTCTGTCCGAGATGAATGTGTTTCGGGCAGAGCTCCAGATAAGGTGCGTATTTGCGTAAACACCCAATTAAAATTGCCAAAAACCCAATTGAAATCAGAAGTACTGAGTATCAAAAAGCAATGAAAAATTTGTGGTATCTTTATCATGCTACAGAAAACAATAAGCAGACCACAAATATAGCATATTTTCTTATTTTTCCATGAAAACACATCTTGGTATTTCATTAGAATTGTCTCCAAGGAGACAATTCTAATGCAATACCAAGATGTGTTTTCATTTAGAAGCAAACTATTCAATAAGTGTGGCCTGTGTAAACAGTAGTGTGATTCTATTTTACACAATTAAAATTTTGAAATACCCAATTGCTTCTGATGGAGTGACAATACTCAATTACTAATACCTTATATGGTGCCCTGGTTGCGGGTATATACTATCTCTGTAATCGTCAGATTGGCTTGAAACTTCATATGCTTATTGTCAGCTTCCATATTTTTATGCCCCCGTCACCGAATGGTGAGGGGGGCATATAGTGTTACCGGCGTCCGTACGTACGTATGTACGTCCCGAAACCTTAACGCTGGGTAAATGGCTTATAATTTCTGTTTCCTTGCTCGGATCTGCTTCACATTTCACACACGCATTGCTCCAATGGTCCTCTACCGCCCAGTGACAAATCCACATTTGTCCCGCCCCCGCTAAGCCCAGGGTCAAGGTCACAGACTTGGTGCGTTCAAAACCTTAACGCTGGGTAAATGGCTTATAATTTCTGTTTCCTTGCTCGGATCTGCTTCACATTTCACACACGCATTGCTCCAATGGTCCTCTACCTCCCTGTGACAAATCCACATTCGTCCCGCACACCGCTCAAGCCCATGCATGGTCAAGGTCACAGACTTGGTGCGTTAGAAACCTTAACGCTGGGTAAATGGGGCAAATTATAACTTTCATATTTACCTTGCTCGGATCTCTGCTTCACACATTGCACACAACATTGCTTCCATTGCTGGGTAAATGGCTCCTCTCCCGCCCTGTGACAAATCACATTCATCCGCCCCTACCTCGCTCCAAGCCCCCGCTAAGCCCCAGTCAAGGTCACAGACTTGGTGCTTTTGAAACCTTTACGCTTGGGTAAAAAATGGCTTTATAATTATGCCCCCAGCCAACCGACATGGTGAGGGGGGCACTATAGTGTTACCCGGCGTCCGTACATAGCGTACGTACGTAACGTACGTAACGTAAGTACGTCCCGAAACCTTCACGCTCGGGTAAATGGCTTATAATTTCTGTTTCCTTGCTCTGATCTGCTTGACATTTCACACACGCATTACTCCAATGGTCCTCTACCGCCCTGTGACAAATCCACGTTCGTCCCGCCCCCGCTAAGCCCAGGGTCAAGGTCACAGACTTGGTGCGTTCGAAACCTGAACGCTGGGTAAATGGCTTATAATTTCTGTTTCCTTGCTCGGATCTGCTTCACATTTCACACACGCATTGCTCCAATGGTCTTCTGCCGCCCTGTGAGAAATCCACATTCGTCCCGCCCCCGCTAAGCCCAGGGTCAAGGTCACAGACTTGGTGCGTTCGAAACCTTAACGCTGGGTAAATGCCTTATAATTTATGTTACCTTGCCCGGATCTGCTTCACATTTCACACACACATTGCTCCAATGGTCCTCTACCACCCTGTGACAAATCCACATTCGTCCCGCCCCCGCTAAGCCCACGGTCAAGGTCACAGACTTGGTGCGTTCGAAACCTTAACGCTGGGTAAATGCCTTATAATTTCTGTTTCCTTGCTCGGATCTGCTTCACATTTCACACACGCATTGCTCCAATGGTCCTCTACCGCCCTGTGACAAATCCACATTCGTGCCGGCCCCGCTAATCCCAGGGTCAAGGTCACAGACTTGGTGCGTTCGAAACCTTAACACTGGGTAAATGCCTTATAATTTCTATTTCCTTGCTCGGATCTGCTTCACATTTCACACACGCATTGCTTCAATGGTCCTCTGCCACCCTGTGACAAATCCACATTCAAATATGCCTTGTTTTCTTTGGCTGCCAGCGGGGGCATTCGTGTGCCGATAGGCCACATTTCTAGTCATTATATAGTTCACCCAAGCAGCCCATGTGTTTAAGGTCAAGGTCAGATGACTTAGAAGTTTGCTTTAAAGTTTATGTCTATTTTTGCGTTAAAGTTTTTAGCTACCCAATATCTCTAACCGTAAGTCAGATCGGCTTGAAACATCATATACTTAATAGTCATCATCCATATTTTCTTTCTGTGGACCACTCATGTGGCTCCTTTGCCCAAGGTCAAGATCAAATGAGTTAGAAGTTTGTGGCAAAAGTTTGTTTTTTCCATTAAAATTTGTTGAGGGGTACCAGAGCTCCAGATAAGCTGCGTATTTGCGTAAAATTGCCAAAAACCCAATTGAGATCAGAAGTAGTGAGTATCAAAAAGCAATAACAAATTTGTGGTACCTTTATCATGCTACAGAAAACAATAAACAGACCACAAATATAGCATATTTTTCTTATTTTCCATGAAAACACATATTAGTCTTTCAATAGAATTGTCTCCAAGGAGACAATTCTAATGAAATGCCAAGACTTGTTTTCATTTCGAAGCAACCTATTCAATAATTGCTGTTTGTTGATGTGTAAACAGTAGTGTGATTTTATTTTACCCAATTAAAATATTGAAATACCCAATTGCTTCAGATATGATGGAGTGAAAATACTCAATTACTAATTCCTTATCTGGAGCCCTGGGTACATCCATCTGTTACTGATTTCTTATTACATAATTATGTTCTATGTATTTCAGCAAGATAACGATAATTCTCAAGTGAACTTCCCACAAAAATATGTTATGGTAGTGTTAATAAAAGTGCTGAATTTGTTTCAAGGAGCTGGACCCCTTGTATAGATGAAAAAGCAATACGAAAGGGAAGCTGAAGCAAGCCAAATGAATCCCTTTGGGAAAAGGATAAACGTGTTTAATGTCGCAGCAACACCTAACACCATATAGGGAAGGGACATAGTTTAAACAGCAATACCTTTGTGTAAATATTCAGTTATGATTTCGGGACCCCCCCCCCCCACCCACCCTCATCACAGCAGGTGACATGTGGGATTCGACCCCCATTAACCCAGCCTAAAATGACCTTGGCTGTTGACAGTCCTTTAAACACTACATGTACAGACCTGTATAGCGGTGTTTGCAAACAGTGTAGATCCAGATGAGCATGCAAGTAATAGTTAGATCATAAAATTGCAAGTGTATTTGATTTAAACGAGGCCGTATGGCCGAGTTTAAATCAAATACGTGTGCAATTTTATGATCTAACTGATTTGTATCATTTGCCAAATATGGAAAATTGGCACATGCGCAATTCTATGTGGGCGCGGCTCATTAATGACAGGAGCCATTTTTGATCGCTCGACCAGAATTCTAGTGCCAGATGGGTGGGGGGGGAGTCCCTTCACCTGCCATGTTTACGTCGTGAAGGCCGTTGCTATCGTCATATACGTGTTTGTCTGGCACTTTTCCTGTTGACACATTCGGTCATTTCACTTCATTGAACAAAGTTGTAGGCTGTGTTTGTTATATGTGAACTACAAAGGAATCGGACGACGACATTTTATCGCAAATAGCGATAGGGTTGGAAAATGAATATTCGGAACTTACATCGTTAGATAACAGTGTCGAAAACATCGTTCTTTCCCAGGCAGTGGATAACATGGACAAATTCTTTAGAAAATTAGTGTTCTTTTTTTCTATTTCTTATTGACTACAATTCTAAAGAACTTTCGATGTGGGTCCGAATTCAGAGGAGGGTTCAAATGAGTGGTCATAACCTGTACCTTCATTGAGAGGAACAGCCGTGCACTAATTGCCGTGCGTATAAGTGCCCATACGTTTCAGATATACGCACGGCAATTATTGCATGGCATCTCATTAAATTAGGCTCCACCCCTTTAGTTACGCCACATTCTAAGCTCCACCCCTTTAGATGCACAGAACAACAACTTGGTATTGGAAATGTATAGCAGGTGCGTGTATAATGCTGAAGGTCTTTGATACAAGTAATTTTCATGTTTTTTATTTTTATTTTGAAAAAAAACCCACCCCATTTCTTTTTAATGGACTACCGTATTTATTCTATTAAATGCCCTCCTTCTATTATCCCCCCCCCACCCCCACGCCCACCTTTTTGAAGACAAAAAATAGAGGCAAAAACATGATGCGTCGGCTATAACACTGATTCCAAACACAAACAACAATTGATAACTTCCGTATTACACTTTAAGTCTTACAGCATGTATAGGAATGAATGGCCTTTTTGTGGAATTTATCGGGGTATAAACTTGGAAAAGTCGCGGCCTTCGTCCAGTATTCCCGCGACTTTTCCAAGTTTATATCCCCGATAAATTCCACAAAAAGGCCATTCATTCCTTATAATTCCAGCATTTGAAATAAATTCATGAAGAAAATGTGTTTATTTTCCGTTTTCTTGACGGTTACGGAAAGTAGTTCGGCATTGGAGTTTACTGGGATATAAATTTTGGACAGAGACTTGCTACGGACCAATCAAATGTTAGGGAATTGTGTAAATATTTTTCTGCTGGAATTATTAGTAAATGAACCACAGGGTAAAACGTGTACTTGTACTTGATGATCGGCAGTCGATGTACAAACATCGGAAACTAGCAAGTATTTCCTTTAATACATAAACTGGTCATAACAATGAATTAAACACAATAATTAATGTTAAATTTGATTGCTTGATTGAGTGGGAAGTATTGAGGTTAAAATACAGACTGGGATTTTTATTTGTTTCTACCAGCTTTGCATTTTGACACACTTAACCGAGTGGCCTATTTAATCAGGCTTATCACTCATATTTAGTTGGATGTTACAACATGTTTCTAAAAATAGGCGAGTGGTTTCACAAATTGACAAAAAATACTCAACTAAGTAAATTTTTAACTTTATTACAGTACATGTATTTTCACTACTCGATTTGAAAATCAATGCATATTTTCACATTGCTGTGAGTATTTTGTACTCCCAATGTTGATGATCAATGCGTATTCTGCTCAACTAAGTGCGTAAAATACGCCAATACACACCTTATCTGGAGATCTGGTGGCCGTTTCACAAAACTTCATACGACTAAAATGTTTGTAAATGCAAAATTAAGATGTCTGTAAATTTCACAATAACAATGTTTTATTACACTCTTGCACATTATTTGTGCATTATTCATAATCAACTCCTTACAAATAATACACCATGAAGAGAACACCCGTAATTGCGCTCCTATTTTCTTGGAAATCACGAGCTACTATGCAAAATGTTTAATTTGTATTACAGTCAAAATAAAGTGATTGGAAAATTTGGAACGGGTCTCGACTAATCTAGAATGTTAATGAGATTGAACACATTCTAAACATGCACTCAATTATATCTGGTTCATAGAAACAGCTGCGTAATTTGGATTTCAAAAAGTTTACATAAATGTGACGTCACACAACATAACCGTTAACGTCAAAACACGGGAAAACACGTCATTGTATAACTATTCATGCGCACATCACAATTCATTGATTATAATCTCAAAAATAGACTAAATGTGCATATGTATTCGCCGTGGAAGTGTAATAAATAGGATATTCCATCGTACATGTTCGAATAGCGGGAAATAATACACTCGTGTCTATCGGCGTCCGTGCAAGCAACTCGTTTGCTACGCTCACTCGTTGCTTACGCGGAAGCCGATGCACACTTGTGTATTATTTCCCGCTATTCAAAATGTATGATGGAATATCCTCTATTTCTTGTACACAATTATTGGATTTACGCTCAATAAATGTAAATCCATCAATTGAAAATTCCAGACGATCCTACCTTTGCACTTGAGAACATTTTGGTCGTACAAAGTTTATTGAAACGGCCTCCTGGCAGGGATTTCCCTAGGATTGTTTAAATGTGGGTCCCAGGACTCCCAACATATATTTCATTAAAAATAATATCAAAATGTTATTGATAGTCCTGAATTATCTGAGCTGTTTTCTATAAAGAACAGTCACACAGGTTCTCCCAAAAAGTGTAAAAATGTTGTAAACTTGAAAATGATACATTTGCACCACCCAGTTTTGAGGGTCCACGGGATGCAGTGGAAATTGTCAGTGTGTGTCCTCAGCCAATAAAATGCCTCAGGGATGCAGAAAACCGGGGTCAGGGAAATCCCTGTCCTGGTTTATACTAGCTGAATCCCTGTGCCATTTCCACTGAGCAATGTCCGACCTTGACCTTTCGTTTCCAGTCCCGAATCGAGCATCATGTTAGACTGTGGGGATGGAACACGGAATCAGCTGATCAGCCTCTATGGCGACCGTGTAGACGAGGTGCTCCGAAATATCCGGATCATCCTGGTCACACACATGCATTTCGACCACACAGGGGTAAGTCACTTATAGTCTGTTTCACGAAAGCTGCCCAAATATTACGGCTATATAAACAATTCAAAAACAATATTTTTTTCGATAATATTAAATTAAAGGAAAATTTAAGAATGAGCCTTTTTTTTATTTCGTGAAATTTGGTCAAATATTGATTTTATTGCGAAAACAAAATATCCCCATGTCCACTCCGTGAAGATGTCTGGGGATTTAACATGGGGAAATTTTTTTGAATTTTAGAAATACTGGACCGATTTTTAAAATTTAACTTTTGTTTTCTTAGTTAGATCATATCCAAGCTATCTAGTCAGGTTTCGGAGTCAATTTCCAAAATGTTTCGTTTTTTGACTCCTCCCACACTTCCTTACCACTTTTTCCCCCATGTTAAATTCCCATAGACAAATCCAATTTCGACCACACAGGGGTAAGTCACTTAGTGGAAACGAAGGCGCACCAGTAGCCTATTTCATCAACATTGCAAAGTATACTTTAGAAGCAAAGTATACTTTGAGGGAGAAATTTTCAATTTTATGATAAATTTATTAATTTTTATTATACTGAATTTATTACATTATCACAGCCAATTTGGCTGTGATAATGTAATAAATTCAGTATAATAATTCTGCATACTTTTAATCATGAAATATATGCATTTGTTAGTTCTATATGAAATAATGCATTTCAGGAAAAATAAATGATTACTCCCTCAAAGTATACTTTGCTAGTAAAGTATACTTTGCAATGTTGGTGAAATCGGCTACTGGTTTACCGGGCGCATATTTTATATGGTAAAGCGCGCTAATGGAAATAGATCGAAAGGACGAAAGCTCGTCTTGTGGAAAACCATTAAAAAGGCAACAAAAAAAAATGAAAAAAATAACCTTAAAAATGTGTTGTGTGTTTACTGAAAACCGCATGCAAAAATAACAAATACTTCAAAAGTTACTTAATTCCTCTTAAATTAAGGTACTGTGTCTCGGATGAGGTTGGAAAGTCGGTTATTGAGTTAGGAAAAAAGCATTTAACTGAAGATTTGTATTGGTTTCCTGAATATATTTGCCCCTATGAGTGATCTGAGAAAGTAAAAAAAAAAAAAAAAAAAAAAAAAAAAATATGGAAAAAAATAATTATACTCAACAAAACTAGAAACGTCCCTGTTTTATAGCCGGTGTAGCTCTGTCTATGTATGTACCACATGTTCAAAGTACATGTATTTTAAACCGTGGCGATGTTCAGAATACGATCGTGTAGAGTTTAGCAGATACACACGGTTTACATAGCGGCCAGTGACCGGAACGTTGATTTCCACTTTTTGCACGTGCACGCTATACTTGTCATCGATAAGGTGATTCAGTTCATGTCGTACCATTCATGCGATAGGGGCTATTCGGAAAATTAAAAACTTTTTTAATTTTTCACTGTTTTCGATATGCCACGGCTTTCCGAAAACGAGCGAAATCAGGCAATTGGGATACTTGCGGGTGGGATGGCCGCCAGGGCGGTCGCGCCTCGGTTTGGTTGCTGTCGGAAGACGATTGATCGTCTTGCAGCCCGGTACCAGCAGACTGGGGCTGTTCACGACCGGCAGCGACCTGGTAGGCCTCGTGTAACGACGGCTAGAGCCGATCGTTACATTACGTTGACACACTTACGTCAACGTCGATTGGCAGCCACAGTCACTGCTAGGCGATACGGTGTCTCAGAGCAGACCATTCGCAACCGGTTACGTCGTAACGCCCAACCAATCCGGGCACGCCGCCCGTACACTGGTCAGATAATGACCCAACGTCACCGTGCTGCCAGACTGTTATGGGCGCGACGTCATCTGAACTGGAGAAGGGCTGACTGGAACCGAGTTTTGTTCACCGATGAATCTCCGTTCACAGTTAGTCATGCTGACGGAAGATTACGGGTATACAGGCGTAAAAATGAAAGATTCACCGATTGTTGCATTGTTGAGAAGAACAGGTTTGGGGGAGGGAGCGTAATGGTCTGGGGTGGGGTGGGATCATGGGAAACCGGAAGACAGATTTGGTTGTTGTACAGGGCGGGCAACATCAATGCACAACGTTATGTTGCAGATGTGCTAAATGCACATGCCTTACCATTTATCCGTCAGCATGGTCCTGGTGTGACATTGATGCACGACAATGCCCGCCCTCACGTAGCCAGGGTCACCACTCAATACTTACAGCAAAACAACGTCGACGTCATGCCATGGCCCGCGGTTTCCCCGGATCTCAATCCCATTGAGCACATATGGGATGAGCTGGGCCGCAAAGCACGAGCTAACCATCAGATTGACAATGTTCGCGATCTTACACGGGCGTTACAACGGGAATGGAGGAATTTGCCCAACGCACTGGTATTGCGTTACGTCACGTCGATGCGGCGTAGGATCATTGCATGCATTCATGCAAATGGTGGCCACACTCGGTACTAACGAGATTTACTGAATTTGCCACATTACTTATTGAAATTCCATCTCTAAACATTAAGTAACACATTTCTGAGTTTTTGTGATTTTTGATTTTGACCCCTACCGCCCTTGGCCGGTTATCTCTCGAATATTTAACAAGATATCCAAATGCAATTTATTGGCTTTGATACAGAAATGAATGAACTTGTTTTTCCATTTTGATTTTTAAAAGTAACCCTTTTGGTTTTTGATGAATCTTTCCTTAAACATGGAGGGACGTTTCTAGTTTTGCTCAGTATATTATCAATAAAAAAAATAAGTACAATAATCTTTAGACACAACGCTTATCTGGAGCTCTGAGTATTTACAGCATAAGAGATCAAGACCAACTACGCTTGTTTTCTAATCCTATTATCACTTGTCTCGTGTATATGTAACCTGCTATATATGAAATAAAATATTGTTTAAACTAAGTGTAATATCAATGTTTTTATCTAACCATCGATATATCATTATCTTCAATATTTTAGTTTAAATTTATCGAAGTTTCAATCAATGACATCTCTAGATTTAGACTGCCTGTGCTTTCTGCATATATTTGATGATTAAAAGTATGCAGAATTATTATACTGAATTGATTACATTATCACAGCCATTTGGCTGTGATAATGTAATGAATTCAGTATAATAAAAATTAATAAATTTATCCTTAAATTGAAAATTTCTCCCTCAAAATATACTTTGCTAGCGAAGTATACTTTGCGATGTTGCATGATGAAATAGGCTACTGGAATCAACCAATGGTTGGATTGGTCAGAACTAGTTATTCATGGAAATAAACAGTGTCATCTTGACTGATTCGTGGACACTATATTCTGGCCTACATTATACATAATTGTAATTTCATTGTCATATTGATTTAACAGTTGCCATGGAAATCAGCAGAAAATCAATATTCATCCACATGCAGTTTATGCAATTTTAACACCAGATTTAAATTCTATGATGGATTTCTTATAGTAATTCACATTTTTGTCGAGCCCGCTTGCGGAAAGCGAGACATAATGATCACAATGACGTCCGGGTGTCCGTGCGTGCGTCCGAAATCTGCGTTAAAGTTTTTAAATACCTTATATCTCTGCAGTCCTAAGTCACATTGACTTGAAACTTCATATGCTTATTAGTCATCATCCATATATTAATGCTGTATCCCGATCATGCGGCCCCTGTGCCCAAGATCAAGGTCAAATGACTTAGAAGTTTGCGTTAAAGTTTCTGTCAAAATTTGCGTTAAAGTTTTCACATACCTACTATCTCTGTAACCGTCTCAGTAACCGTAAGTCGGATTTGCTTGAAACTTTGTATGCTTATTGGTCATCATCCATATATTCATTCTGTGTCCCACTCATGCGGCCCCTGTGCCCCTATGTCAAGGTCAAATGGCTTAGAAGTTTGCGTTAAAGTTTTCACATACATACTATCTCTGTAACCATAAGTCAGATTTGCTTGAAACATCGTATGCTTATTGGGCATCATCCATATAATCAGTATGTGGTCCCTGTGCCCCAAGGTCAAGGCCAAATGACTTAGAAGTTTGCGTTATTATAAAATCTACGTTAAAGTTTTTACATATCTTATTGTGACTCCAATTTACTTCCAACTTACAATACTTTTCATCATCCATATTTTCATTCCATAGCCTGCCCATGTGGTCCACATGCCGAAGGTCAAGGTCAAATGACTTTGACATTTGTGTTAAAGTTTTTACATACCTTATATCTCCACAACACTTCGATTTACTTCCAACATCCAATCCTTCGTATTCATCATCCATATGTTCATTCTATAGCCTGCCCATGTGGTCCACATGCCCAAGGTCAAGGTCAAATGACTTTGAAATATCTATTAAAGTTTTTAAATACCTTATATCTCCACATCACTTACTCTGATTTACTTCAAACTTCAAATAATTCTTTATTATCATCCATATTTGTATTCTATAGCCCACCCATCATGCCCATGCGGCCCACATGCCCAAGATCAAGGTCAAATGACTAAAATTTACGTTAAAGCTTTTACATACCTTATATCTCCACAACCCTTAATTCAAACTTCAAATAAATTCACTTTGAGACCATCATATGCCTCGGCGGGCTCGACATGCGGGCTGCAGCCATCTGGTTTCATAAAGTTCTACCCTGGATAAGGGTAGGCTGAAATTTCTGGCCTATGTCCAAAGCAGTATTGTCTTGCCTGATACACTTGATATCAAAAGACACTAGCCTGGTATTCGCTATGTCAATCAGCCTCGAAATTGCTACACATTTCCTAGCCTTGCCTGCTAAACCTGATCAATACCAATTATCAACTCTCTGTTTCTCGAAATCTGCCCAAATTTTACGGCCATGTAAACAACACACTAGATGGCCGCGGCCTGCATGTCGCGCCTTGTGACGAGGCATGGACACTAAAAAAAAAGATATAGTATAACGAAAAACTTTAACCAAAAAACTTAACCAAAACTTCAAAGTAATTTGACCTTGACATTGGGCACAGGGGCCGCACGGGAGGGGGGTAGAATGAAAATATAGATGATGATAAACACCCATGTGAAGTTTCAAGGTAATGGGCAAAGCAGTTGCAGAGATATAGTATAACAAAAAACTTTAACCAAAAAACTTTAACCAAAAAACTTAACCAAAAACTTTAACCAAAAAACTTAACCAAAAACTTCAAATTAATTTGACCTTGACATTGGGCACAGGGGCCGCACGGAAGGGGGGTAGAATGAAAATATAGATGATGATAAACACCCATGTGAAGTTTCCTCGGCAAGACTAGTATTTCCGAAACATTTCCTAGCCCTGCCTGATAAACCTGATATCAAAAGACAGTAGCATGGTATTCTTTACCTCAATCCACCTCGAAATATCTAACCTCATCTGAAAAGAGTTTGAACCCTTTCAACACTACAGACATCTGTAACGAGCCGAGCCGTCTCATCAGGGGGGCCGTTTCACAAAACTTCGTACCACTAAAATGTGTGTAAGTGCAAAATTATGTTAGTCTGTAAATTTCACATTAACAATGTTTTCTTGTAAACAATTATTGGATTTACATTTATTGAGCATAGGCTGCATATGCAGCCTATGCTCAATAAATGTAAATCCAGCAATTGAAATTTCCAGACGATCCTAAATTTTCACTTAAGAACATTTTAGTCGTACAAAGTTTAGTGAAACGGGCCCCAGGGACGAGTGGATCTGCACTTTTTGCAAGTAACTTTCATATTTTTTTAGAAAAGAAGATCAACCCCTTTTATAAATGGACTGGTCTGAAAATCATTTTGTAACAGTTGGATTGGTCAGACAATTAACATATCACAGTCTATTCCAGTTACTTGGGGTTAAAAGGGTTAAGGCACTAGCATGGTTCACTATTTTCATGAGGCTCGGTTCGGAAACTGGATGAGTGCCTTTGTGAGCCTGATAAACCTGATATCCAAAGAGTTTTAACCCTTAGAACGTGTTTTGTATACTGTCTTCTTCTCAATAAAAAGATGGTTTGACAGCACTGTGGAATTCTAAAGTGCTGTAAAGCCATGTATTTGATGAGAAAATGGAAAATAAACATAAATGACATGCGACAAAATTTAATTCCGCATTGTAAGGGTTAAGGCATTATAGCATTCTCTATATCCATCAGGTTTGATTCTTCTTCTCCATCTAAACCGATTGGCCCAAAATTATACTATTTTGTGTTGATAGGCCATCATGCACCATTCCATTCCATTCATTGATTCAGAAAAGTTAACAATTCCTAAATGAGCCTTGGAATTCCTACGCATTTCCTAACCTGGCCTGATTAGCCGTATGTCAAAAAACACTAGTCTGGGGGCCGTTTCACTAAACTTTGTACACAAAAATAAATGTTTGTAAGTGCAAAATTATAATTGTCTAATTTTCACATTAACACTGAATTCTTGTAAACAATTATTGGATTTACATTTATTGAGCATACGCTGCTGCAGCCTATGCTCAATAAATGTAAATCCATCAATTGAAATTTCCAGACGAACATTTTAGTCGCACAAAGTTTAGTGAACCCTGATATTCTCTATTCAGGGACTCCTGTCTTTAGTTGCTGAGAGAAAGAAAGCCTTTGAGAGATGTGGACTACCAATCGAGAAAGTGGTGATAGTGTGTCCACATCAGAGGTTAACACAATATTTCAACTCACAGCAGAGCCTATTCACAGACCTGGATGATATTATGTTGTAAGTTATGTAGCCCCAGACTTCTGTTATTAGTCATATGGCCCCAGACTTCAGAATATGTTGTTAGTCGTATGGGCCCAGATAATAATGTTGTAAGTCATATATCCCAAGATTATATGTTGTATGTCAATATAGACCCTATTATAGTTGTAGTCATATATTAGATATGTTATGTCATATAGCCCTAGTATATGTTGTAGTCATATGCCCTAGATTATATGTTGTTATGTCCAGTATATCCCTAGATTATATGTTGTAATGTATATCCCTAGATTATAGCTAGATTATATGTTATGTTATAAATACAAGATTATATGTTGAAGTCATATACCCAAGATTAAAGTTGTAAAGTCATATAGCCCCTAGAAATTATATTTGTAATCATATACCCTAGATTTTATATATATCCTCCCTAGATTATATGTTGTAAAGTCATATAGCCCAGATTAATATGTTGTAAGTCATATATCCCTAGATTATATGTTGTAAATTGTCATAAGCCCTAATTATTTATGTTGTAATTACATATAGCCCTAGATTATATGTTGTAAGTCATATATCCCTATTATTATTATGTATTGTAAGTCATATAGCCCTAGATTATATGGTTTGTAAGTCATATAGCCCTAGTTATTATATGTTGGTAAGTTCATATATCCCTAGATTATATATATCCCTATTAATATTGTTGTAAGTTCATATAGCCCTAATATATGTAAGGTAAGTTCATATATCCCTAGATTATATAAAGTCATATAGCCCTAGATTATAGTCCCGTAAAGTCATATATCCCTAATTATATGTTGTAATGTCATAAATCCCCTTATTTTATATGTCCCGTAAGTTCATTATATCCCTATGATTATATGTTAAGTCATATATCCCTAGATTTTATAATGTTTGTATGTCATATATCCCTAGATTATATGTTGTAAGTCATATATCCCTAGATTAAATGTTGTAAAGTCATATGCCCTAGATGATATGTTGTAAGTCATATATCCCCTAGATATATGTTATGTCATATAGCCCAAGATATATGTTGTAAATTCATATAGCCCTAAGATTATATGTTGTAAGTCATATTATCCCTAGAATTATATGTTGTATGTCAGATAGCCCCCTAGAAATATATGTTTATAAGTTCATATGCCCTAGATTATATGTTGTAAGTAAATATAGCCCTAGATTATATGTTGTATGTCAGATACCCTAATCCCATATGTTATATATGTTGTAAGTCGTATATCCCTAGATTATATGGTTGTATGTCTATAGCCCTATTATAGTTGTAAGTCATATACCCTAGATTATATGTGTAGTCATAACCCAGATTATATGTTGTAATTCCCATATAGCATAGATTATATGTTGTAAGTCATATAGCCCTAGATTATATGTTGTATGTCATATATCCCTAGATTATATGTCGTAAGTCATATATCCCTAGATTATATGTTGTATGTCATATAGCCCTAGATTATATGTTGTAAGTCATATAGCCCTATATTATATGTTGTAAGTCATATATCCCTAGATTATATAGTGTATGTCATATAGCCCTAGATTATATGTTATAAGTCATATAGCCCTAGATTATATGTTAGTCATATCCCTAGATTATATGTGGTACCCAGTAATATAGCTATATGATTATGTTGTAGTCATATATCCCTAGATTATATGTGTAAGTCATATAGCCTAGATGATATGTTGTATGTCATATAGCCCTAGATTATATGTTGTATGTCATATAGCCCTAGATTATATGTTGTATGTAAAATAGCCTCAGATTATCTGTTGTAAGTCATATTGCCCCATATGATATGTTGTATGTCATATGGCCCTAGATTATGTTGTAAGTCATATGTCGCCATAGTATACATATGGCCTCAGAGTATAATGTTGTTAGTCATATGTCCCCAGATTATATGTTGTAAGTCATATTGCCCCATATAAGTCATATGTCCCCAGATTATATGTTGTAAGTCATATTGCCCCATATTATATGTTGTATGCCATATGACCCTGCTGTCTGTTCCATGTTTTGCTGCCGACAAACTTTTTTTGGCCATTAAACACATTTAATCTAAAAATATTTAAAAATGCAAGTACTTTTTCAATATCAATAACAAAACAGTCATGTAGACTGGAATGCACCTGTATGGTGGGTGTACCTGCATGCAGCACTGGGATTACAGTAAGCACCAGCAGTACTTTACTGATAGATAGTGTCCCAGGGCTCCAGATAAGGAATTAGTAATTGAGTATTGTCACTCCATCATTTCTGAAGAAATTGGGTATTTCAAAATTTTAATTGGGTAAAATAAAATCACACTATATACTGTTTACACATCAACAGACCGCAATTATTGAATAATTTGCTTCAAAATGAAAACATGTCTCCAAGGAGACAATTCTAATGAAATACCAAGATGTGTTTTCATGGAAAATAAGAAAAATATGCTATATTTGTGGTGTGTTTATTGTTTTCTGCAACATGATAAAGGTACCACAAATTTTGTATTGCTTTTTGATACTCGCTACTTCTGATTTCAATTGGGTTTTTGGCAATTTTAATTGGGTATTTAAGCAAATACACAGCTTATCGGGAGCATTGGTGTCCTTATTAGTCTAGTAAATATAGGACTAGACACACCACAAATTGCAAAAGTTTTTTTTTCTTCACAATGCATTTTAGAAAGGTCCATAGAACAACATATTCAAAATGCACCCGAATGCACTTCGGGGAAATATGTCTAATTTGCATAAATCCAAGATGGCCGCCATGAAAATGACACCTGTTCTAAAACAGGCATATCTCTGCTTCTACTTGGTTGATTAAAATGATATTGGAGTCAAATTCTATAGTTTATTGAGTGACCAATCAAATGAAATTAATTTCATGACCTTCATATGTCAAATTCATATATCAAGGTCAAGGTCAAACACGAAAATCACTATTTTCAGCCATTTGTGACATATTTTTGCATATCTCCGCTTCTAGATTGCGGATTAAGACACTGATGAGCTCTATCATGATACTGACTTAGGTAGCCAATCAAATGGAATTGGTTGCATGAACTTTTCATGTCAACGTCAATGATCAAGGTCAAGGTCAAACACGAAAATCACTATTTTCAGCCATTTTTGCCATATTTTGGCATGTCTCTGTGTTTTCATTTCATGGATTAAGACATTATCGCGACAGTATGTCATTGGTTCTATATTACACCATCACCACTGCTAAACACCTCTAAATATGTCTTTGTAAGAGAATGTGTGCCAATTGTACAATACCATCAACCCAGCTGTGTCACATAATTATAAGTGTTACATGGGCACTTTCTTTAAATTTGCAAAATTATATATTGCAGCTACATTTGTGTAAATTATAATGTTGGTGCTTAATGTGCAATGACAGATTCTTTAAATACCCATGGTTGTTGATTTTCTACTTCGGAGGTTCTATATAACACCATCACCACTGCTAAACACATCTAGATATCTCATTGTAAGAGAACACAGTCTAATCATCATGATCAATAGAAGAAGCTTCTTGGTTGACAGCTGACATATTGGCACACACGCCCTGGCATTCTCCACAGGCATATGAACAGTCGAGATCCGCTTTACGACAGGAGCACTTCATCGTCGAACAACCTGTCTTGCATGAGCATCTGATGACTTCTAGTAAGGCCTTTGGTGCTACATCTTTGTCTGTCATTACTGGAATGAGGCTTGAACCCGACAGTTTCCAACCCCAGTCAGTGGGTAGTAAATCACATCCTCTCCACGTCTGCACTTGATGGCGGGCTGCTGCAGATGTTGGAGGTAATGTCTGAGACTGAACACTGGAAGTGCTGGAACCTACTTTCTGATGGAATTTTTGCAGCCTCGGCTGATCCAAAGAATCTCCTTTTTGGCTTCCACTGTACAAACTTACCAGTGCCCGCCCTTTCCCCAGCAGTAGCAATTTCTTCAGCTGTAGCCAGCCCTTTGATGAACATTTCTGCCTGTATGTTAAAGTCTGCACTGTTTTTCAGCTGCTTTAGAGCAACACCTTTGCCAATTCCAAACACTCGCGATGTTGTGTCACATCCTGATAAGGCATGTGCAAAAAGGATGTTCTCACAGATAGTTGCACCTAATATCTGCTTTGTGAGCGCTACATTCCAACACCTTCGTAACTTATGTGTCCCTGCTTTGGTTTCAGGCCTGAAGTATATTTCATGGGAAGAGTCAATGGAAGCATGGTAGCAAAGGAGAATCAGTAGGTCTGTATCATCGCCCACTAGCACCGTATTGGCAGTTGATGCCCTTTGTATTGTTTTCTGAACTATAAGTACATTGGCATCACCTCTGGCATGTCTTGTTTGTCAACCATTTCGTTCAAGGGCTTTACTTAGAAGGTTGATGAACGATTGTTTGTTCTTCTTGTTTGAAAGAAACGCATCTTTCGTTACGTTTATGAGTGTTGATCCAGTGAAATGTACTTCTGTTATTTTCTCTCCGGTTCTCCTCAGGTGCGCGTTGTCCTTTGTTGAGTGTCCATGCTCATACTCCTGGGGTATGAGAGCCCACATATCATCTGCTAATGCTGGCTTATTAGCAGCTCTCATCGCATGTTTCATGTCAAATAAGGCAGAGGGATTGCTTGACAGCTCATACTGGAATATTTCTGGCAGTTGTTCATTTCCAATACCAGCAGTGACAAGTCTCTGGAAGAGTAGTTGTGGGTCGATACTTATGAGATTTGAGATATGCTGGTCATACAGATGTGGTATCATGTTTGAAGAAGTTATACTTACCTCATGTACTGTAGCACGTGGAGAACTGCAATCTGAACTATGTTGATTGAATTGTTTTCACATTGAAACTTTTTGTTGTTGTTGTTTTGTTGATATTCACACGCTTACTTTTTGCAGCACCACGACGTATGGTAACATTTTTGTTATATAAAATGTGGCCCATGACATGCGTGGTCTGCCTAGCTCTTTATCCGCTAACGCACTTATGATGCTTGATAATGATCTATATATTGTTTGTTTGAAGCAAGATATCCATTTGACAAATGGCTGAAAATATTATTATTTTTTTGTGTTCGACATTGACCTTGTTCCGAGAACTTGACCTTTGAAGTTCAGGAAACCAGTTATAGATCATTAGCTATCTAATGGACTATCATTGTATGTCCTGATAATGTCATAGTCCGCATATGTACATGCAGAGATATGTAAAAATACGGTTAAAATGGCTGAAAATTGTGACTTTCGTGTTTGACCTTCACCTTGACCCATGAACTTGCCAAGCGAAGTTCATGAAACCGATTCTATTTGTTTGGGCACCTAAGGCAGTATCATGATATACCCCAACATTGTCTTAATCCTCAATGTAGAAGTGGCGATATGCAAAAATATGGCAAAAAAATGACTGAAAATAGTGATTTTCGTGTTTGACCTTGACCTTGATATATAAATTTGACCTATGAAGGTCATGAAACTAATTTCATTTGATTGGTCACTCAATGAACTCCATAACTTGACTCATAAATCAGTTTAATCTGCCAAGTAGAAGCAGAGATATGTCTGTTTTAGAACGGGTGTCATTTTCATGGCGGCTATCTTGGATTTATGCAAATTAGACATATTTCCCCGAAGTGCATTCTATGCACTTCGGGTGCATTTTGAATATGTTGTTCTAGGGACCTCTCTAAAATGCATTGTGAAGAATTTGTTTTTTGGCAAATTGTGGTGGGTTAGGTGCTAAAATCTCATAGATTGACTAGACTAATCTGGAGCTTATTTCACCAACATTGCAAAGTATACTTATCTAGCAAAGTATACTTTGAGGGAAAAGTTTTAAATTTAAGGATAAATTTATTAATTTTTATTATACTGAATTGATTACACACAGTATCACAGCCATTTTGTGTGATAATGTAATACATTCAGTATAATAATTCTGCATACTTTTAATCACCAAATATATGCAGTCGGTAGTTCTATATGAAATAATGCATTTCGGGAAAAATAAATGATTACTCCCTCAAAGTATACTTTGCTAGATAAGTATACTTTGCAATTTTGATGAAATCGGCTACTGGTAATAGACACCTTCTCAGAGCTGCAGATAAGTTTTGTATGTAAAGAGTATAATACCCCCAGATTTCAAATTCAATGCATATTTTTCGTTTACAAATGTATTATTGATTTTCTTCCAGGGTCAAAAATGGGTATGGCCCGTGGGGTCACATATATATATAGGGTTCAAATTTCATTTTTGACCGAATATGCTCATGTCATACCAAATTGAAGGTATTGAAGAGACGATAGATGTGGTGTATTTCTTGTCAAAATCGGATGATTACATTATCCAAGATGGCCTCCAAATTGTCATAAGGTCATCCTTTTATTACAGATTTCAAACATCTTCGTTACACGAACCGGGTGATGTTGGTCAAACTTTACAGGGATGATGTATTAGTGAAGCCTTTTCAGAATTGTTAAAATGGAGGTTGTCGCTAATTCAAGTACATGTTTTCCTATATAATGACTTGTTTGCTCAAATTTTTGTTAACTCAATGTATTTGCCTTGGTACCATGGACTTTGAGTAAACGAGTAGTCGACTGTATATGATCGAATTTCACCATCATGTGATGATGTGTGTTGATTCTAATAGAGGATGAGAGAGTATGAATCTCTTAATGGTGAAGGCCTGCCTAACGAGATTCACACCGAAATCCAGTTATATATGAGGCCAAGTGATCTTGGTGTAGTGTACTTGTGTATTCCCGTCTGTACATGACATCTGTTAAATGGATGTAGAACTCCATTCAAAATCAATCTAATGGAGGATGGAAGGGCATGCGTAATGGTGAAGTCCATCCTTATCGGGATTCACACATGCTCTGATACGCTGGGATTTTTCTCTAAGAATTAGATCTGTGATATGTGGTGTCAAGTAGTCTTGGTTGGGTAAGTGCACCAGATCAAGATAGTCATTCTGTTTTCAATGCTGAATGGATATTGTAATCTCGGTTCAAACCAGTGGTGTCCCCCACCCCCTCCCACATACACGTGTATTACTTGGTTAAAACTAAAAATGGATGTAGAACTCCCATGTTATCAATTGCTTCTGATACCATTTGTGAAAAGATGTATTGTGATAAGAAGTAGGCTGGAAGCATCCTGTTGTGGTCTCCAAACCTCGCGAAGTTGTGTAAGATATAATAATATATGTAATTATAGCGCGACAATTCCTACCCTGGCGAATTCTCAACTTTGTCACATTGATACTATGTGCCTGTTATGGGCTTATTGTAATGTTTATTTAGTGACAACTCTACATACCAGTATTTGCTTGATTTTTAGCCAGGTTTTTTAAAAAAAAGATACCGGCTATTGGATTGGCGAAAGGCGGGCGGGCAATCACAATCAGTGACGAGTGTTAAGTTTTCTGTTAAATGTCCATTTCTCTGTTACTGTACAACCTAGGACCACAAAACATGTGACCTTTTTTTACCTTCACCTATTTTTTCCACGTGAATGACCTGTTTACAATGGTAAGTTTTCGTGTTTAAGTCCATTTCTCTGTTTCTGTAAAATCTGTAACCACCATACTTGACTGCTTCATAACTACAGGGTTAAATTTTCGCGTCTATTTTTTTTCCTTCAAGAAGTTGCCGAAGCAAATTAAATCATCCAATGCAGAAAACAATTAGTATTTTGTCATGTTTGTGCCATTGTATTATCTGTTAGCCAAGTATCTATGCCTTGAAAAAACCCGGCGTTCGTGGCTTTGCCTCGTTTCTTGTTATGACATTGCAAAGGTGAGCGATATATGGCCATCACGACTCTTGTTATACAAATTTGATCACCAGTTACGCAATTTCTTTCAGGTTGATTGGAAATTATTATTTTGACTCATTTGGATACATGGAGTTTCCCATGGCTACAGAGCAAATGGTTAAACAATTGTATAAAGTACTGGGACTGACAAAGGTAGGTCATACCTGCTGATGGCCGGGCATTTCACTTCTTGTCACACTTGTGTGTGCTTGTATAAAGTACTGGGACTCGCAAAGGTAGGTCATACCTGCTGATGGCCGGGCATTTCACTTCTTGTCACTCTTGTGTGTGCTTGTATAAAGTACTGGGACTCACAAAGGTAGGTCATACCTGCTGATGGCCGGGCATTTCACTCCTTATCACACTTGCGTGTGCTTGTATAAAGTACTGGGACTCACAAAGGTAGGTCATACCTGCTGATGGCCGGGCATTTCACTTCTTGTCACACTTGTGTGTGCTTGTATAAAGTACTGGGACTCACAAAGGTAGGTCATACCTGCTGATGGCCGGGCATATCACTTCTTGTCACACTTGTGTGTGCTTGTATAAAGTACTGGGACTCGCAAAGGTAGGTCATACCTGCTGATGGCCGGGCATTTTACTTCTTGTCACACTTGTGTTTGCTTGTATAAAGTACTGGGACTCACAAAGGTAGGTCATACCTGCTGATGGCCGGGCATTTCACTTCTTGTCACACTAACTTATTGTGTGTGCTTGTATAAAGTACTGGGACTCACAAAAGTAGGTCATACCTGCTGATAGCCGGGCATTTCACTTATTTTCACACATGTGTGTGCTTGTATAAAGTACTGGGACTCACAAAGGTAGGTCATACCTGCTGATGGCCGGGCATTTCACTTCTTGTCACACTTGTGTTTGCTTGTATAAAGTACTGGGTCTCACAAAGGTAGGTCATACCTGCTGATGGCCGGGCATTTCACTCCTTATCACACTTGCGTGTGCTTGTATAAAGTACTGGGACTCACAAAGGTAGGTCATACCTGCTGATAGCCGGGCATTTCATTTCTTGTCACACTTGTGTGTGCTTGTATAAAGTACTGGGACTCGCAAAGGTAGGTCATACCTGCTGATGGCCGGGCATTTCACTTCTTGTCACACTTGTGTTTGCTTGTATAAAGTACTGGGACTCACAAAGGTAGGTCATACCTGCTGATGGCCGGGCATTTCACTTCTTGTCACACTAACTTATTGTGTGTGCTTGTATAAAGTACTGGGACTCACAAAGGTAGGTCATACCTGCTGATAGCCGGGCGTTTCACTTATTTTCACACATGTGTGTGCTTGTATAAAGTAATGGGACTCACAAAGGTGGGTCATACCTGCTGATGGCTTTGCATTTCACTTCTTGTCACACTTGTGTGTGCTTGTATAAAGTACTGGAACTCACAAAGATAGGTCATGCCTGCTGATGGCCGGGCATTTCACTTCTTGTCACGCTTGTGTGTGCTTATATAAAGTACTGGGACTCACAAAGATGGGTCATACCTGCTGATAGCCGTGCATTTCACTTCTTGTCACACTTGTGTGTGCTTGTATAAAGTACTGGGACTCACAAAGGTAGGTCATACCTGCTGATAGCTGGGGATTTCACTTCTTGTCACACTTGTGTGTGCTTGTATAAAGTACTGGGACTCACAAAGGTAGGTCATACCTGCTGATGGCCGGGGATTTCACTTCTTGTCACAAGTGGGTGGCAGGTGGGAGAATGCGATGGGTAATTTAACGATCGGGGTTCATCCTTACCGGAATCCCAACTGGAGACCTAGTTTGGTCCTCACATACGTCTTTGGCATTTTGTATGTGACAGTTGAATCTGGTTACACCCCTTATGTGAGTATTACGATATTCGTAATCATATTTTAAGGGAAGGGGCCAAGTGACTTGGTGTGGTATGGACCTGGCACCAGGTCAGGTTATTCTAATTTCAGGGATGAATATATTTGTTCTCGATGTAAATATTCCGTTCTGATTTTGGGATTTTCCCCCCAATGCAGCAGGTTAAAATGGGATCGAACCCGTTTGCCCGGCCTTACATGACCTTAGCTGTTGATAGGCCGTTGAACACTAATAAACAAACAAACACTTCTTGTCACACTTGTGTGTGCTTGTATAACGTACTGGGACTCACAAAGGTAGGTCATACCTGCTGGTAGCCGGGCATTTCACTTCTTGTCACACATGTGTGTGCTTGTATAAAGTACTGGGACTCACAAAGGTAGGTCATACCTGCTGATAGCCGGGAATTTTGCTTCTTGTCACACTTGTGTGTGCTTGTATAAAGTACTGGGACTCACAAAGGTAGGTCATACCTGCTGATGGCCGGGCATTTCACTTCTTGTCGCACTAACTTCTTGTGTGTGCTTGTATAACGTACTGGGACTCACAAAGGTAGGACATACCTGCTAATAGCCGGGCATTTCACTTATATTCACACATGTGTGTGCTTGTATAAAGTACTGGGACTCACAAAGGTAGGACATACCTGCTGATAGCCGGGCATTTCACTTATATTCACACGTGTGTGCTTGTATAACGTACTGGGACTCACAAAGGTAGGACATACCTGCTAATAGCCGGGCATTTCACTGATATTCACACATGTCTGTGCTTGTATAAAGTACTGGGACTCACAAAGGTAGGACATACCTGCTGATAGCCGGGCATTTCACTTATATTCACACATGTGTGTGCTTGTATAACGTACTGGGACTCACAAAGGTAGGACATACCTGCTAATAGCCGGGCATTTCACTTATATTCACACATGTGTGCTTGTATAAAGTACTGGGACTCACAAAGGTAGGACATACCTGCTAATAGCCGGGCATTTCACTTATATTCACACATGTGTGTGCTTGTATAAAGTACTGGGACTCACAAAGGTAGGACATACCTGCTGATAGCCGGGCATTTCACTTATATTCACACATGTGTGTGCTTGTATAAAGTACTGGGACTCACAAAGGTAGGTCATACCTGCTGATAGCCGGACATTTAACTTATATTCACACATGTGTGTGCTTGTATAACGTACTGGAACTCACAAAGGTAGGACATACCTGCTAATAGCCGGGCATTTCACTTATATTTACACATGTGTGTGCTTGTATAAAGTACTGGGACTCACAAAGGTAGGTCATACCTGCTGATAGCCGGGCATTTCACTTCTTGTCACACTTGTCACACTAACTTCTTGTGTGTGCTTGTATAAAGTACTGGGGCTTACAAAGTTAAGTCTGTCACTGATTCACTGATTCAATGCCAAACTGTGCAGATCTTGATAAGACTGTGCTGATGCACAGGCTGATCTGGATCTACACTGGTCGTAAAACTGTAGACCCTCATCAGACTACGGATGCACATGCTGGTTTGGATCTATACTGGTCTCAAGAAAACAACCTTATCCCCATGATACACCATGGCTTATAGTCAAAAGCTTCATTGAACAATCCGCAAAGTCTTTACTTGTTAATATGTACATGTTCATACAGTGACTACAAACATGTCTATACGGCTTAACATACAAAACCCAGAATATGTCTCTAATACCGACTGTCCGAGCTATCGAACATTTCTAGGTAAGTCGCGTGATTTTTCTGCTGTATCTCCATTGCTGTAGCTACTGGTATATAGGGAACACTGAGAATTAAGACCTTATTGGTTCTAAGCATTATGAACCAGTATATTTGTGCGGCATTGGTACTTGACATCGGATTAGGATATGGACAATGAAATGCATATTTCGTTACACACAGCCACATTTCAAGAATAACCTTAAAAACATTTATAAATCTGGGGCCCATTTCACTAAACTTTGTACGACTAAAATGTTTGTAAGTGCAACTTTATGATAGTCTGTAAATTTCACATTAACACTGTTTTCTTGTAAACAATTATTGGATTTACATTTATTGAGCATAGGCTGTATATGCAGCCTATGCTCAATAAATGTAACTCCATCAATTGAAATTTCCAGACGATCCTAAATTTGCACTTACGAACATTTTAGTTGTACGAAGTTTAGTGAAACGGGCCCTATATCCCTGTTGTAGATTACAGCAGCGAAAATGAGACATAAAGATGTGAAGCAGTCCTGGGGATACATACTCGAAGGGATCACTGGCTGGAAGATTGCATTCACCGGCGACACCATGCCATGTCATACATTTGCTAGCATGGGTATGTCGGACATTAGGCCATAATATATAATTAATTTACTGAATATCCCCTAAAAAATAATGCCAGATTAATTTTTTTATTATTTATATATTCGGAGAAAAATCATTAATTGTGTCGCGGATTACAACAAATTTTAATAAAGATAAAAGCCACCCGCCCGTGCCTATCGATTGCATGTGCGTACTTCGCACAAGCCTCTTTTTGAAAACATTTACATTGCCCATATCGGTCGGTGTCATTTTGACGACATTAACAATTTTCCATGAAATATATTGCAGAACAGTAATTCACGATGCGTATAAATGCAATTCCATGTAAGTTATATCAGTTTTAAAACTTTGTTTCAACGACGCTGATGGCAGTTAGGTGACAAGCCGACATCAGCTGGCCGACTTCAAACACACCGCGGTGTCAATTTTTACTAAGTGCAAATTCCACCCCGTAGGGCACAAAACCATATCAAAGATTAATACATGTGATGTGACGTCATTCATGTATGCAACACTATACTTGTACCCGGTCTCCTGCTTCTCTTCGCTGGTACCTGTTGCACCGTTGCTCTGTATCCTAGCGAAACAATGCTACCGGGGGTGGCTGGCAGATGGGAGCAAGCGATGGGTAATTTAACGATCAGAGTTTATTCTTACCGGAATTCCTACTGGAGACCAGTAGCCTATTTCATCAACATTGCAAAGTATACTTTAGTAGCAAAGTATACTTTGAGGGAGAAATTTTCATATTTTTTTTTAAATTTATTAATTTTTATTATACGGAATTTATTACATTAAATTATCACAGCCATTTAATGGCTGTGATAATGTAATAAATTCAGTATAATAATTCTGCATACTTTTAATCATGAAATATATGCATTTGTTAGTTCTATGTGAAATTATGTATTTCAGGAAAAATAAATGATTGCTCCCTCAAAGTATACTTTGCTAGATAAGTATACTTTGCAAGTTTGATGAAATCGGCTACTGGTTTGGCCCTCACATACGTCTTTGGAATTTTGTATGTGACAGTTGAATCTGGTTATACCCCCTTATGTGAGTATTACGATTATTCGAGTGGGTGGCAGGTGGGAGCATGCGATGGGTAATTTAACGATCGGGATTCATCCTTACCGGAATCCTGACTGGAGACCTGATTTGGCCCTCACATATATATGTCTTTGGCATTTTGTATGTGACAGTTGAATCTGGTTATACCCCTTATGTGAGTATTATGATATTCGTAATCCTATTTTAGGGGAAGGGGCCAAGTGACTGGTGTGGTATGGACCTGGCACCAGGTCAGGTTATTCTAATTTCAGGGCTGAATATATTTGTTCTCGATGTAAATATTCTGTTCTGGTTTTGGGATTTTCCCCCCAATGCAGCAGGTTAAAATGGGATCGAACCCGTTTGCCCGGCCTTACATGACCGTAGCTGTTGATAGGCCGTTAAACACTAATAAACAAACAAACAAACGATTATTCGTAATCCAATTTAAGGGGAACGGGCCAAGTGGCTTTGGTGTGGTATGGACCTGACACTAGGTCAGGTTATTCTAATTTCAGGGCTGAATATATTTTTTCTCGATGTACATATTCCGTTCTGATTTTGTTATTTCCCCCCCAATGCAGCAGGTTAAAACGGGATTGAACCCGTTTGTCCGGCCTTACATGACCTTAGCTGTTGATAGGCCGTTAAACACCAATAAACAAACAAATTAAAAGTCATGCAGAGCATGATGTTATTAGCCGATCAAATCAGGGTTCAATATATATGTCCGCATTTTAGTAGTTACTGAGTCTCGGGAGGGGGGGGGGGATGAATGAGCGAGTGAGTATTGGTGTTTAATGTCCTATCAACAGCTAA
This sequence comes from Conchocele bisecta, assembly GCA_029237695.1. NCBI lineage: Eukaryota > Metazoa > Mollusca > Bivalvia > Lucinida > Thyasiridae > Conchocele > Conchocele bisecta. Next base: position 112,070,845 of record CM055267.1, on the reverse strand, counting down.
GGTCATTTAAGGCCGGGCCAACGGGTTGTACTATCCTGCATTAAACGGGTCCACGATGAGGAAAATTCCCAAAATCAGAACTCAATATTTCCATGCCACACCAGTCACTTTAGTAGCTCGGCCCCAAAGTAATATGATTTACCATAAGCTTATTACTTCTTAATGGAGCATAACAGGTTAACGTTGTCACTTGTTTATCCCTGTTTATCGATCGATTTAAATGGTTTAAATCGACTCGAAGCTTACGTTCAACGGCCGCACAAACTCGATTGAACTGCACGCCTTCCAATGATTTAAATACGCAGCGCGTTTAAATAGTCAAGTACGTTTTTTTAATGTGCGCACTGGTCATTTAAAAAGGGGCCCATCCGTGATTTTTGCACGATGTCGGGCGCAAGACAATCAATAATTTGCGGCATTGACAATAATTAAGGGGGATTGCCGCAATCGCGCGTGCTGGATGCATCCCTGCCATCCCTGCATGATACGTAAACAAATCAAAGTTCGCTATGAAGGGCAATTCTTCGTTTTGATTGGTGGAAAATTTTGTGAATATTAACTAGCGTCAAATGACGCGCATACGCGATCCAATGGGATAAACCCGAGATGCTGGGGTTGCTAGTCGGAGGAGATTTTGAGCAGAGGTCGATTATAAATTAGTCGAATAAACACATTTTACGCGATTATACGTGGCTGAAACTTGTTCTGTTTAATAAATAAAAGCTTTACTTAGCCCAATAATCGGCGTATGTTGGCGTATATGGCCATTAGAGCCAACTATGGACTTCAACAACAACAACTTCCGGGTTCAATCTCTTCCGGCGTTCAGCTCATTACGTATTCAAAATTGTGTTATTTGGCTATATTTAAAGTTTTAAACGGAGATAATTGCCAAAAATGCAAACTTTATCGGTTGATGCAATTTGGAAGTGATACAGCAAAATTCGCGTTCGTAGATTACCGAATAGCGGAGAAAAGGGTTGCTACAAACTTTTTCAGAATTCGATGGATGACCAATATATTAGCCGATCTATAAATAAACAAATGCTACCGGGAACCCGTCTAATGTGGCATAACAAGCGTGTTTTGTGAATTGGGTCTCTATCTGAAAAACCTTGGCTTATTGCAGTAGCGGCCAGACCAGGCTATTTTTTTGTTACAAATAAAGATTATATGATCGTTATTAATTTCAAATGATGTAAGTGAGAATAGAAAAGTAAAATACCAATGGGCAGGCTAATTAAACCATTTCCATCTAATTAGGACCAGCATTACAGAGCTCCAGATAAGTTTTGTATCTAAAGAGTATTATACCCCCATATTTCAAATTCAATGTGTATTTTACTTTTACAAATGTATTATTGATTTTCTTCCTTCTTAAATATGGAACAAATTATAAAAAATAAAACAAATTTAAAAATATCTAAGTCAATTTTCAATTTTATTACATTATTTTCACTACTCAATTTGAAAATAAATGCATATGTTCACATTGCTGCGAGTATTTTGTACTCCCACTTTTGATAATCAATGCGTATTCTGCTAAAATAAGTGCGTAAATTACGCCAATACACACCTTATCTGGAGCTCTAGCATTATTAACCCTTTGCACGCTGGTGACGAAAATAACAGCTAAATATGTCGTGGAATTTCATTAGAATTGCAATACCAATGAAAGTCCACGACATATTGTCATAGATTTCAGATTTACATTATTACATTAAGTGTCGTGCTGCTATATTTGAACTATGTTTAGCCATTATTTTCCCAGCGTGCAAAGAGTTAAAAGTTCATGTCCACTCAGTGGGCACAAAATGTTCTTTTATATCAGAGACATCGTCTGAGACATTTTCTGGCAAAATAAACATTCATTCACCATTACCCCACATATTGATTGGCATTATACATTTTATATCAGGCGTAAATTTTCACACTGATATCAGGGGTGATAACCGTGTTTCCTTAAAATGTTAACGGACATTACTATTTATTCTCTGTATTTATTTTTTGATGTGCAATGATCATACTTTATAATCTGTCGAAAATATTATGTTTTCAGGTGACACATTTAATTAGTATAAATAATAAAAAAATATCATGCCTCATTTGCATATGAAAAATAGCCTGATACCACCGCGCGTCACTAACAGTAAAATAAATATTACTAACTGATTATATCTGTATAGCGGGCACTCATAATTTTTCAAACTGGTGGAATAGTGACACAATTATACACTTATTTAATTCCTATAAAGAATATGTTGTGCCTACTAAGTGGGCATCCTATTAATGAAATCATACTTCACAAGTTTATTGACAGTAATCATGGTAATCACTGCTGCAACTTAACTGTTCACATTTTGTGTGCACTTTTTCTATAGAGAATTCATGGTTCCCATGGAAATGTCCAAAATTATGGTATTTTGCCGCGATTTACGCAATTTTAACACGCAGATTCGGTTTCTACAATGAATTTTACATAAAGGTAGATGCATTTCATAAAGTTATACTCTGTGTATGGGGTAAATCACAAAATAAACGTTGTACAGAATGCTGCCCAAGGAAATTATAATTATACCCCCACAAACAAAGTTTGTTGGGGGTATATAGGAGTCAGCTTGTCTGTCTGTCTGTCTGTCGGTCTGTCGGTCGGTCGGTCGGTCGGTCTGTTGGAAATTCCCTTCCGCTCAATATCTTCTACACCGATGCATGGATTATCAAATGGCTTGGCACAAATGTTTGTCATGATGAGAAGGTGTGTCGCGATCAATAACCATGCACCTACATCCAAGGTCAAGGTCACAGTTGAAGGTTAAAGGTCAAACCTATAGAAATTCCCTTCCGCTCTATATCTTCTACACCGATGCATGGATTATCAAATGGCTTGGCACAAATGTTTCTCATGATGAGAAGGTGTGTCGCGATCAATAACCATGCGCCTACGTCCAAGGTCAAGGTCACAGTTGAAGGTCAAAGGTCAAACCTATCGAAATTCCCTTCCGCTCTATATTTTCTACACCGATGCATGGATTATCAAATGGCTTGGCACAAATGTTTCTCATGATGAGAAGGTGTGTCGTGATCAATAACCACGCGCCTACGTCCAAGGTCAAGGTCACAGTTGAAGGTCAAAGGTCAAACCTATCGAAATTCCCTTCCGCTCTATATCTTCTACACCGATGCATGGATTATCAAATGGCTTGGCACAAATGTTTCTCATGATGAGAAGGTGTGTCGCGATCAATAACCACGCGCCTACGTCCAAGGTCACAGTTGAAGGTCAAAGGTCAAAAATATTAAAATTCCCAAATGGCTTGGCACAAATGTTTCTCATGATGAGAAGGTGTGTTGCGATCAATAACCACGCACCTACGTCCAAGGTCAAGGTCACTGTTGAAGGTCAAAGGTCAAACCTATTGAAATTCCCTTCAGCTCTATATCTTCTACACCGATGCATGGATTATCAAATGGCTTGGCACAAATTTTTCTCATGATGAGAAGGTGTGTCGCGATCAATAACCACGCACCTACGTCCAAGGTCAAGGTCACAGTTGAAGGTCAAAGGTCAAACCTATTGAAATTCCCTTCCGCTCTATATCTTCTACACCGATGCATGGATTGTCAAATTGCTTGGCACAAATGTTTCTCATGATGAGAAGGTGTGTCGCAATCAATAACCACGCACCTATGTCCAAGGTCAAGGTCACAGTTGTAGGTCAAAGGTCAAACCTATTGAAATTCCCTTCCGCTCTATATCTTCTACACCGATACATGGATTATCAAATGCCTTGGCACAAATGTTTCTCAGAATGAGAAGGTGTGTCGCGATCAATAACCACGCACCTACGTCCAAGGTCAAGGTCACAGTTGAAGGTCAACGGTCAAACCTATTGAAATTCCCTTCCGCTCTATATCTTCTACACCGATGCATGGATTATCACACTATGCCCAGGGTCAAGGTCACAGACTTGATGCGTTTGAAACCTTAACGCTCGGCTAAATGGCTTATAATCAAAAATGCCTTGTTTTCTTTGGCTGCCAGTGGGGGTATTCGTGTGCCGACAGGCCACATTTCTAGTTGTTACTGATTTGTTAGAATATTGGTGGCTATGGTTACCACAATATTTTGTTTAATTTTGAAATTTACGTATAAATTATGGATGGCATCGAGTATTCGTTTGTCGGCCGAATATTCGAATATCAGTTTGCTATTCGAATGGCAAAAACTATTTAAAGTTTTGTCTTTTCTTCTTATTTCTGATTAATTTATACAACAATTGATCTTGGCAGGTGTGAAAGTTTGCATTGTCTGTTATTGGTAATCAATAAACACAGTATTATGTTGACAGCTTGTAGACATCCTGTTTATTTCTCCATGCCACGTGGTGTGATGCGTAACGTCATTTGGGATTCCCAGTACACAAGAAACAGCCAACATTTTGACACTGTGTAATTGCGCATATTATAGACACACGGGAGTTTAATCGAGACAGAATTTGTCACGGATATTATGCGTGTACAATGCATAGAGGATCTCAAATGAGTTTCCATTTGATATGAGATTTATGAAACGAGAGTCATGCACAATTTTTGCACCGAGTCTCCGGCGAGCTGCATAAAATTGCTGACGAGTTTCATATGTTTCATATCAAATGGAAACGAGTTTGAGATGCTGTTTATCACATGACTTCCCGCTCTAAATGGCAGAAAACTTGGAGATATCCAATACGATTTAAGTGAAAAGACGCCATTGACTATTTTTGCATCGAGTTGAAAGTCTCCACCGAGAAAAATAGTTTTAATACTAACAATAAACATATTATAAATATGTCATATTACAGGTTCCAGTTCTTTGTAAGCACTTCATATTAACCAAACGGGAGCGTATTTTGACAATTGTAGTGATTTGACTGAGTCACCGACGCTGCTAATGACGTCTAAATTAGTGTGACGTCAACGTCAAAACATTAATTGTTACTTTGTCGCGCAAATAGGGACGTCGTTTGGATCGTCTTTGTTTAATTAATTTTGGATAACGTTGGCGTATAATACTAATGTATAATTATGGTGTTGCGGCCAGCCAATCAAGTTTGCTCCAGGTGTTATTACATGTGTGTCATATCACATTTATGAAATGGGTTACAGCTTGTAATAACAAGATTTTCATATGATAAATGTAAGTATCATGTTGTTTGTTGGATTATACAATTATAGAAATTTAATCATTGTAAACATGGAGCCCCAGGACATTAATGTTCCACATGCTTCAAATAATACAGAGCTCCAGATAAGGTGCGTACCGGCATATTTTATGCAATTATTTTAGCTGAATACGCATTGATTATCAAACGTGAGAGTGCAAAATACGCACAGCAATGTGAAAATACGCATTGATTTTCAAATTCTTTTCTTTTTCCAGAGAAAATTTACGGTTAACTGTCCCGTTGACATGGAAATGTTCAAAATTATGGCATTCGGACGCGGTTTACACAATTGTAACATATGGATTCTGTTTCTACGATGAATTTCACATAAAGATAGATGGATTTCATACCGTTCGACTCTGGGTAGGGGTAACTCGAAAAATAAGCGTCGTCCAATAGGGTAATATCCAATTTTATCTTCAGGAATGGACTGTGATCTCCTGATACATGAGGCGACATATGATGATGTACACAGAAATCTTGCCATCTATAACAAACACAGGTTAGTCAGTCTTCTTGTTCCTATATTAAGGACGTCTTTGTAGAATTTATCGGGGTATAAATTTCAAAATCCAAACAATACTTGCTGATGGCCTGCAGCCAGCAGGGCTCCAGATAAGGAATTAATAATTGAGTTTTGTCGCTCCATCATTTCTAATGAAATACCAAGGTGTGTTTTCATGGAAAATAAGAAAGGTATCCTATATTTGTGGTCTGTTTATTGTTTTCTGCAGCATGATAAAGGTACCACAAAATTTGTATTGCTTTTTGATACTCACTACTTCTCAAGTTCTGATTCCAATTGGGTTTTTGGCAATTATTTGGCAATTATTGAACAATTTGCTTCGAAATGAAAACATGTATTGGCATTTCATTAGAATTGTCTCCTTGGAGACAATTCTAATGAAATACCAAGATGTGTTTTCATGGAAAATAAGAAAAATATGCGATATGTGTGGTCTGTTTATTGTTTTCTGCAACATAATAAAGGTACCACAAATTTTGTATTGCTTTTTGATACTCGCTACTTCCGATTTCAATTGGGTTTTTGGCAATTTTAATTGGGTATTTAAGCGAATGCGCAGCTTATCTCGAGCTCTGAGCTAGTATTGGTGGATATTTTAAATTTTATAGTCCTGACAGGTTTACTGAAAGTCCAGAGGTCTGAGAAAAATAGTATGAGTTAACTAAACAAATTTATAAACAGGGCAATAGGCTGTCAATGGAATAAAACCAACAAAATCCACTTCACATTTAATTATTCCCTCGCCAATAGGCAAGAGGGGATATAGCGTTAGTGCATGATTGTACTCATGAATTGTAAGGCAAATAAGTTTGTTTAGTTTATTCATTTACTAATGAACCGCTTAACGGATTTTGATAATATTTGGCCACAATGTGTGCCTAGGGATGCTTTGTTCTGCATACGAACGACATCCCATCGCCCAAGGTCACTGAGGAGTGAGGACTTGTGTTCACATTGTTCGTAATGAAGGCAAATGCGATAACAGTTTGTTTTCTTTATTCAATAACTTATGAACCACTTCATCGGTTTTGATAATATTTGCATCGGTTTTGATAATATTTGCATCGGTTTTGATAATATTTGGTCACAATGTGTGTCTAGTGATGATGCATTGTTTTGCATACGACACACGTCCGACCTCCCAAGGTCAAGGTCACTGAGGACTTTTTTTATTATTATTATCAAGGCTAGTTTATGAACTTGTTGGTACTTCATTACACATATGAGATGTATATAATTGTATATTTCTTTCTTTTTCAAGTTTTTATGGCGAGTATATATAGTACCATTTTCATATATGTTGGAGAGATATTTGTTTGTGGAAAAGTGGAAGCCGTGTATTATTACCCACCTTCACACCTACCTACCTACACTACCACCATATACAGTGACCCATAATCTTGAATTTATCACTCTAAACGAAATAGATTTACAAAATATATTATCTAACTTAATTACCTTTAAGGAAAGAGTGGCCTAGATGATGTCAATAATCACATCCTTAAAGAACTAAAAGCTGAGCTAGTCGTCCCTTTAAAATACATTTTTAACCCTTTCCCTGTTTTGCGATATTTCGACTCTTCCAAATCAAAAACATCTGAATAAAAGAATCAAATGCTGGGTCAAATGATGGTTAAATTATCTGATAGAGTAGAAAACATTGTGGGAAAAGGAGAAATTGCTTGTTACAAGCAATTTCTCCTTTTCCCACAATGTTTTCAAAAGACATCTTCTGCAGAGGTGTCAAAAGTCGTCTGTCTCTATCAGGGAAAGGGTTAATAAATCTATACAATATGGACACTTTCCTGACGTGTGGAAAGAGGCCAACATATGTCCCATATTTAAAGCTGGTGACCCCTCTCTCACTTTCAATTTTCACCCCATATCCTTGCTCAATTATATTTCCGTTAGTAAAGTCCGTGAAAGAGCAGTTTTTAAATAGTTGCAGATAAGTTTTGTATCTAAAGTGTATTATACCCCCAGATTTCAAATTCAATGCGTATTTTACTTTTACAAATGTATTATTAATTTTCTTCCTTATTAAATATGGAACAAATGGTAAAAGTAAATAAAAGAAATTGTACTCCCACTTTTGTAATCAGTGCATATTCTGCTAAAATAAGTGCGTAAAATACGCCAATATGCACCTTATCTGGAGCTCTGTGTTTGTACAACCATTTTAAAGATATAGAGAATAGTAGGTTAGTGCCGTGAATGGGAAAGAATATCCGGCAAGGCTCAAGAATTTCTTTATTTCTCATCAGAAGTATATGTTGTGACCACTCATTTGAACCGTCTCACCGAGACGGTTCAAATGAGTGGTCACAACATATACTTTGGTTCAGAAATAAGGAAAATAGATAGAGAATAGTAGGTTAGTGCCATGAATGGGAAAAAATATCTGGCAAGGCTCAGGAAACGGGATGGGCGAGGCTCTGCCGAGCACATCCCGTTTCCGCCTGCCGCAGATAATTTTATTTTTTTCCCATTCACGGCACTAACCTACTATTCTATTTATTTTTTTTTTTTTTTTTTTTTTTCCCGTCAACACCTACAAATGGCTGTAAAATTCAAAAATAGTATTGACTTGATATCAAAAATGTTTCACGGCACCGTGTTTCACGGCACATACGCACTGTGTTGACGGGATAAAACAATATATTAACACCCCTACAGTCTGAATCCGTGCCTGGTAGTTCAACTGTGAACCAACTGACCTTCCTTTATAATACATTCTGTCACGCATTACATGATGAAAATGAAGTCAGTGTTGTATTTAGCGATATTATTTTGATTCCGCTGTAGCACTGGATTTGGAAATTCCTGCAAATCTTTGATTTTCTCTGAATAATGGTTGCGATACCATTGAACTGCGAAACCTTGGACTGGAACATGATACAGGTCTTGTTTTATACCACTGTAAAGCTTATAAAATACTCTACAAGTTTGTGTCATTATCTCAAATATTAGTTTTTAGCTCACCTGAGCGAAGCTCATGTGAGCTATTGTTACCGCAATGTGTCCGTCGTCCGTCGTCGTCCGTCGTCGTCGTCGTCGTCCGTGAACATTTTCAAACGTCTTCTCCTCGGTAACCATTGGGCCTATGGTCACCAAACTTCATGGTCATGGTCCTTAGGTAGGGGGATTACAAAATTGTTAAAATGACGTCATTACGTAATCCAAGATGGCCGCCGTCTAAAAATAGCACAAATTCTTAAAAAATCTTCTTCTCAAGAACCGCCAACCGGATTTCGACAAAACTTTGTAGGAATGATCGATGTACATTGCTCTTTCAAAGTTGTTAAAAATGGTGACCCTGGGGTTAAAAATGGGCGCTGGCCCGTGGGGTCAAAATTGGGGTCAAATTTTATTTTTGACTGAATATGGTCATTTCATATATCAAATTGAAGGTATCAATGAGGCGATCACTCTGGTGCATTTTTTGTCGAAATCTGATGGTTATGTCATCCAATATGGCCGCCGAAAGGTCAAAAGGTCGTTCTTTTATTACAGATTTCAAAATTCTTCTTCACATGAACCGCTTGGCCCATGGTAGCCAAACTTAAAAGTTATGGTCCATGGGTGAAGCCTTTTCAGATTTGTTAAAATGGAGGTCATCGCTAATCCAAGATGGCCGCCGTCTAAAAATAACATAAATTCTTAAAAAATCTTCTTCTCATGAACCGCTTGCCGGATTTCGACGAAACTTGGTAGGAATGATCGATGTACATTGCTCTTTGAAAGTTGTTAAAATGGTGACCCCGGGGTCAAAAATGGGCGTGGCCCATGGGGTCAAATTGGTTTCAAATTTTATTTTTGACCGAATATGGTCATGTCATATATCAAATTGAAGGTATCAATGAGGCGATCACTCTGGTGCATTTTCTGTCGAAATCGGATTGTTATGTCATCCAAGATGGCCGCCGAAAGGTCAAAAGGTCGTTCTTTTATTAGAGATTTCAAAATTCTTCTTCACATGAACCGCTTGGCCCATGGTAACCAAACTTAAAAGTTATGGTCCATGGGTGAAGCCTTTTCAGATTTGTTAAAATAGAGGTCATCGCTAATCCAAGATGGCCGCCGTCTAAAAATAGCATAAATTCTTAAAAAATCTTCTCATGAACCGCTTGCCGGATTTCGACGAAACTTGGTAGGAATGATCGATGTACATTGCTCTTTCAAAGTTGTTAAATGGTGACCCCGGGGTCAAAAATGGGCGTGGCCCGTGGGGTCAAATTGGGGTCAAATTTTATTTTTGACCGAATATGGTCATGTCATATATCAAATTGAAGTATCAATGAGGCGATCACTCTGGTGCATTTTCTGTCGAAATCGGATTGTTATGTCATCCAAGATGGCCGCCGAAAGGTCAAAAGGTCGTTCTTTTATTAGAGATTTCAAAATTTTTCTTCACATGAACCGCTTGGCCCATGGTAGCCAAACTTAAAAGTTTTTGTCCATGGGTGAAGCCTTTTCAGATTTGTTAAAATAGAGGTCCATCGCTAATCCAAGATGGCCGCCGTCTAAAAATAAAAAAGCATAAATTCTTAAAAAAATAAATCTTCTTCTCATGAACCGCTAGCCGGATTTCGCGAAACTTGGTAGGAATGATCGATGTACAATGCTCTTTCAAAGTTGTTAAAATGGTGACCCCGGGGTCAAAAATGGGCGTGGCCCGTGGGGTCAAATTTTATTTTTGACCGAATATGGTCATGTTATATATCAAATCGAAGGTATCAATGAGGCGATCACTCTGGTACATTTTTTGTCGAAATCGGATTGTTATGTCATCGAAGATGGCCGCCGAAATGTCAAATGGTCGTTCTTTTATTAGAGATTTCAAAATTTTTCTTCACATGGTAGCCAAACTTAAAAGTTTTGGTCCATGGGTGAAGCCTTTTCAGATTTGTTAAAATGGAGGTCATCGCTAATCCAAGATGGCCGCCGTCTAAAAATAGCATAAATTCTTAAAAAATCTTCTTCTCATGAACCGCTAGCCGGATTTCGACGAAACTTGGTAGGAATGATCGATGTACATTGCTCTTTGAAAGTTGTTAAAATGGTGACCCCGGGGTCAAAAATGGGCGTGGCCCGTGGGGTCAAATTGGGGTCAAATTTTATTTTTGACCGAATATGGTCATGTCATATATCAAATTGAAGGTATCAATGAGGCGATCACTCTGGTGTAATATTTGTCGGAATCGGATGATTATGTCATCCATGATGGCCACCAAAAGGTCCATTTATTCAAGATTTTTCTCAGGAACCACATGGCTGATGCTGGGTGAAGCATTTTCAGATTTTGTAAAATGAGAGTCATCGCTTAATCCAAGATGACCGCCATCTAAAAATAGCACAATTTTTTTAAAACACATGAACTCAATGTCACATTCTCCTCTGGTGTTCATGGAGTCGGGTGAGCAAATTAGGGCCATCATGGCCCTCTTGTTTAGACTTGTGACTTATTTTAATGTGGTGGTATAATTACAATCACTATCTGAATATAACAAACATGAATAGTCCACCATTCATGCATTTTAAGCAGATAGCCATTGATAATATGATATTTAGATGTTAAGATAAACTTTAAGCAGGCCAGACTGAGAAAAACAAACAATCACGGTATTTGGCAGCCATATTGAATTTATCCAAATTAAATATTTGCTAAGTTCAGCGCAAAACAACGTTATCCATTCTGTATCAACTATTTACTTGCAATTTCATGTGTAATTTCCGTGTTTTTGAATTTTGGTTCAGTTGATTTGTTCTGCTGTAGCTTCTTTACCGTAAGCGTAATTCTCTTCAAACTTCATATTCACGTTTGTCGTCATCCATATTTTTTATTTCCCACCCCACGCATGCTCCGCCCATACCCAAGGTCAAATACCTGAGCAATTTCCCATCCAATAGATGCATGCATGTTATCCATTCTGCCATAGCTTTACTGTATCAACTATTGACTTACAACTTCATGTGCATGTTTATGATTCAACCACTACAGTTATGGGATACATGCCATTGGTGACAATCTTGTTTTAGTGATCTACCGTTGTCATGCAATGTCTTCACTTGGCTGCCACATTTCTAGTCATTATTATATATAGCCCACCCATGTGTCCGTCCCCTCTGCTCACGGTTAAGGTCAAATTTGCATTAATGTTTTTTTGTGTTTTTTTTTAAATTGCATTCAAGTTTTTGAGGGGTACATCCATCAGTGTTACTGATTTCTTGATCCATGGAGTTATCCACCCATGTTTGCTGGCTACCGTAATAACCCTAAATATTTGGACACCTATACAATTGTATCTTAATACATTTTTGTTGTGAATAAACAAGTACATCCATACTAACCATAACTGTTTGGACACTCCTTGTTGTGGGAAACCATAATATTAATGTGTGTTTCCCACAATAAAGTGTGTCCGAATATTTCGGGTTGTTACGGTATTCCTTGACAGACGTGTATCGTGACCTTCGGCGCTCTGTTTACCATTTCAGTGTAACAAGCGACGCAATAGAAATTGGACAGCTGATGAAGGCCAAGTTTACGATACTGACACACTTCAGCACCAAGTATCAATATCCAGTAATGCCGATAAAAAGTGTGAAATTCCCATCCAATGTCGGATATGCGTATGATTTTATGAGGGTAGGTGTCGACAATCCGTGCTTAACCCTTTCAACACTAATAGCTCTTTTGTGATGTTTGCAAACAGTGTAGATCCGGATGAACCAGCCCATAACGAGCCGGCTCATCAGGATCTGCAAATTTTCAAATAATTTTTATATTTTTTAGAATAAAAAAAACACACCCCCTTTTTATAAATAGACTAGTGCGAAAATCAGTTTGTGGTGACTGGATTGGTCGGAAAAAATAGCACAGTCGGAGTCCATTACAGTTATTTAGGTTTGAAAGGCAAATGCTGTTTATGGGGATGAGGCCATAGACAATTAATTAACCCTTAGACTGTTTATTTTCTATTTTCCATTTTTATCATCAAAAACATGCTTCGACAGCACTTTAAAATAATGTTCAACATGCTTTGACAGCACTTCAGAATCATTTCCATTGGAAATGATTCTGAAGTGCTGTCAAAGCATGTTTTTATTGAGAAATAAGACAAGATATAAAAGCAACAGCAGACGAGTAGCGGTCTAAGGGTTAACAGAGTCTCATACAAACCTTGGGTAGGATATAGCAATAGTTCATACATGTATGTGCATGCGTGTAGTAACACCTTTAATTTCTTAATAACTTGTGAACCACTTCAGTGATTTTAATAATATTTGGCTTGTTTCATATACACCCCATGTCTGAACACAAGGTCAAGGTCACTGAGGACTTGTGTTCACCTTGTTTTATTTTTAACAATCGGGATTCATCCCGACCGGAGACCAGGGGCCTATTTCATCAACATTGCAAAGTATACTTTACTAGCAAAGTATACACTTTGAGGGAGTAATCATTTGTTTTTCCTGAAATGCATTATTTCATATAGAACTAACAAATGCATATATTTCATGATTAAAAGTATGCAGAATTATTATACTGAATGTATTACATTATCACAGCCATTAAATGGCTGTGATAATGTAATAAATTCAGTATAATAAAAATTAATAAATTAAAAAAAAAAATGAAAATTTCTCCCTCAAAGTATACTTTGCTACTAAAGTATACTTTGCAATGTTGGTGAAATAGGCTACTGGTTTGGCCCTCATGTATATCTTTGGCTTTCTAAATGTATGTGAGAGTTGAATCTGGTTATACCCTTTGTACATGTTATATGAGTAATATGATTAATCGTAATCCTATTATTTTTGGGGGAAGTGGCTTTGGTGTGGTATGGACCTGGCACCAGGGCAGGTTATTCTAATTTCAGGGCTGAATACATTTTTTCCATGTAAATATTCCGTTCTGATTTTGGGATCCCCCCACCAGCAGTTTGAATACGGGATCAAAACACGTTGGCCTGGCATTAAATGACCTTAGCTATTGATAGGCCTTTAAACACCAACAAGGGGGTTAGCTATGAATGTGAGTATTGTTGTACTACTTAGAATTTATTAGAATTTAAAATCATTGTATTCACATTGAAATATACTTGGGTTGGAAAAGAATATTTTTATTGGGGATATGACCTGAAGCCAACTATACTGGTTGAAGGCCAAATATAATAAATGCAATGCGCAGACATTATCAAAGTTAAACCACAAGCGTGTATATATTAACCATTACACTGCTGAATTATCTTTTGTCATCTGCTCCTTATTTGCTATTTACCATTTTTCTCACTGAAAACTTGGTTTGACAGCACTTTTGAATTATTTCCAGTCGAAAATGTCAAACTATGTTTTATTAGCTTACCTGAGCTATAGTTACCGCTTTGCATCCGCCCGTCATCCGTCAACACTTTTCCGACATCTTCTGAACCACTGGGATGATGGTGACCAAACTTCACGGACATGGTCTATGCATTACTCGTTTTCAGATTAGTTAAAATGGACGTTGTAGCATATCCAATATGGTCATCATAGAAAAGTAGGTCAAATTCTTAAAACATCTTCTCACGAACCGCAAGACCGATTTCAACGAAACCGTGGGATAAAAATGGGCAGGGCCCAGGGGGTCAAATTTCACACGAAATATGGTTATGTTATATATCAAATCGAAGGTATTGAGGAGACAATCACTCTGGAGCATGTTTTGTCGAAATTGGATAATTACGTCATCCAAGATGGCCAATGAAAGATCGAAATGGCATCCTTTTATTATAAAACGTCTTCTCCTGAACTGCTTGGCTGATGCTGGTCAAACTTTACAGTTATGGTCCGTGGGTGAAGCCTTTCATATTTATTAAAATCGACGTTGTCAGATAATCCAAATTTGGCCGCCATAGAAAATTAAGTCAAATTCTTAAACGAACAGCCAGACTGATTTCGAGAAAACAGGGCAGGAATAGTCAATAGACAATGCTCTTTCAGCTTTGTTAAAGTGATGACCCCGGGATCAAAAATGAGCGGGGTCCGGGGGGTAACATTTTGTTAAATTTCATATTTAACCAAATATGGTAATGTCATGTATCAAATCGTAGGTATCTGGGAGACAATCACTCTGGAACCTTTTGTGTCGAAATCTGATGATTATGTCATCCAAGATGGTCGCCGAAAGGTCCATAAAAAGTCACTTTAGTAAGAAACTTAATTTCAAAATATTGGGTCAGTTGCTCAGAGGTGGTATATCTTATGATGTATGGTATTTAGTGCAGGCTCTGTATCCTGTTTCACCAACATGGCAAAGTATACTTATCTAGCAAAGTATACTTATCTAGCAAAGTATACTATCTAGCAAAGTATACTTATCTAGCAAAGTATACTTTGAGGGAGAAATTTTCAATTTGAGGGAGAATTTTTGACAATTGAGATCGATTACCTTCACATTTCTCACAAGTGATAGTCTGATTTTTGCAGTGACAATGAATGGCAGCCATTTTAATAAATGGCCACCATCAAAATTGTGTATACTCGTATCTCAGTCAGTGAGTCACATTGACAATTACATTTGGTATCTATACCCATGTTTAGGACCAGGCAAAACGATAAACAAAATAGTCATAATATTTAATGATTTGAAAATCAAAATGGCTGCCAAAAATGTTGATTTTTCTTGTTTTTGTTAATATTGCAGAATTGTATACATGCTGATGCTTCATATCAGAGCATTTTTCATTTTATTTGTGTTAATGAATGTGATTGGAACAGCAATAATAACACCAGAATGAAAAGGATAACATAACCATTTTGAATTTAAAATGTGGCCAACAATATAAAACAAGTGTGTGCATGTATGAGGAGATGATAAGCATTCACAACACTTGGTTATGTTGATCTACCATGTGCACCCATGTTGTAAGGATAAAGTAGCATTATGAAACATAATTTCTTGTATTGGTGTTATGTAATCACTTCTATTCTCTAATATACACTAAATTTCTAAACAGCCTTGGTTACAACATAAATAAACTAAGAAAAAGGATCACAGTGAGGTGAGCAGTCTATTTGTGTTGGCAACTTTTATCACAGTATGTTGCTCGTAAGATGCTTACATTAATACCATAACACCACGTACCACATGTGATAACTAGGGAAGCCTATATTACTTTATATATTGTCGCTACATGAGTTGTGTAGATTTAATGTTAATGATTGATATATGAACCTAGAATATAACCTTACATGGTCGGGACACAAAAATCCCGACAAACCATACGTTCCAACAATGAAGTAAGATCTGATCTGTAGGAGACAATGATAAAATAACGATAGATAAGCTTTGTTTGAGTCGGCAAGAGAGTAAGAAATAAACATAAGCCTGATAGAGGTTTGAACCCATTATGGCATGTGACATTGATTAGTCACTCGGATACATTTTACATGTTGATAACAGACTAACCCTTATGCAGCCTACTACTTTTGTGTGAAGTGATTGACATAGGTGTAAAAATGTGTTCATTTCTGTTTTCAAATATTATTTACTTTCTTATGGAAAATTATGACACATGGAACCTTTTGCAATAGCACTGATCAGTCAGGCATTTACCACAGCAGACACATGGATTTAAATCTTCTGGATCTCAGGCAATTGCTGGGCAAGACACTGCGATCTTTATCCTCATGATCATCCATAGCCGAGAGGATGAAGAGGGTGGCTGGAAATGAGAAGCATCATTGCATTCTGGATCACAGAGAAGGCTCTTATAATATGAACCATAATAACATTTACCAGGTTCCATTGACCTTGGTTCACAGTTGGTGGAAGATAGATCTATGCGGTTATCTTATTGCATGCCATTAGACACATTATACACACATGGAATTCTGTGTTCCACGTCTGCAGTAAACCACCATGTTTGTATAAACTCGGATAGGTAGACAACTGAACTGGAGACCAGACCTGCATGATTTGGTCCACCTTTTCTGAGACTGCCATCGCCGGTGACTATACCAGTGCATACTCAATAATTATGACCTAACTACAACCACCGGTTGTCCCTGGCCATGTCACATGAGAGAGATGACGCCATACGACAAACACTAAGCCTCATCCTGCCAGCTCTTGTACATGAATCGCAGCAGACACAGCATCTTACTTCATTTCCGCCAACACAATCTCCTCATCCACAAATCCACAAGCTTGCCACTGAGCACAACCCTACTCAAATCACGGATTGTCATGTCCCTAGCCGATAGCTCTAGACTGGATTGACGACCACAATTTCTCCTACTGCTTAGAGATTGCGACACATTCAGCTATAGTTGTCATGTCGATGATAGCATGTTGTCATGTCTTTACCCTAGCACACTGTATATCCATATGCGTATCAAAAGTTGCAATATATATTTTGGGAACAACCCATGAATAAGTGATAGCCTCAACAAATTGATCAAACACATATATCTATAAAGAAGTCATTGTTGATATTAAATACATCAGAACTTGAGTTGAACTAGTGGAAGTCTGGTCAAAATAATAGTCGGTTTGTTCCGGTCCTTCCCCGACTCAGCTACTACCTGGCTCGGTGATAATGTCACAATCACATGACCAAATAGACCTTGTGAGAAATGGTAGATTTCATGTGACAGTACACACCTTCGGGATCGTGAAATAATAGCAGTAATTAGCTATTTCATGACACTGACAATCTGCCATTACACACTAAATGTATTGACGGAGCTCGGAATTCCCCTGATAATCATTACAAAATATTTTAAATTGTGCAAAAAGGTTGTCACAATCGTAGCTAAAAAGTGTGAGTGAAAAATCGGGGTGAAACTTTCCGATCAGAGCATGTTTTCTGGTCAACAACAAACTATGGCAGCTCTTGTTAATTAGAGACTCAGAATGCCTGCCACACAAGTGTTGTCAACTTCTCACCCATAGGACAAGCGTATCATGTGTTGTTTTATCCGTACTTTTTCGTCTCCGGTCCCACAAATTGGTATTCGACAATCCCAGGCAGTCGCTAGGGTTCCGTGAGAAATATGTCCCACACTCCCAGGTCAATGGCTCTCATATCAAGTGAGTAGCATGCAAGTCTGTTTGCTGTTTGCATGCATGCTGGTATTGGAACGTTAATGGTTGAATTGTGAAAAAAATAATTTAACTTCATAACGTCTAAAGATGTTGTTACCATACAAATTGAGCACATGCCAGGCTCCAGCCATGGCAATGAGAATAGTGTTACGTCACTATTGACATGATGTCATATTCACTGATGTTGCTGCGTCATTGACTTTTCTGGTTTTTTTCTTCATTTTGCTGAATTCCAGACGATGCGTGAGAAAAGTAATCAATGGCCGGGTTGGGACTGAGATGGGGAATATCAGTTTTGTGATATCGACTCGCGCTCGGCAGTCCAATCCCTGGCATAGATTATATTAATCTCAAATGTGGTTAGCATACATTGGAATGGTCTATTTTAATGTCCATATAAAGCATAGCCTTCTTCCTGATGATCTTGGCATCAAGACAGTGAAGGTGATCCGTTGCCTTATGAAAATAAACAGTCATTAGACAGACGGCACTAAGCTGTTAAGGCCCTGCTATCACAACATGTGAATGTAGTAAGAGATTTCCACACGTGAGCATGGGTGCCACCCAAGGAGGAAACTCATACACAGCAGCATATACATCTGTTGAAAGACTTCAGCAGACTATGATAATCAGAAATGGTATATGCAACATAATGTTTACTATGTGTGCCAGAGAGCGGTATATCACCATAGTAATCTGAATAAAGATGTGGACCAAGGACATATCCATCATGTGGGACAGCCTATGCATTTGTTAAATGGTATAGTGTTGGTGTAAGTTCAGTGCCCAACTGAGTAACTAGTAGATACTCAGTATGGTATTCTAGGAATTCAGTAATTCTCTGATTGCGTTTCATGGCACCATCCTTTGACATTGAAGGCCAACATATATATTATTTCAGGATTGCTGGCATGAAATGTACCAAAAAGTCACTGCATTCCTATACACATGTATTTTTCTTATTGGCGGCCATTTTGAATGTAATACAACTGTCAATATAAAGTAATCAATATTATTACTGATGTTCTTCTTGTGATGTCAGCTCCTGAATACATGGGCAATTGAAACAAAAAGGAAACTTCGGCATCGAGATATAAGAAAAACTACATTTTACGGGGACCATTTTGAAATATAAAGTGCCTTTCATAACACTGTTTACTAAATTTACTACTTTGATCATTGACTATGAAACCCTGGGTAAATCATCAAAACCAAGCTCTAAATGTTTTGAATGCCAAGATAATGCCAAAACAACTTTTATTTTCTTGGAGACCATTTTGAATTTCAAGATGGCGGCCTCAAGCAAATCATCCAGTAGCATTTCTAATTATAATGTCCTGGTTATGTTTCTTTATAGTACTCGAACATGGGAAGGGGTATACAAAAATAACCTCTATGCGAATCACTTGGACGCCATTCATTGTCACCGCAAAATACTGACTACCACCTGTAAATTGTGAATTAATCATAGCAGTTTGGATCTGGAAGCTTTTTATGAAGTTGCAGCCAAATTTTGAAGGAACTTGGTATATATAATTCCGTTTCTGATATCCTTTATAATGGGGATAATAATTTCAGGTGAACGATACAGTCCCATTTGGGCAACTTGTTTATTGAGACAGAAGTCAAAATATAAAACAACATCAGATGATAATTTTCGATGTTTGCTGACCACACCAAATCCTTGGATATTCATTGTTTAATCAAATGATGATCAGGCATAGGACGGGTCTTGCCTGATCATCATTTGATTAAACTGCTGACGGCGACTCATTTTGAAAGTTGCATACATTTTTTCCTAATTATCGCGCCTGCTGTAGCAGAAGGCGCGATTAGAGTCGCCACCGTCAAACTGTTTGGGAACTGTTTGAACCCGCGGCCTATGGCTTTGGGGTTCAAACAGTGCCCTCATGCCACGGCAAACGTTTACCCATGACTGGACATGATCGAACCTTATATTTACTTTCAGTTCTCGCTGAGTGAGCTGCCAACTGCTCCCATGATGGAACCTGCGCTGAACTTGATTTACTCAAATATACTTGGCGAGCCTGATCTGTTTACCAAAGAAAATATAGAACATCTGTCACAGAGTCAACACGCCCATGAGATAAACGACTATAGAGCAGAAACGCTACCAGTCAGTCAACAAACAAACAAACAAACAAAACCTGTGAGTCAACAAATATGCTGGAATCATGTAATAAATGCAGGCTGTCCATTATCTATAAATTCCTATATATTTGGCAATCCCTATATTTTCCCTATACTTTCCCAAAATCCCTATGAATCCCTATATTTTTAAAAAATCTTTAACTAATTTTTTGTAAAATGCTCAAAATGATCCAAACAAAGAAAACTGGTAAATACGATCATAATTTAGTCAAATGCATCTCTAACCCTTGCACTGTGTTTAGAATAAACCAGTAAGTTGAATATCAGACTTGATTTTGAGCATTTTACAAAAATCAGTCACTAATTTTTGTAAAATGCTCAAAATCAAGTCTGATATTCAACTTACTGGTTTATTCTAAACACAGTGCAAGGTTAGAGATGCATTTGACTAAATTATGATCGTATTTACCAGTTTTCTTTGTTTGGATAATTTTTTATCTCATTGTAAGATGTGTAATTCTGTATTTTCAGCAAACATTTAAAATATTTGCCATCCTTTGTTTACCGGTAGCTGATTGAGATTTAGAACCTGGTAACAGGAAACATTACTTTTTTTACCTGAAAGGACCGTCCTGAGCATGACGTTAAACTGCTCCTCGTCGGTGAAATATTAAAACATTGTTTTAGAAAATAAAAAATGAAAATTAATCAAGTTAATAATTGTAAACCATTTAAAAAACAGAGGAGAGGATACGGAATGGCTATAAGGGGAGGAGTCGGCCATTAATCTAGATTTTTTTAGCTCGAAAAAATCCTTTATGTACACACATACATGCCGTAAAATTGGAAAATATTGAGTTTTGTCCCTATAAATCCCTATTTTTTTGGCAAAAATTCCTATATTTATCCCTATATTTTTGGAAAAAAATCCCTATATTCCTATATATTTGGAACCGAAAGTGAAAGGACAGCCTGTAAATGACATTCTCGAGACACTCGGATACATTTTACATGTTGATAACGAACTAACCCTTATGCACCCTACTACTTTTGTGTGAAGTGATTGACACAGGTGTAAAAATGTGTTGATTTCTGTTTTCAAATATTATTTACTTTCTTATGGCAAATTATGACACATGGAACCTTTTGCAATATCACTGATCAGTCAGGCATTTACCACAGCAGACACATGGATTTAAATCTTCTGGGTCTCATGCAATTGCTGGGCAAGACGCTGCGATCTTTATCCTCATCCATAGTTAAGAGGATGAAGAGGGTGGCTGGAAATGAGAAGCATCATTGCATTCTGGATCACAAAGAAGGCTCTTATAATATGAACCATAATAACATTTACCAGGTGACAGCTGAAGTTCCATTGACCTTGGTTCACAGATGGTGCAAGATAGATCTATGCGGTTGTCTTATTGCATGCCATTAGACACATTAGACACACATGGAATTCTGTGTTCCACGTCTGCAGTAAACCACCATGTTTGTATAAACTCGGATAGGTAGACAACTGAACTGGAGACCAGACCTGCATGATTTGGTCCACCTTTTCTGAGACTGCCATCGCCGGTGATTATATGGACTACCATATCTGACTATATGGACTATACCAGTGCTTACTCAATAATTATGACCTAACTACAACCACCGGTTGTCCCTGGCCATGTCACATGAGAGAGATGACGCCATACGACAAACACTAAGCCTCATCCTGCCAGCTCTTGTACATGAATCGCAGCAGACCCAGCATCTTACTTCATTTCAGCCAACACAATCTCCTCATCCACAAATCCACAAGCTTGCCACTGAGCACAACCCTACTCAAATCACGGATGGCCATGTCCCTAGCCGATAGCTCTAGACTGGATTGACGACCACAAAATCTCCTACTGCTTAGAGATTGCGACACATTCAGCTATAGTTGTCATGTCGATGATAGCATGTTGTCATGTCTTTACCCTAGCACACTCTGTATATCCATATGCGTATCAAAAGTTGAAATATATATTTTGGGAACAACCCATGAATAAGTGATAGCCTCAACAAAATGTTCAAACACATACATATTTAAAGAACTCAATGTTGATATTAAATACGTCAGAACTTGAGTTGAACTAGTGGAAGTCTGGTCGAAATAATAGTCGGTTTGTTCCGGTCCTTCCCCGGCTCAGCTACCACCTGGCTCTGTGATAATGTCACAATCACATGACCAAATAGACCTTGTGAGAAATGGTAGATTTCATGCGACAGTACACAGCTTCTGGATCGTGAAATAATAGCAGTAATTAGCTATTTCATGACACTGACAATCTGCCATTACACACTAAATGTATTGACGGAGCTCGGAATTCCCCTGATAATAATTACAAAATATTTCAAATTGTGCAAAAATGTTGTCACAATCATAGCTAAAATGTGTGAGTGAAAAATGTAATACAACTGTCAATATAAAGTAATCAATATTATTACTGATGTTCTTCTTGTGGTGTCAGCTCCTGAACACATGGGCAATTGAAACAAAAAGGAAACTTCGGCATCGAGATATAAGAAAAACTACATTTTACGGGGACCATTTTGAAATATAAAGTGCCTTTCATAACACTGTTTACTAAATTTACTACTTTGCTCATTGCCTATGAAACCCTGGGTAAATCATCAAAACCAAGCCTAAATGTTTTGAATACCAAGATAATGCCAAAAACAACATTTTCTTGGAGACCATTTTGAATTTCAAGAAGGCGGCCTCAAGCAAATCATCCAGTAGCATTTCTAATGTCCTGGTCATGTTTCTTTATAGTACTCAAACATGGGAATGGGTATACAAAAATAACCTCTATGTGAATCACTTGGACGCCATTCATTGTCACCGCAAAATTGTCACTGACTACCACCTGTAAATTGTGAATTAATCATATCAGTTTGGATCTGGAAGCTTTTTATGAAGTTGCAGACAAATTTTGAATGAACTTGGTATATATAATTCCGTTTCTGATATCCTTTATAATGGGGATAATAATTTCAGGTGAACGATACAGTCCCATTTGGGCAACTTGTTTATTGAGACAGAAGTCAAAATATAAAACAACATCAGATGATAATTTTCGATGTTTGCTGACCACACCAAATCCTTGGATATTCATTGTTTAATCAAATGATGATCAGGCATAGGACGGGTCTTTAAAGACCCGTCCTATGCCTGATCATCATTTGATTAAACTGCTGACGGCGACTGTCATTTTGAAAGTTGCATACATTTTTTCATAATTATCGCGCCTGCTGTAGCAGAAGGCGCGATTAGAGTCGCCACCGTCAAACTGTTTGGGAACTGGGGTTCAAACAGTGCCCTCATGCCACGGCAAATGTTTACCCATGACTGGACATGATCGAACCATATATTTACTTTCAGTTATCGCTGAGTGAGCTACCAACTACTCCCATGATGGAACCTGCGCTGAACTTGATTTACTCAAATATACTTGGCGAGCCTGATCTGTTTACCAAAGAAAATATAGAACATCTGTCACAGAGTCAACACGCCCATGAGATAAACGACTATAGAGCAGAAATGCTACCAGTCAGTCAACAAACAAACAAACAAACAAAACCTGTGAGTCAACAAATATGCTGGAATCATGTAATAAATGACATTCTCAAGACACAATCGTGGACCCAACGAACACACCGGACTGATGTAGCAATTAATGTTAACATGAAACAATCGGAGAATCAACTGATACACCGGACTGCTGTAGTAAATGACATTAACATGAATCTATCAGATGAACAAAAAACAATGTGGACTGATTTTGTTAATGACGTTTTCATGAAACCATCAGGTAATCAATTGATAAAAGAGACTGATAGAGTAAATGACATAACCGCGAAACAATTTGGGAGTCAACAAATACACCAGACTGATAAACGAATAAAGTGGACTGATGGAATAAAGGACGTTGACATGAAACCATCGGAGAATAAACAAATACACCGGGCTGATGTAGAATATGACGTTGGTAAAAAAGATCCAGTTATAAAACGAATAAAGTGGACTGATGGAATAACGGACGTTAACATGAAACCATCGGAGGATAAACAAATACACCGGGCTGATGTAGAATATGATGTTTGTAAAAAAGACCCAGTTATTAAACGAATAAAGTGGACTGATGGAATAACGGACGTTAACATGAAACCATCGGAGGATAAACAAATACACCGGGCTGATGTAGAATATGACGTTGATAAAAAAGACCCAGTTATTAAACGAATAAAGTGGACTGCTGGAATAACGGACGTTAACATGAAACCATCGGAGGATAAACAAATACACCGGGCTGATGTAGAATATGACGTTGGTAAAAAAGACCCAGTTATTAAACGAATAAAGTGGACTGATGGAATAACAGACGTTAACATGAAATCAGCGGGGACTCAACAAATACACCGGGCTGATGTAGAATATGACGTTGGTAAAAAAGACCCAGTTATTAAACGAATAAAGTGGACTGATGGAATAACGGACGTTAACTTGAAATCATCGGGGAATAAACAAATACACCGGACTGATGTAGTAAACGACGTTGGTAAAAAAGATCCAGTTATTAAACGGATAAAGTGGACTGTTTGAATAAAGGACGTTAACATGAAACCATCAGAGAATCAACTTGGCCCTAAATGATACTCTTTTGTGTTCATGGGCCGCTAAGCACCATTCCATTCCATTCAGAGAATTAACAAAATACTCCGGACTGATGTAGTAAATGACATTGGTAAAAAAGACCCAGTTATTAAACAAATAAAGTGGATTAATGGAATAAAGGGCGTTAACGTTAAACCATTGGAGAAGCAACAAATACACTTGACTGATGTTGTAAATGACGTTGGTAAAAGTGACCCAGTTAATAAACAAATAAAGTGGACTGATAGAATAAAGGACGTTGACATGAAACCATCTGAGAAGAATCAAATACACCGGACTGATGTAGTAAATGATGTTAATAAAAAAGACCCAGTTATTAAAGAAACTAAGTGGTATTAAACGAATACGAGGGAGGGTCAATAAGTAGTGTCGCATGATACATAACTTTAAAATTATGTCAAAAACTACACTTATCGTTGTATATTCCGTATGTTCTGTCATAGACCCCACGAGAGACTACCCTGACGGCGTCGGCGTCAGGGTAGTCTCTCGTGGGGTCTATGACAGAACATTCCCATTATCGCCGTGCCGTAATATTTGTTGCTATGCTACCGCCGTTGTTACATTTGACACATGCGGTCAAGTGTGACTGAATGTCATCTAAGTTACTCTAACAGATACTTTGTAGTGCATGTTTCAAATTATGGAATATAACTATGTTTGTGTAGTTTTTGTCCGACGAATAGGCTGTTTATGGTAGAACGTCATAATGCAGCATGCTCGGCAATAATGTAATGGTGGCACTTCACATGATTTCGCATATGAGCATTGGGAACACACTCCTGCCATTAACATGACGTTGACCTTTTTTACCTTCATATTTTTGCGGAAACACTTAGCCATTTTTTTAATAAAAAAAGGTTGTACAAGCTCCGTCATCATGGTATAACTTTAATATTACTGGGTGGATTGCTTCAATATTTGGACACTTGATACCATTAACATGACCTTGACCATTTTTACCTTCATATTTTTGCGGAAACACTTAGCCATGTTTTTTGCGTTAAAATGTTTGTACAAGTTTCTTCATCATGGTATAACTTTAATATTACTTGACGGATTGCTACAATATTTGGACACTTGATACATGTGAGCATTGGGAACACACTATTGCCGCCATTAACACGACCTTGACCTTTTTCACCTTCATATTTTTGCGGAAACGCTTAGCCATTTTTTTGCGTCAAAATGTTTGTACAAGCTTTGTCATCATGGTATAACTTTAATATTACTTGACGGATTGCTTTAATATTTGGACACTTGCTATATGTGAGTATTTGGAACACTCATGCCGTCATTAACATGACCTTGACCTTTTTACCTCACATTTTTGCGGAAACACTTTTGTTTTGCCTCAAAATGTTTGTAAAAGTTTCTTTATCATGATATAACATTAATATTACTTGACAGTTTGCTTCAATATTTGGACACTTGATACATGTGAGCATTTGGAACACTCATGCGCCCATTAACATGACCTTGACCTCTTGTACCTCCACATTTTTGCGGAAACACTTAGCCATTGTTTGTTTAAAAAAGTTTGTACAAGTTTCTTCATCATCGTATAACAATAAAATTACTTGATGGATTGCTTCAATATTTGATCACTTGATAAATGTAAGCATTTGAAACACACTCATCCTGCCATTAATATGACCTTGACTATTTTGACCTTCACATGGTTGTGGAAACACTTGGTCATTTTTTTGTCAAAACATTTCTTCAACCTTGAAGTTTTTCCTATTTTAAACATACTCTTCTCTGGCGGTTTTGTTATGCTTACTTTAGCACATGCCCATGATCATGTTACGGTCAAATGCCTCGGCAGGCACTACACCGCTTCCGTGGCGGAATTCTTGTGTAAAATTATGGATCCCACGTCCAGTTCTTTTAGACACTTTCTGGAGAGTTTATGTTTTACAAGCTAGAATGAAATGTTTTGTGATATACTCTTTGTTGATTGTTTTACCATTTAGACAACAATGTACAGTCGAACTTCGATGGGTCGAACCCTGGTAAACTCGTCAGCCATGCTTGCCTCGAACTAGCCTTTAGGTCCCGGCAGAATTCCTATATAAATACGTTAAAACTACCCGGTATAGGTCGAACTTGTGAAAGTCGAACAACCCTCAATGCCTCGAATCGCTGTCATGCCCGGTCGTGTATAAATCCACTATAAACACCACAAAAACTCGAACATGTCAGACGATTGTCTCCGGACTAGTTGATTGACTTTCACACCTATTGTTAACCGGTTGTCAAACAAATCTCAAGTGGCCATTTGAGCGTATACAATAACGGCAGTCGTGACCAGTATACGTGGTAATTATGCATTGACGATAAGGTATTTAGACGTGTTGTGATGGAGCAGGTGAAGCGGAAGACTACTAAGCAAGGAGAGATAACAGACTTCTTCAATACCGGACGTGTATAACTTCCATGTATAACTTGTACTGGGTTCCATGTGATAGTAAATTATGATATGCAGTGAATGTGGTTCCGGGTCCGAAGTAGTGATGGGGCGACTGGGCATGCATCTATTGATTTATCAGTGTATGACGAGCGATGCAATTTTATACCTACAAGCATGCGCATCATTTTATGGCAAATACATATTCACTCACAAAGATTTATATTTGATTAGATAAATATTTGTCATGAAATTACGTAAATAAACGACTGTGACAATCAACCGTAAATGCAAATGTAAGCGCATTTATATGAAACAACGTGTCGTAATGACGGCTTGTTTCACTTAGTACACTGACCAACTCGTAGATCTGAAATGGTTACAGTAGAAAATCGGATGGGTCGAACTAAAACTTAACCCCGCAGGCTGTTCGACCCATCGAAGTTCGACTGTACTATAATTACACAATCAGAATCGTACAAAATCGTGTCAGAAGTTTATATTTTCGCTGTTTCGGCCAGAAATTTTCTTATCAATGAGGGTTCAAATCATCGTATTCCTTAGACAGGCTTGTTAATTCCGTTTGATAACTACATAGTTATGTTACTTCATTGACCTTGACCTTGCTGAAATTGTTCTCATTTTCAAACAGTTTGTTAACATTGATTGATTAATCTATTCGCGTTTCATTCGCCCAGATATGTTTTTATTTCTATCATTTTCTCAACATTATCTGCATCTGTAATGGAAATCATCAGTACCCATATTTCGTAGTCTCCCATCCGGCACTGAAAGGAACCAAACATTTTCTGACCAACGTATAACGTAGCACTGGATAAACGCACTGCCGCATATGGTGTATTTCTGTGGTTGTTTTCCCTCGTATTCCTTCTATTTAAATTTACCCCATTTGGTTTTCTGCGAATGACGTCAATGAACGCAAGTGCCAAATTGTATTCAAGTTGGATGAGTTGTTTGAAAGATGATGGTCAGGTGACACTACTTAATTATTGACCCACCCTCGTACAGTGGACTGATGGAATAAAGGACGATAATTCCAGCACAAAAATATTTACACAATTCCCTAACATTTGATTGGCCCGTAGCAAGTCTCTGTCCAAAATTTATATCCCAGTAAACTCCCACGCCGAACTACTTTCCGTAACCGTGAGGCGCAGTTAAAATAATTCTTAAGAAAACGGAAAATAAACACATTTTCTTGATGAATGTATTTCAAATGCTGGAATTATAAGGAATGAATGATCTTTTTGTTGAATTTATCGGGGATATAAACTTGGAAAAGTCGCGGGAATACTGGACGAGGCCTTCCCGCGATATTCCCGCGACTTTTCCAAGTTTATACCCCGATAAATTCCACAAAAAGGCCATTCATTCCTATAATAAACTTGGAAAAGTCACGGGAATACTGGACAAGGCCTTCCGGCCTTCGTCCAGCATTCCCGCGACTTTTCCAAGTTTATACCCCGATAAATTCCACAAAAAGGCCATTCATTCCTATAATAATTCCAGCACAAAAATATTTACACAATTCCCTAACATTTGATTGACCCGTAGCAAGTCTCTGTCCAAAATTTATATCCCAGTAAACTCCCACGCCAAACTACTTTCCGTAACCGTGAGGCGCAGTTAAAATAATTCTTAAGAAAACGGAAAATAAACACATTTTCTTGATGAATGTATTTCAAATGCTGGAATTATAAGGAATGAATGGTCTTTTTGTTGAATTTATCGGGGATATAAACTTGGAAAAGTCGCGGGAATACTGGACGAGGCCTTCCCGTGATATTTCCGCGACTTTTCCAAGTTTATACCCCGATAAATTCCACAAAAAGGCCATTCATTCCTATAATAAACTTGGAAAAGTCACGGGAATACTGGAAGAATACTGGACAAGGCCTTTCGGCCTTCGTCCAGCATTCCCGCGACTTTTCCAAGTTTATACCCCGATAAATTCCACAAAAAGGCCATTCATTCCTATAATAATTCCAGCACAAAAATATTTACACAATACCCTAACATTTGATTGACCCGTAGCAAGTCTCTGTCCAAAATTTATATCCCAGTAAACTCCCACGCCAAACTACTTTCCGTAACCATGAGGCGCAGTTAAAATAATTCTTAAGAAAACGGAAAATAAACACATTTTCTTGATGAATGTATTTCAAATGCTGGAATTATAAGGAATGAATGGTCTTTTTGTTGAATTTATCGGGGATATAAACTTGGAAAAGTTGCGGGAATACTGGACGAGGCCTTCCCGCGATATTCCCGCGACTTTTCCAAGTTTATACCCCGATAAATTCCACAAAAAGGCCATTCATTCCTATAATAAACTTGGAAAAGTCACGGGAATACTGGAAGAATACTGGACAAGGCCTTCCGGCCTTCGTCCAGCATTCCCGCGACTTTTCCAAGTTTATACCCCGATAAATTCCACAAAAAGGCCATTCATTCCTATAATAATTCCAGCACAAAAATATTTACACAATTCCCTAACATTTGATTGGCCCGTAGCAAGTCTCTGTCCAAAATTTATATCCCAGTAAACTCACACGCCGAACTACTTTCCATAACCATGAGGCGCAGCTAAAATAATTCTTAAGAAAAAGGAAAATAAACACATTTTCTTGATGAATGTATTTCAAATGCTGGAATTATAAGGAATGAATGGTCTTTTTGTTGAATTTATCGGGGATATAAACTTGGAAAAGTCGCGGGAATACTGGACGAGGCCTTCCCGCGATATTCCCGCGACTTTTCCAAGTTTATACCCCGATAAATTCCACAAAAAGGCCATTCATTCCTATAATAAACTTGGAAAAGTCACGGGAATACTGGAAGAATACTGGACAAGGCCTTCTGGCCTTCGTCCAGCATTCCCGCGACTTTTCCAAGTTTATACCCCGATAAATTCCACAAAAAGGCCATTCATTCCTATAATAATTCCAGCACAAAAATATTTACACAATTCCCTAGCAAGTCTCTGTCCAAAATTTATATCCCAGTAAACTCACACGCCGAACTACTTTCCGTAACCATGAGGCGCAGTTAAAATAATTCTTAAGAAAAAGGAAAATAAACACATTTTCTTGATGAATTTATTTCAAATGCTGGAATTATAAGGAATGAATGGCCTTTTTGTGGAATTTATCGAGGATATAAACTTGGAAAAGTCGCGGGAATACTGGACGATATTTTCAATGTTTTCTTCTGAACAATTATTGGGTTTACCGTACATTCATTGATTGCAGCCTAGCTACCGGTACGTTCAATAAATGTAAATCCATCAATTGAAATATCCAGACGATCCTAAATTTGCTCTTACAAACATTTTATTCATACACAGTTTAGGGAAAAGGCCCCCAGGGGCCCGTTTCACTAAACTTTGTACCACTAAAATGTTTGTAAGTGCGAAACTATGATAGTCTGTAAATTTCACATTAACAATGTTTTCTTGTAAACAATTATTGGATTTACATATATTGAGCATAGCTTGTGGCATGTGACAATTGTCATCTGCTGTTGTTTTCGTTCTGAGTACAACATAATTTTAGAGCACTTTCGAGTCATTTAAAACATTTCATGAATGTGATCTGTAAGTCATTATGCAGATACTGCTACCAAAGAAAATGAACACACACCTTTAATATGTAAATTATAGACCAATTTTGATGTCACACACGTATATTTATGTCTCTACACAGGTGACAAGTGTTGTTTGATACTGAGAAAAAGGATACACATGTATACGTGGAATGAATTGTATATGCTAAACGCTTTGGGTATATTCCATATAATCATGTACGTATAGTTATCTCAATAAATTAAGTTACCGTATCTCAAGTTATCTCAATGTTACCGCGTTTTGTTTGTCATCTGTCCGTCGCCGTCCATCCACAATTACAAACGTCTTCTCCTGGGGCCCGTTTCACTAAACTTTGTACAACTAAAATGTTTGTAAGTGCAAATTTAGGATCGTCTGTGAATTTAAAATTAATGGATTTACATTTATTGAGCATAGGCTGCATATGCATATGCAGCCTATGCTCAATGAATGTAAATCCAATAATTATTTACAAGAAAACATTGTTAATTTTTCACTTACGAACATTTTAGTCGTACAAAGTTTAGTGAAACGGGCACCTGAACCGCTGGGCTGATGGTGGTTAAACCTCCCAGGGATGATCTATCATCCAGGGGGAGGTCTTCAGATTTGTTAAAATGGAGGTTGTTGTATAATCCAACATAGCCACCGTAGAAATTCTCAAAACAAATCTTCTCATGAACTGCCGGACCACCTTTGACAAAACTTGGCAGGAATCATGGATAGTCGATGCTTTTTCAGATTTATGAAAATGATTGCCCCATGATCATAAATGGGTAGGGCGCGGGAAGCGAGTGGGTTAAATTATGTTAAAATTTCATTTTGGACCGAATATGTTCATGTCATATATCAATCAACGAGACGATCGCTTGTGTGCATTTTTTGTCGAAATCAGATGATTACATCATCAAACATGGACACTGAAAGGTCAAAATGTCATTACATCATTTTATTAGATTGCAAACATTTTCTCATGAACCAATTTGCCGATGTTCGCAGTTGTGGGTGAATCATTTTCAGATTTGTTCTAACCCGTCATTCAATCATTAAATCCTGTGTTCTTCAATGGTATCCACGATGACTACCAAACATTAATTAGGATATATTACTAGATGCATCAACAAATGGTGAAAAAAAAATATAATTATAGCTATTTGCTTATTGGAAGTGCATAATTAACTTTCCATACTGGAATTATGTGTTTTTAGCTCGCCTGCACTAAGTGCAGAAGAGGAATTATGGCATACCCCCGGCATCGTCAGAGTCTCATCGGCATCCACAAACTTAATGTTGGGGTAAATGTCTTATAACCTCTGTTTCCTTTCACGGAACACCTTGTTATTTCATACATGCATTCCTCAGATGACCCTCTATCATGATGTAGCAAATTCATGACCCACCACCCAACCCTTACCCCAAGGTCAAGGTCACAAACTTAGCACATTCATAAACTTAACGTTGGGGTAAATGTCTTATAACATCTGTTTCCTTTCATGGAACGGCTTGATATTTAATGCATGCATTCGTCTGATGATACTCTATCATGCTATAGCAAATCCATGACCTACCGCCCATCCCTTACACCAAGGTCAAGGTCACAAACTTAGCACATTCATAAACATAAGTTGGGGTAAATGTCTTATAACATCTGTTTCCTTTCTTGGAAGTCTTAATATTTCATACATGCATTCCTCAGATGACCCTATATCATGCTGTAGGAAATCCACGACCTACCACCCAACCTTTACCCCAAGGTCAAGGTCACAAACTTAGCATGTTCATAAACTTAACTTTGGGGGTAAATGTTGTGTAACTTCTGTTTATTTATAGGGAACGCCTTCATATTTCATACATGCATTCATCTGATGATACTCTATCGTGCCATAGCAAATCCATGACCCACCCCCCACCTCTTTCCCCAAGGTCAAGGTCACAAACTTAGCACATTCATAAACTTAACGTTGGGGTAAATGTATTATAACATCTGTTCCCTTTCATGGAACGCCTTGCTATTTCATACATGCATTCATCTGATGATACCCTATCGTGCTATAGCAAATCCATGACCCACCGCCCACCCCAAGGTCAAGGTCACACACTTAGCACATTCATAAACTTAACGTTTGGGGTAAATGTATTATAACATCTGTTTCCTTTCATGGAACGCCTTGCTATTTCATACATGCATTCATCTAATGATACCTTATCGTGCTATAGCAAATACATGACCCACCGCCCACCGCCCACCGGTGTCTTATAACATTTTCTCCTTTCATGTAACGCCTTGATATTTCATACATGCATTCCTCAGATGACCCTCTATCATGCTGTAGCAAATCCACGACCCACCACCCAACCCTTACCCCAAGGTCAAGGTCACAAACGTAGCATGTTCATAAACTTAATGTTAGAGTAAATGTATTTTTATAACTTGTGTTTCTTTACAGGGAACGCCTTGATAGTTCATACATGCATTCATCTGATGATACTCTATCGTGCTACAGCAAATCCATGACCCACCCTCACCCCTTTCCACACGGTCACGGTCACAAAATTAGCAAATTTATAAACTTAAAGGTGGGGTAAATGTCTTGTAACATCTGTTTCCTTTCATGGAACGCCTTGATATTTCATACACGCATTCATCTGATGATACTCTATCGAGCTATAGCAAATCCATGACCCACCACCCACCCCTTACCCCAGGGTCTAGGTCACAAACTTAACACTTTCATAAACTTAACGTTGGGGTAAATGTCTTATAACATCTGTTTCCTTTGATGGAACGCCTTGATATTTCATACATGCATTCCTCAGATGACCCTCTATCATGATGTAGCAAACACACCACCCAAACCTTACCCCAAGGTCAAGGTCACAAACTTAGCATGTTGATAAACTTTACGTTGGGGTAAATGTTGTGTAACTTCTGTTTCTTTACACTTTCAACGCTTCGTATTTCATACATGCATTCATCTGATGATCCTCTATTGTGCTACAGCAAATCAATGACCCACCCCCACCCCTTACCCCAAGATCAACATCATAAACTTAACGTTGGAGTAAATGTCTCTATAACTTCTGTGTATTTACAAGGAACGCCTTGATATTTCATACATGCATTCATCTGATGATCATAAGCAAATCCTTGACCCACCCCCACCCCTTTCTCCAAGGTCAAGGTCACAAACTTAGCCCATTCATACATGCATGCCTCATGTGAATAGCTATCATGCTGTAGAAAATCACCAACTTAGTGCGTTCATAAACTTAACGTTGGGTTAAATTTTGTTTTACTTCTGTTTTCAGTGAGCGCATTGATATTTCATACATGCATTCATCTTAATATGCTATATCATGCTATAGCATATCCACGACCAGGATAGCTGTAGAACATATTACTATGTAAATATCAAAATATGATGAATTATATTTACTTGCACAATCAGTCATGATTAGGCTTATCATGAACACACACGTAATAACTTGAAATGACCCATGTAATTAAATGTATTTCTGAACATCGATTACATAGTACAATTTGACATGCGATCTAAATATCACAATCAATAAAATGAGCTAAAAATCTTACCGTTATTGAAATGGTTGTGATATATTGCATATACTCACTTACGCAGCAGCCAGTATAGTATGCATACATAGTAAAACATTCTGAATGAAGTGCAATGCTCTATGAACCGTGATAACAAAACAACACATACATATCCATAACATACAAAGTTTTACTATTTTTAGCCAGGTTTTTGAAAAAAGATCCTGGCTATTGGATTGGCGATCGCCGGGCGGGCGAGCGTCGGCATCCACAATGTTAAGTTTTTTTGTTTTTTTTATCCATTTCTCTGTTACTGTACCACCTAGAACCACCATTCTTGCACAACTTCATAATCAACGGGTGCCCATCACATACCACTATCCAACGTGTGACCTTTTTTTTTACCTTTACCTATCTTTTCTGCGTAATCGACTTCGCCATTTTCAATGTTAAGTTATGATCGTGTTTTGTCCATTTGTCTGTTACTGTATCACCTAGAATCATCATACTTGCACAACTTCATAACCAACGAGTGCCCATCACATACCACTATCCAACATGTGACATCTTTTTACCTTGACCTATATTTTCCACGTCATCGACTTATTGCCATTTCAATGTTAAGCTTTTGTGTTTAGGTCCATTTCTCTGTTACTGTACCACCTAGAACCACCATACTTGCACAAATGCATATTCAACCAGTGACCACCACATACCACTATCCAACATGTGGCCTTTTTTATTTTACCTTGACCTATTTATTCGGTATAATCGACTTAGCCATTTACAATGCTAATTTGTTTGCGTTTAAATATGTTTCTCACTTACTAGGCCACCTAGAACCACCATACTTGCACTACTTCATAACCAACGAGTGCCCACCACATACCATATCCAACATGTGACCTTTTTAGCTCACCTGAGCGAAGCTCATGTGAGCTATTGTTACCGCAATGTGTCCGTCGTCCGTCGTCGTCCGTGAACATTTTCAAACGTCTTCTCCTCGGTAACCATTGGGTCTATAGTCACCAAACTTCATGGTCATGGTCCTTAGGTAGGGGGATTACAAAATTGTTAAAATGACGTCATTACGTAATCCAAGATGGCCGCCGTCTAAAAATAGCACAAATTCTTAAAAAATCTTCTTCTCAAGAACCGCCAACCGGATTTCAACAAAACTTGGTAGAAATTATCGATGTACATTGCTCTTTCAAAGTTGTTAAAATGGTGACCCTGGGGTCAAAAATGGGCGTGGCCCGTGGGGTCAAATTGGGGTCAAATTTTATTTTTGACTGAATATGGTCATTTCATATATCAAATTGAAGGTATCAATGAGGCGATCACTCTGGTGCATTTTTTGTCAAAATCGGATTGTTATGTCATCCAAGATGGCCGCCGAAAGGTCAAAAGGTTCTTTTATTAGAGATTTCAAAATTCTTCTTCACATGAACCGCTTGGCCCATGGTAGCCAAACTTAAAAGTTATGGTCCATGGGTGAAGCCTTTTCAGATTTGTTAAAATGGAGGTCATCGCTAATCCAAGATGGCCGCCGTCTAAAAATAGCATAAATTCTTAAAAAATCTTCTTCTCATGAACCGCTTGCCGGATTTCGACGAAACTTGGTAGGAATGATCGATGTACATTGCTCTTTCAAACTTGTTAAAATGGTGACCCCTGGCTCAAAAATGGGCGTGGCCCGTGGGGTCAAATTGGGGTCAAATTTTATTTTTGACCGAATATGGTCATGTCGTATATCAAATTGAAGGTATCAATGAGACGATCACTCTGGTGCATTTTCTGTCCAAATCGGATTGTTATGTCATCCAAGATGGCCGCCGAAAGGTCAAAAGGTCGTTCTTTTATTAGAGATTTCAAAATTCTTCTTCACATGAACCGCTTGGCCCATGGTAGCCAAACTTAAAAGTTATGGTCCATGGGTGAAGCCTTTTCAGATTTGTTAAAATGGAGGTCATCGCTAATCCATGATGGCCGCCGTCTAAAAATAGCATAAATTATTAAAAAATCTTCTTCTCATGAACCGCTAGCCGGATTTCGACGAAACTTGGTAGGAATGATCGATGTACAATGCTCTTTGAAAGTTGTTAAAATGGTGACCCCAGGGTCAAAAATGGGCGTGGTCCGTGGGGTCAAATTTTATTTTTGACCGAATATGGTCATGTTATATATCAAATTGAAGGTATCAATGAGGCGATCACTCTGGTACATTTTTTGTCCAAATCGGATTGTTATGTCATCCAAGATGGCCGCCGAAATGTCAAAAGGTCATTCTTTTATTAGAGATTTCAAAATTCTTTTTCACATGAACCGCTTAAAAGTTATGGTCCATGGGTGAAGCCTTTTCAGATTTTTTAAAATGGAGGTCATCGCTAATCCAAGATGGCCGCCGTCTAAAAATAGCATAAATTCTTAAAAAATCTTCTTCTCATGAACCGCTAGCTGGATTTTGACGAAACTTGGTAGGAATGATGGATGTACATTGCTCTTTGAAAGTTGTTAAAATGGTGACCCCGGGGTCAAAAATGGGCGTGGCCCGTGGGGTCAAATTGGGGTCAAATTTTATTTTTGACTGAATATGGTCATGTCATATATCAAATTGAAGGTATCAATGAGGCGATCACTCTGGTGCAATATTTGTCGGAATCGGATGATTATGTCATCCATGATGGCCACCAAAAGGTCCATTTATTCAAGATTTTTAACGTCTTTTTCTCAGGAACCACATGGCTGATGCTGGGTGAAGCATTTTCAGATTTTGTAAAATGAGAGTCATCGCTTAATCCAAGATGACCACCATCTAAAAAATTTTTTAAAACACATGAACTCAATGTCACATTCTCCTCTGGTGTTCATGGAGTCAGGTGAGCGAATTAGGGCCATCATGGCCCTCTTGTTTTTTACCTTGACCTATTTTTGTTCACGTAATTGACTTAGCATTTTCGCGTATTTATGCGTTTCTTACTTTCTGTACCACCCACCAAGTACCACCATACTTGCACAACTTCATAACCAACGGGTTCCCACCACATACCTATCCATCATCTGAACTTTGTTTTATTTTTTCCGCGTAATCGGCTTGGCCATTTTCAATGTTAAATTGGACAACACTCATCACACAGCACAGATGTTCACTCGTTTCTTGTACTTTTACCATCTTAGGCCACTGCCATGCAGCTGTCATATGTTTCATACAATAGCTATTGATATTGGTTTGTTACACTAGTGTTTCCTTTGTTAAGAATAGCGTGAGACTGTGGTTAACGCATAAAACCATGTTAACAGGTTTATGAAAGTTCGAAAACTGTAGCCGATTTAACAAACATTGCTAAGCATACTTATCTAGCAAAGTTAACTTTGAGGGAGTAATCATTTATTTTTCCAGAACTGGATTATTTCATAGAACTAACGACTGCTTATATTTGATTAAAAGTATGCATAATTATTATACTGAATGTATTACATTATCACAGTCAAATTGGCTGTGATTATGTAACAAATTCAGTATAATAAAAATTAATAAATTTATCCTTAAATTCAAAATTTTCTCCCTAAAAGTGTACTTAGCAAGATAAGTATGCTTAGCAATTTTGGTGAAATCGGCTAATGAAGAAATATGCATTTGTACAAATGTATTAAAATATGTATCCTCAAATCCAGTTAGACTAATTAACGGTATGGGTTCCTCCTTATAGGAATCATGATTTGCCTGGTTTGGCCCTGAGGTACGTTTTTATCTTTGGCTCTTTTGTTACCTGGGAATTGAATTGGGTTATTGCCCATTATACAAGTAGTAAGATTAGTACTGATCCTACTGCTTTTGGGTGTGGCGAGGACCTGGCATCAGATCAGGATTATTCTGATTTCAGAGCTGAATATATAGTTTTGTTATTGTAAATATTCAGTTCCGATTTTGGGACCCCCCCCTCCCGTCCCCCATTTGTATATGTACTTGAGCATGTACATGTACTTGTGCAGGCAATATATGGGATTTAGTACTAAACACATTGACCCGGCCTTAAATGACAGCTGTTGATAGGCCGTTAAACCCCAACAAACAAACAAACTATTCGAAGAATATGAAGAGTTTCAGTTGTGACCCAGCGTCAGCGTCTCCGATTGTTACAGGGTTCTGAATAAATATATGTGCTTAGAAGTATATGTTGTGACCACTAAATGAGTGGTCACAACATATACTTTCATTGAGACATACGAAAAAAAATAATTAAATATTTAAAATAGTTGATACCCGCAAGATGTATTCCGAATGTAATGAGTTAATAAATTGCAGAAACAACAAAGCCATGCGTTATTTATTTCATTCAAACTGTGCAGGGAATGTCCGTAATAAATGATATATAATTTCCACATCATTTTAGTGACCATCTTGAAAACCATTTGAATAACATGTTTTTGAATGATTGCTGATTAAAGACACTATGCAGAGAGAAAAATGGAACTCAAAAGTTAACTGCAATGAATTTCCAACACAGAATTTAACATGTTCAAGCAGCTACGAGAAAATTATACACCATGTGTGTCATTGGCGGCCATCTTGGACGCCATTTCGGGTCGTAAAACACAATTTCTGACATTTAACGTAAGTGTTTGAATATATTACATAATATGAGATGACATAAACTATATATTTCAGACTATTGTCTCTCAAATAGATGGTTTTATTGTTTTGGCAGACATCTTGGAGTCATCTTGAATTTTGGAAAATGCTCAAGGATGACTGTGTTCCGTCGGATTCCAATAACGAGGTTTGTACATGCAAAATCACTGAAAACCCATTGTATGCAGGTATACGTCAAGTCCAGGTTCAGCCCAAATA
This sequence comes from Conchocele bisecta, assembly GCA_029237695.1. NCBI lineage: Eukaryota > Metazoa > Mollusca > Bivalvia > Lucinida > Thyasiridae > Conchocele > Conchocele bisecta. The sequence goes on along the minus strand of CM055267.1, from coordinate 112,031,761 downwards.
TCGGCAGGATTATAAAGATTTCTATTATTCATGTGTTGAGAAAGTTGACATTTCTTGAACCCATATTGATTCGGTTATCATACACAACGCATTTAGAATTGAGTTTCATTTGTTTACAGTAAATATGAGAGGAACGAAGTTATTTGCTTCTGATTTATATAATCATATACATAGTATGCATTTAGTATCAAAAACGGTGTGCACGTAGAAGGAAGTATATGGTTGAAATAAAATCCGTTTCCACTACGAACTTATGATTTAATTCATGTTTCCCAACCGGTTTGACTGCTTACATCAACTCGTCAGGGATAGATATATATTTAAATTAATGTCGAGACGCATTACGGGCCATTAAATATCAGACAAATTGACAGTCAATTGAGGCCGATTTTCTGATGTACGGTATATCCCTTACTCAATATATGGCCACAATATACGCTCCCGATAGTCCAAAATAATGTTTCTCTTGTAATATGCATTCTACCGATAGCCAAGGACATGGAGACTTAAAATACATGCGATAGCATATGCAAGTTGGAAGGTCTTTAGAATCGTCTCTCAGAGACTTTCATGTGTACATCATGTACATAAAACAATATTGGAACGTCATTTGCCACATTAGTAGCTTTTCAGCAGCTCTGCAGTTTTGCATATATATTTTCACATATGCACAATGGACATGACTGTGCTGATTGAATAAAATACTAGTATACATATGGACATACAACTATTCAACTTCAACGATAATAAAACGGTTCAAAATAATTATGCAAATTAAAAGTCAAACGGAGAGCTAACTTATTTGAAGGCACAATAGGTATCACCGAAGATAATCAACCTTTCGTGACAACTGTCTGTTCCACATACAATCTGATTATGGGAACTTGGCCAATTAAACGTAATAAATTCGAAAAATATGCAACTTCAATCATTTTTTTAAAGTAATAATGCTTATTACCTGTCCTTTTATTTAATAAAACTGTCAAATATTGATTTTATAGCGGCAAAGCAATGATTTTCCTATGGAATTTAACATGGGCAGAAATAAAGGAGAGTGGTGATTACCAGGAGTGATTAACATGGGCAGAAATATAGGAGGAGCGTGATTGATTACCAGGCGTGATTAACATGGACAGAAATGGTGGAGGAGAGTGATTGCTTACCAGGCGTGAATAACATGGGCAGAAATATAGGCGGAGAGTGATTGATTACCAGGCGTGATTAACATGGACAGAAATGGAGGAGGAGGGTGATTTATTACCAGGCGTGATTAACATGGACAGAAATGGAGTGATTGCTTATCAGGCGTGAATAATGAAACATTTTCAAAAAATTGACGCCGAAACTTGGCAAGATATAAACTCATATGACCTGATGACCCAACTAAGAATACAATTTAAATTGGGAAAATCCGTCAACAAATGCTGTAATGATTTTTAAAAATAATTTTAGCCCTCTGCGAAAACGTTTTTTCGATGAGGGCTAAACAGTTTCATATACTTATTTCCCAAAATCGGCAGATTGTATGTGGAACATACATGTTCAGTTTATGCATGTCCGGGATATTTGACTCGCCAAGCCCCCCCCCCCCCCCCCACCCCCCCCCCCCTAACCCCAAAGCAGGCAAATGGTTATAATATAATGACGCGCGAGCTCGATGCGCATCGTAGGGCGGGTGGTTTGGGGATCCTCCCCCAAGAACATTTGGAAAAACAGAACGCCTCAAACGCGATTTCCCGGTACAATATTAGAGCCACACAACCTCCACCCAGCTTGCAAAAGTATTAGGGCCGCCGCGCCAAAATCCTGGGGCCGCGGCCCCAGCTGCGACGCGTCTGCAAAGTCAAGGTCACAGACTCGTTTCGGACACAAAACTTTACATGGTGGTAAAATCCAAAGGCTCAATTAATTGAGCTACATGTAAATTGGGTAGGGATGATCTATGGGTGAGGCAATTTCAGATTTGTTAAATTGGGTGTCGCCACATAATCGAAGATGGCGGCCGTACAGTATTGTTGCTGACTTCAGGTGCCTATTTCACCAACATTGCAAAGTATACTTATATCTAGCAAAGTATACTTTGAGGGAGACATTTTCAATTGAATAATAAATTTATTAATTTAATCCATCTTCCTTATTATTAAGCCTTTCAACACTATACATATCATTTATATGTGTGCAGACAGCGTATATCCAGATGAGCGGGCTCGTCACGAGCCGTTTTGTCAAAGGAATTGGTCAACTATGACATACACATAATTAAGTTCTCTGCGATTATTAAGCATTTATATGCTGATGGTAGACCATTTCCTGACTGCGAATGATGCATTCTCCTTATTTTTTCTCAGAAGTATATATATTTTAATCGTTTCGTCAAATGAATGGGTTCACTGAGAAATACAAATGTGCCTGTCACTGGACAAATGGGGCTTATGGGGTTTTGCAACCAGTGTATATCCAGATCAAGTAGCACACTCCCATTTCTCGAGTCACAGCCATATATAAAACCTCCCACCACCTTGCCCTTGTCAGGTGAATGGGATCGAATCCCTATTTCACCTGTACGGATCATCCGATGGTCGGAAATTCCAAAATCAGGACCGAAATTTATTGAAATGTGACCGAAATAAAACATCCCACCCACCTTGTCCTTGTCGGGTTAATGGGATCGAATCCCATATTCACCTGTACGGATGGTGGAAAATCCAAATAATCAGGACTGAATTTTATTGAAATGTGCCCAGATGTGTTAAGCTGTGACCCAAATAAAATCTCACACCCACCGTGTCCTTATCGGATTAACGGGGTCGAATCCCGTATTTCACACGTACGGATGGTGGAAACTCCCACAAACAGGACCGAGATGTGTCTATAGCTGTGACTGAAATATTGCGACTATTTCTCCAATATCTACTAAATGTGTTTCCAAAATTATCATTTGTACTAATTAATATTTCGAGAGATTTTCTGGACCCATCCATGCAAAATGTAGCATCATCCGCCAACATAGTATTGTTCATTGCTTCACTATTTATAGTTATTCCTTTTATTGATTGATTTTTTTCGGACACTGTGCGAGAGTATTTCTATTGCGATTATGAATAAATAAGGAGATAATGGACATCCTTGTCTCCTCTTCCCAAGCAAAAAAAATCCGAAAGATAGTCATTATTTGTTACACAACTAGATATATTGTGACAAAATATTTAAATCCAATTTTGATTAGGCTGGGTCCGAAGTTCAGACATTTTAATACCTTAATTATATACTCATACAATTATATACTATCAAATGCTTTTTTTCAAAATCGGCGAAAAATAGGAATCCTGGTATATTTTTATCATTTGCGTGTTCAATTACTTATATTTTCTCCAATATATCTACCTTTAATAAATCCTGTGAATAATTTATTAATATTTTTTTTATGTCATTCCAAAACATTTTGAAACATTCTACAGTTATTCCATCCGAACAAGGGCTCTTAATTATTACTTTCATTTCTTTTAAGACATTATAACATTCAGCTTCTGTCAATATGCCTTCACATTTAAGTTTCTCCTCATCATTTAATTTATTATTGTAATCATTTGGGGAAAAAATAATATCAGAATCTGTACATACTTTTTTCTTATATAGTTTTTCATAATAATGTTTTTCTTCTAGTAAAATGTGTTCCTTATTGTCTGTAACAAGTTTTCAATTTACACCGAGCTGTGAAATAATTTGTCTTTCAAATTTTATTTTTTCAAGCTCCGCAAAAACAAATGTATTCTTTTCTCCACCTTCTACCCAATTTACTTCAGTGCTCGTCTTTTGTAAATTTCTTCGAGACGGCTTTTACAATTATTTAATTCATTGATTGCTTCAGGTGTTTGAAACTTTTCATTACTTAGTATATCAATGTGCTCCTGTAATTTATTTTCGTCTGTTTTATCTTTTCTAATACGTTTGGTAGTATATTTGATAGTTTCATTTCTGAGTGTTCCTTTAATTAGCTCCCATAAAATGCTAGGGGTTTCTTCATGGTTTATGTTGGTAATATATCCGCTATATTGTTTTAAATAATTGTTTAATTTATAGTCATTTTGGAAAATAATTGAATTATTCAATTTAAAATATCTTGGGCCTCGAGGCTGATCATTGATATTTATCATGATGTGTACCAATGAATGATCTGTTTTTATACTACTTTTTATTTCACTTTCAGAAATAGTATTCACCAAATTGTCCGATTGTAAAACATAATTTAGTTTACATAAGATATAGTTGCATATGGTCTAGAATTAGAATACCAGGTATATATTTTTTGTTCCGTGTTTTTTGCCTCCATATATCAGTAAAATCATATTTTTGTCGCACCTGCTTTAGCAGAAGGCGCGACTATATAGTCGTCGTTTTTCCTGTTGTCGTCGTCCACGTCGTCGTCGTCCGAAATGTCAAAAACTTTGTACAAGCTAGCTTCGTCATCCTGCTATAACGTTCATATTACTTGACGCATTCCTTCAATATGTGGACACTTGATACATGTAAGCATTAGGAACACACAAATGCCGCAAATTCACATGACCGTGACCTTTTTTTTAACCTTAACATTTTTGCTGAAACACTTGTGTGCCTTTTGTGTGTGTCAACAACTTTGTTCAAGCTTCGTCATCATGCTATATGTATATGGCGCCAATTTTAAAGTATCATTTAAGATTGATGGGAATATACGATGTATGGGTGGGTGACGAAGATATACGGAATATATATCATGTACAATGTTCTCTTTATATTCATGATAATGAAATGTCAGGACAGAAATCAAAGTACTGTATCGCAATTAAGTACCGACCATACGGTACTGTGGAGCTTCCGATTCATATGCACCGGGTCACATATGTTCACATTCTATTTTTGAATACGGTAAGTTCAAACTTATGAGATCCAAGTCAATCCGCGTATGTTCCGAATCAGCCAAATCATAAAAATAGAAAAAAATGTGAATCAACGCCGAGCGCATAAATTAGGTCCGAATCTGCCAGGTCCGAATCAGCCCAGGTCCGAGTGATTATCGTACCATTTCAACCGGAAGCACGTGTGTTTATACTTTCAAAGAGCAACAACAACAACGAATTGAAACGACTGAAAACTATTATACAAAAACACATTCTGTAAGTCTTCTTTTAAATACCGTATTATACGACATCCAATCCGATACGAAGCGTATTTCTTCTTTACTCTGGCAAAGTTAATTTCCCAACGATAAAATAAAAAATGGAATACGTTTCATTTCCAACCAGGCCACATGCACTTTGTATGAACCACAGGCATTCGGCGTGTTTCGGCTTTCATCTGTATATATATATATATATATATATATATATACTTTACGCTAAACAAACGAGTAAGCAGATCTAATCAAGTTTGTTTAGCGGTAGAACCCTCTCGCTAAAATTATTTCATGATGATCAACTCGCCTTGTTAAATATAGGTTTATCATTTTGGTCGTATTAGCGAGAAATGGACCCTGACAAGAGCAACCGAGGGTTAAGACAACATTTATACACAGGATTGCCACGTTTAGTTTGTGATTTCTGCTAGTTTTAAAGCAGGGTTAGCCGGGAAATACCAGGGGTGCTATTTCCCGCCTCGGAAATACTCTCCTGGAAATATGATTTTTTGCATAATTTTTCTATCTTTTTTAACAATTTTTCAGTCGGTCAATGATTAATCGATGCTATGCGGTTATCCTTTGTTTTCACAGAGTAAGATGGAAGTAAAATGTTGTAAAATTAATCTGGATTTTTGGAACTAAAGCTGTATTACCTTAAGACACCTTAGGATCTTTTGGACGCTGTCATCTCTGCCACTGTATCCACAATATTGTGCAGAGATATTACAGTAAATCAAGAATGAAAGTTGATCAGGGCTCCAGATAAGTTTTGTATCTAAAGAGTATTATACCCCCATATGTCAAATTCAGTGCGTATTTTACTTTTACAAATGTATTATTGATTTTATTCCTTATTAAATAGGGTCCTGGAACAAATTAATAAAACAAACAAATTTAAAAATTCACTTAGGCATCACGGGACGGTTGAAAATAGCCAAAATTGACTGCTTTTCTGAGGGCGGCGGGTGACTTATAAAAATCGCCGCCTCTCACAATCAGTTAAGGAGGCTCTTGCGACAAGTATTGAAAAATACTCGCAAATGAAGTACAAATCGCGCGCCACAATAAAAATTCAGTAACCGCATCAGATGTCTTCAATTTATTTTTTGCAAAGTTACCCCACCCACCTATTTTTGGCCAAAAGTTTCAACACGACTAAATTTATCGGAATTGTTTTCATGAAAATATGAGGCACAGATACTTTGTTATGTCTTGTTCTATCACTTGTAACACCACACCAATTTCTGAAAATGATTTCAAAGCGGGGTCATAACCAGCTCAAATTTTCGCTACAAATGCCCGAAAAATACCTTAAATTCTGACGCGAAACCGTACCGGCGAGACAGCATAGCAGGCGACATTTTCCAAGATGTCAAAATCAACTGGAGCTAGCATTCAGTTTCGTAGAATTATGAAATACTCTAAAAAATACACCTAGTCAAGCCTCCCAAAGTCAAGAAATATTCATAAACCTATTTTTCTAGACACACTGGTGTAACTTACAGGGTTGGTAGTGAAGTATATAGAAAATATACTACCCCCTTTTTAAAGCTAGCTGCCCACTGTCCCGTGAGACTGTTTGCTTTTTGCAGCCCAATTGTCAATTTTCAACTTTATTATTGTATTTTCACTACTCAATTTGAAAACCAATGCATATTTTCACATTGCTGTGAGTAATTTTGTACTCCCACATTTGATAATGAATGCGTATTCTGTTAAAATAAAGTGTGTAAAATACGCCAATACGCACCTTATCTGGAACTCTTGAGTTGATCATTTGTTTTGTAGTAGTACATCCATAGTAGGATAATCGAACATTTGTACTGCTTTGCGGTACAAGCCAGCTTTTATAGCAACATGGTAGTGTTCGTCTCTCACGCAGGCGGCCTGGGTTCCAGCCGCTGACAAGATATTTTTCACTTTATAACACATTCCCCTCCTCTTACCCCAATAGGCGAAGTCGGATTATATATGGTGTATTCCATACAGAACAAACAAATAAAAGATAAAAGAACTTGGAGGGAGACATTTGAGAAACAAATGTCTATTTGTAGGAATGTAGTAGTACGGCCATAGTAGGATAATCAAACATTTGTATTGCCTTGCGGTACAAGTCGGCTTTTATAGCGACGTGATAGACCAGTAAAGTGTTCGACTCTCACACAGGCGGCGTGGGTTCGACCACCAGCCGCCGACAAGATATATTCACTTTATAACACATTCCCCTCCTACTACAGTTTATTTACCCTTAATATGCTGAATTAAATTTTATCGTCTGCTGGAAATGTTTTATTTTCAATATTTCGCGATAAAAACCTGCTTTGGCAGCGTATGAGAATCGTCTTCATTGGAGACGATTCTCATGTGCTGTCAAAACATGTTTTTTGTTAAGAATTAAGGCAATAATTAAAAACAGCAAACAACAATTTTTGTCTCGCGCGTAGTGAGGGTTAATGTTGGTTTGGGTACTTGTAAATATGAATTTGGCAATGATATACAATTTATATAAGGAAACCAAACTGGTATCTCTAGCAAAAGTATAGTTGCTGGAAGGAACTCTACATAATACTCCTGTATCATCCGTACCCAGAGTTACGGTGCCCTACATAGGTTTAGCTTAGATAATCTCAGCTATACAGGTGTCTGTTACTATTTCATCTGTCTTTTATATTTTCTGTATCGTTCTAGCTGAGGCACCTGCTGTGTAATCTGATTACCGGTATTGATTTGTAAGAACAACTTCAAAGACTATAAAAAAAGTGCCTTTTTTAGATAGACGTTATGAACACCGTTGTAGACCACGATCAGCACTGCAGAGCTCCAGATAAGCTGCGTATTTGCGTAAATACCCAATTAAAATTGCCAAAAACCCAATTTAAATCAGAAGGTAGTGAGTATCAAACAGCAATAAAATTTCGTGGTAGCTTTATCATGCTGCAGAAAAAATACACAGACCACAATTTTAGCATATTTTTCTTATTTTCCATGAAAACACATCTTGGTATTTCATTAGAATTGTCTCCAAGGAGACAATTCTAATGAAATGCCAAGACATGTTTTTATTTCGAAGCAAACTATTCAATTAGTGCTGTCTGTTGATGTGTAAACAGTAGTGTGATTTTATTTTACCCAATTAAAATTTCGAAATACCCAATTGCTTCAGAAATGATGGAGTGACAATACTCAATTACTAATTCCTTATCTGGAGCCCTGGCACTGTCAAATTTAGTTCTGAGTACATAACTCTAATTACATTAGCATTGTGAAGGAGCCAAATTTGCGTTTGCAGTGTTCTCTGCTATGAATCTTGCTATTACACTCTTCATTAGGTGAGTTTATGATACTGTTTTGTCTCGTAGAATTTTCTCTCTTGTCATAATATAGCCCTGCAGGTTATTGCTAAATTTTAGTGCACAAAATGCAAACATTATCTCGCAAATATCAGGGTTCAAGCTAGCCTTTCAAAATAGGGACTAAAAATTGAGAAAATAGACCATTTTTTCCAAAATTTCTGTTTTATATAGTGAAAAACTTCTCCCTCAACTTAAAATAGGGAGATGTCAGACGATTTAGGGAGAGAATTTCGCCCACTTCGCCCTGTAAACTGATCCCTGAATGTATACCATTGACTGGTGTAGCGATATAGTGCAACCTATTGCCTATAAAACGGAAAATGTGCAGCTATGTCTAATTGTGCTCTTAGCATATCTTGCCATTTCAGCGTGACAACAGTGTGATTAATGTTTATGGTCATACATATATACTGTTTTACAACCTTGATTATTGTGTCATATGTAAGCTCATTTAACCCTTTCAACACCAGATGCCTGTATAGTTGTATTGGCAAAACGTGTAGATCCAGATGAGCCGGCTCATCCGGATCTGCACTTTTTGCAAGTAATTTTCATATTTTTGAGAACAGAAACACCCCCTTTTCATAAATGGACTGGTGTGAAAATCATTTTGTGACGGTTTGATTGGTTGCAAAATTATCATTCCAGGTTGAAAGGGTTAATAGACGTCATATTAAATAATGACTCGATTCGATTCGGCTCATATTTAAGGGTGGGAATTGGCTCGAACACCTTCCATACCCATACATAAATATTACATCCTCTATTTATATTATCAGACAGGAGGACCAATGAGTTTCCGAGGTGGTGGAAGGGGCAGAGGAGACCGTGGAGGGGGACGCGGAGGTTTCAGAGGTAACATAATAACCCTATACATTCGGACACTGTATTCTGGGAAACATACAAAGAAAAGTTTTCCATGGCGTCCAGTAGCCTATTTCATCAACATTGCAAAGTATACTTTTCTAGCAAAGTATACTTTGAGTGAGAAATTTTAAATTTAAGAATAAATTTATGAATTTTTATTATACTGAATTTATTACATTATCACAGCCATTTTGGCTGTGATAATGTAATAAATTCAGTATAATAATTCTGCATACTTTTAATCATCAAATATATGCAGTCGTTAGTTCTATATAAAATAATGCATTTCCGGAAAAATAAATGATTACTCCCGCAAAGTATACTTTGCTAGAAAAGTATACTTTGCAATGTTGGTGAAATAGGCTTCTGATATTTAGGGTTTGCATGGTTATACTGGTTTATCACAAGAACAATATATTTGGATACATTTTGTTTTGGAAAACACCTATTTATAGGGGTTTACCAAAGCCAATGGTGTCCAAATATTCAGGGTCATTACGGTAACGTATGCTGAAGTCGCTGAGCCTGTATATTCTATCAAGTGATATGATTATCCGTAGTGAAGGTGACTGTCTCGTGAGTTAGAGGGTGTGTCAGAGAAAATGATTTCATTCGGGAAACATGAGAGTGGTGTAAACTACTGCTGCTTTACTATGTTTACAGAACTGAGTTGGACAATTTACTGATGTGTTTAACCCTTTCACCGCTAAGTAACTGGAATGGATTTTGATATGTTAATTTTGCAACCTATCCAATCGTTACAAAATGGTTTTCAGACTAGTTCATTTATAAAAAATGGGTGTTTTGTTTCCCCTCAAAGATATGAAAATTACATGTACTTGCAAAAAGTGCAGATCCTGATGGGACAGTGCATCACGAGCCGGCTCATCTGGATATACACTGTTTGCCAATAACACTATACAGGCCTGTGGTGTTGAAAGGGTTAACTACTGACTGATAGTGTCTGTCATTTCGAGCAATCGGACATGTGATGCATGTGCCGGGTTGGCCAAATCTTGCCATTCCCAACTTGAAAGAATATGAGTATCCTCCATATCTGTTGTGGCAAGTCACATCTATGTACACATTGTGTTGTAGGTGGTCGTGGTGGGGGCAGGGGGGGTTACCACGATGCAGGTCCCCCGGACAGTGTGACCGGTGAGTATATCTTGGCAGGTGAATACAGCACGGATGGTATAATTATTAATTAATGGTTACAATTCTTATTATCCATTCGTCGATTGGGCAAGAGAGGATACAGCGTTAGTCCATATACGTAGTATGCGTTACGTATTATTGCGCATTATTTCGCCGCACCCGTCTGAGCACCCACGGTCATGGTCCAGTGATGGTCATTTTATTATCGAGGCTGCCAGCGAGAGGATTTGATTAACTAATGATGCCCTTGGCCATTTATTTCATGTGGAGATGTCTGTTCGTGATCGCATAGCACATACGTGTAAGAGTATCAAATGCCTGATTTCCCCAATTAAAAAACTATTCAATAATTGCTGTCTGTTGATGTGTAAACGGTAGTGTGATTTTATTTTATCCAATTAAAATACCCAATTGCTTCAGAAATGATGGAGTGACAATACTCAATGACTAATTCCTTATCTGGAGCCCTGTGTACTTCAATAGCCAAGGGTTCTGGTTCACTCCCCGGACTTGGCATAAGCATACTTTCATAGTGTTGCCATCCCTCTGGTCTTTCTAGTCGGGCGAACGCGACGGCGTAAATTAACGGTAGGGGTTCCTCCTTATAGGAATCGCGATTTGCCTGGTTTGGCCCTCAGGTACTTATTGTTGGCTCTTTTGTTACCTGGGAGTTGAATTGGGTTATTGCCTATTATAAAAGTAGTAAGAGTATTACTAATCCTACTGCTTTTGGGAGGGGGCCAAGTGATTCTGGTGTGGCGATGACCTGGCATCAGATAAGGATTATTCTGTCTTCAGGCTGAATATATATACAGGTACATGTATATATATTTTTTTGTAAATATTTAGTTCTGATTTTGGGATTTTCCCCACATTTGTACATGTACTTGAACATGTACTTGTACAGGTAATATACAGGATTTAATACTAAACCCATTGACCCGGCCTTAAATGACCGTAGCGGTTGATAGGCCGTTAAACCTCAACACACAAACTTTTGGATGAGACTAGAAACCGAGATCCCGTCTCTGTATGACCTTAGCTGTTGATGGGACGTTATCACTTTTCAATCTCCTGTGACTTGTGGTTCCAGAGCTGGGAGGGATTTGGTGTGGCCCAGGCGTAGAATATAGGATTTCAATACTGAAGGTTGTGTGTTCAAAACTTACCCCGTAAAAAAGTAATCCGATTAGTGCTGATCATATTACTTTTGGGGTTAGAGTTAAGTGACTCTGGTGTGGACCTGGCACCAGGTCAGGATATTCTAATTTCAGGGCTGAATATATTTTTCTGTAAATATTGAGTTCTGATTTTCTGTATTTCCCTCTGACATTATAGACAGGTTAAATGCCGTTGGCCCGGCCTTAAATGACCTTAGCTGTTGATAGGCAGTTAAACACTAATAATTCCAGCAGAAAAATATTTACACAATTCCCTCACATTTAATTGGTCCGTAGCAAGTCTGTCCAAAATGTATATCCCAGTAAACTCCCACGCCGAACTACTTTCCGTAACCGTGAGGCGCAGTTAAAATAATTCTTAAGAAAACGGAAAATAAACACATTTTCTTGATGAATTTATTTCAAATGCTGGAATTATAAGGAATGAATGGCCTTTTTGTGGAATTTATTGGGGATATAAACTTGGAAAAGTCGCGACTTTTCCAAGTTTATACCCCGATAAATTCCACAAAAAGGCCATTCATTCCTATAATAATCAATCAATCAAAACCTACCCTAGAGCATGATAAGACTTTAAACTGTGGTCCCGTGCCTATATGACCTTATATGTTGCTTGGACGTTAAACCTCATTCACTTTCAGAGCTCGGCCACTTCACCCACCCGTGCGAGGATGACCTGGTGTGCAAATGCACCAATGAGAAGATCCCGTACTTCAACGCGCCAATCTTCCTCGAGAATAAACAACAGATCGGCAAAGTCGACGAGATATTTGGACCAATCAGAGACTTTGTATCCTTTATGCGGTGCACTGTGAATTAGACCGTTACATGTTGTCTGTTGTGTCAGCCCTATGTGCATTGTAGTTTGTATTTATGTTACCCATATGGGGCGGGGGCAATAGTTTTGACTGTTCCCTGAATGACCATGAAATAACTGTATACTGTGAATTAGACAGTTACATGAATACAATAATATCATTCATGTAACAAGTCTAATCTGTTGCCTTAGCTCTTTTAAAGGTACATGCCCACTCAGTAGGCACAAACTGTTCTTTTTAGGAATTATATAAGTGTATAATTGTGTCACTATTCCACTGGTTCTAAAATTTACAAGTTCCCGCAATACAGATATAATAATTTAGTAATATTTATTTTACTGATAGTGACTGGCGGTGGTAATAGGATATTTTCATATGCAAATGAGACATGATATATTTTAATCATTTATACTACAGTCTACAATCGTTTACTCAAAGTCGGTTAAGTCGAATTCCCTCGTTACGTCAAAGTCGTGTCCAAGTCCCATTTCAGATTCTATTATTTTCAATGTAACTTGCTACCGTTACGTCAAATTTCGTTTCGTAAAATTTTCGCCAATTCGAACTAATGGGGGATAGTAGTCGGTTATCTCGTCTTGTGTTCCACCAGATGGCGCAACCGGTCGCGGTCCAAGACTCCTGCATTTATTCCAATACACAAACGTGTTGACCGCATTTCGATTATCTGATTAAAACAAGGCATCTACGTACGGTTCGCTGAATTTAACGCAGTAAAAGATGAACTGAGAAAAAGGAATGCCCGACTATCGGGTCGTAAAGAATATATTTCGGTAGGCCTAAGTTTGAATGTCACAAATGTAAACAGCTATCACGTCAAATGATGATAAAAACCAACAGATAATATTTGATAGCCCGGTAAAAAGCGTAACATTGAGTCTACGCCCAGATAAGTATGAACAACGTTGCAGTCAGATTATGCATGTATTGTTCAGCAACGAGATTCATGATGCTGTAACAGACATTTCATATCAATATCAATGAGTGTACAGTGGCGTAGCCAGGTTATATTGTAGTCACTTTCCTCAGAAAAAAACATAATGCGCGCATTATTTGCGCTCACCGCTCACACACTTTATATGGCGCGACATAATCATCGGTCATAAATGTAACTGCCATTTTTTCATCCGATTTTACCGACATTTTTCGAAAACTGGTTTTAAAATAATAAAAGATTGGGCCATTTTCCCGCTCTAACCCCTTTATAGCATATGACCCGATGGTTTAAATAGTATATTGAAATAGGATTTTTGAACGTAGATGTGTCTACATATAACTTTTATTAAAATCGGAGTTATGAGTTATGACCAAGTATGTCCCCCAAATAAAGAAGTGGGTAGCCTGGGCGCATACATATTTTATTTTCGGCGGCACAGAAATAATAGGGTTCTCGATTCAATTTGGATTTCAGCTAGAATTTTAGCTGTTTTTTTCCCCGATTTTATCATTAATCTTTGGACCGATTCTCAAAAATTAAAACGGCAAACCATCCGTCTCGTTGTGTAGATGATTTTACATATAGGGATCTCGATTCAATTTGGAATAATAAAATTGTTATTCGCAAAAACCTATTTTTACTCGACATGTTTGGCCGAAATTTTCAATTTTTTTATCAAATTATCCCACTGCTCGGAAACGTGTTTTAAAATAGTAATACTACATGGGTAGTTTTTTCCGCTCTAAGTCCTTAGTATATGACCCTAGGTGAGTGTAAATGGCATATTCGAAGAGGAGTTTGAACGTAAATGTGTCTACACACTATTTTATTAAAATCGGATAAAAAAATAGTTTCGACCCGAATATTTAGCCGATTTTTTCGATTTCATCATTAAATAGGACCGATTCTCAAAATGTAAACTGCTGGGTTGTTTCAAACTTCACCGATATCGGTACATACGTTAAGTATCAGATTTTCTATCTTGTTGAACACAACAAGATAGGAAATCCGATATTTCTGTACCTATATGAGTGAAAATAGAAACAACCCAGCGGTCGTGTTATTGTCAAACATCTTCAATTAAACCACTTTACACAGGGCCATGATGAAAACACATTTTATTTTTTATAATATTTTTTTTTTTGAAATCCTGATATGCCCATTTAAAGGTCAATCAAAACACATCTTTGACATGCGCAGTGAAGTATCGGAAGTTGAGAAGAAAAATCACTGTTCGAGTCCAAATCTAAATTTCCACGTAACTCTTTCCATTTGGTGATCTGGTCGCCAATATTAACCACTCTCTCTGTACTCGGACATTTCGCCTTTTTTTTGGCCGACGCAGTTTCATACAATTTCCGTCCTGGATGTTTCGACATGTTGATATTCTTGTTTACATATTGCATGGTACTCTCTATTTAACACTTTCAACACTACAGACCTGTATAGTGGTATTGGCAAACAGTGTAGATCCAGATGAGACGGCTCGTGACGAGCCGTCTCATCAGGATCTGCACTTTTTTCAAGTAATTTTCATATTTTTGAGAACAAAAACACCCCCTTTTCATGAATGGACTAGTCTGAAACGGTTAATATATGTTTTAAAAAAAGCTAAATATTAATTCCTATTCACCTTAACTGCTTTACAGTATTTTTCAGTAAAGTTGTCAGAAAATATCAAAGCAAATTCATTTTCAAAAAATCAGAAGGTAAGTTGTTTCATGCCCCAGACTATAGTCAATGTACTGTTAATCATTTCAATACATACATATACAGGGCTCCAGATAAGGAATTAGTAATTGAGTATTGTCACTCCATCATTTCTGAAGCAATTGGGTATTTCAAAATTAATATTGGGTAAAATAAAATCACACTACTGTTTACACATCAACAGACAGCAAGTATTGAATGGTTTGCTTCAAAATGAACACATGTCTTGGCATTTCATTAGAATTGTCTCCTTGGAGACAATTCTAATGAAATACCAAGATGTGTTTTCATGGAAAATACGAAATATATGCTATATCTGTGTCTGTTTATTGTTTTCTGCAACATGATAAAGGTATCACAAATTTTTCATTGCTTTTTGATACTCGCTACTTCGGATTTCAATTGGGTTTTTGGCAATTTTAATTGGGTATTTAAGCAAATACGCAGTTTATCTGGAGCTCTGATATATTACATGCTACCCAGTGATTTACCGTGATTCTGGAGGGATTTATTTCCTTGAAGGAAATATTTCCTCCTAGACGTTCGCGAGACGTAATTGACGTCACATTTGAACGTCATTTCCATCAAAGAAACAATTCATACACTAACGGACAAATTTGACAACGTTATAAGCTAGTCTATGAGCAAATTTCACATTTTTCGAAGAGCATGCAATTATTCCACTACCATTTTCAAATACCAGATTTATTTCCCTTGACATCTGTAAATCAGACCAGAAACTCGTGCTCCGCACTCGTTTCTTTGTCGGATTTCGAGTTGTCTCGGGGAAATAAATCGGGATTTAAAAATCGCAGAATAAATTGTATATAATTCCAGATCCATATTGTGTTCAAGACTCATTGGCTGTGAGTCGCCACAGCTGAGCATATGGCAAGAGTTCATGCATGAATAAACTTGATTGTATTGATGCCATTTGATCAGGAGCTACACTGGTCACAAATCCCATAAGCCTCTTTTGACCAGTCACAGCCACATTCAAGCCCTGTTGTGCATTCCAGTTTCCTTGATCAATCCATCAATATAATCACGGCCCTTGTGGGTTTCAGATTTTCATTCACCTGCCAATCAATGTACCGGTATGTAAGCCCTGTTGTACGTTCCAGTTTTACATTGATCAATATAATCATGGCCCATGTTGTGGGTTTCAGTTTTAGATCAACCTGCCAATCAATGTATGTCCGCCCTGTTGTACGTTCCAGTTTTACATTGATCAATATAATCATGGCCCGTGTTGTGTGTTTCAGTCGTACATCAACCTGCCAATCAATATGTCAGCCCTGTTGTACGTTCTAGTTTTACATTGATCAATATAATCATGGCCCTAGTTGTGGGTTTCAGTCGTACATCAACCTGCCAATAATATGTGTCAGCCCTGTTGTACGTTTCAGTTTTACATTGATCAATATAATCATGGCCCGTGTTGTGTGTTTCAGTTTTTCATCGACCCATACAAGCTGCTGCCCCTACAGCGGTTCCTGGAGAAGCCCAAGGGTGGGCCGCGGGGTCGTGGTGGTCGAGGGGGCGGTGGACGGGGAGGTGAGTACATCAATCATGCTCACCATGGCAGGGTTGGGCCCAGGCATCAGAATATTCAGCTGATTTCAGATAATTTTGTCATAATTTGCGTTTTCAAAATGATTCAGAATCAATCTGGTATGCTCAAATTTGATACTTTTACAAGTCAGGGATTCAGTGGATTTTCAGATGTTTTTCGCGACAGCCATTCTCATGTCTGGTTGGGCCAATTGTGCTCATTGTTAGATCTTCTTGCACCTAGGGAACATGAGAGAGTATTTCAATGCTGCAAACCTGTACAGTGTATTGGCAATAAGTGTAGATCCACATAAGACGTCTCGTCGCGAGCCGTCTTCTCAGGATCTGCACTTTTTGCAAGTAATTTTCATATTTTTGAGAACAAAAACACTCACATTTCATAAATGGACTAGTCTGAAAATTTTGTGACGGTTGGATTGGTTGTACATTAACACATCAAAATCCATTCCAGTTACTTAGGGGTGAAATACACGAGAGGAGATAGCTATAGTATAAGGGTGTAACGAATCACCGAAAATTTGAAGGACTGCGATATTTTTCCAACGATGCGATTCACAATACATTACCCTGGTATTCTATTCGATACTGTCGTCACAATTCAATGCTTTGGAATCCCAAATTGCGTGATAACTAGACATTATTGTTGGGGCAATTCTATGAATACTAATACTAAAATTAAATTAGCGGGTAGAATATACACAACCACATGTCGGAACAATTGCAATTCCAACTTTCAAGTTTACTGAGATCAAGTATATGTTTTATTTCTCTCTGTAAATATGTCTTGGAATTTCATTAGAATTGAGTCCTCAGGACTCAATTCTAATGAAATTCCAAGACATATTCATGATATTTACAAGGAGAAATAAAAGAAAATACGATGAATTTTTGTCCACTAGTTTTGAACTATTTATAGCCCACAAGTTTCCCAACTTGCAAAGATTTAATCTGACATGTTGAGGTTGAAATTATATAAATAACATTATTATATTATGAAACAGTTGTCAATTATAGCATTCATATAGAAATGTACTTATTTTTAAGCGCAATATGACGGAGCGTGTAATAACAAATGGGTGGGGTATTGAATATTAGTGGCATGAAAATGTTTTGTAAAATGTATAGCACTGGTTACCTATGCCGTGGTGGCGACCTCTATTGCCCATCTACCACATTATAAAGAGGCTCCAGTATATCGGGGGAATATGTTTTATTTGAATTTATGCATTATATCAAGAATATTGACCATTGAAATTGTACGGTACTTTGTGAATGAGGTACTAGTATCGCGATACGTATCGTATCGTGACCCATATATCACATCACGATATGTATCGTATCGTGAGGTCGGTGTATCGTTACACCCCTAGTATATTGCATGAGTGATGATTTGGTATGATATTTATTAAACAAGTTTACTGATTTCATAAGAAACGAGGCTATGAAATCAGTCAACAAGTTTAATAAATATATTAACCCTGCATGCTAGCGGCGAAAATATGCGCCAAACGAATTACGAGTATATGTTTTATTTCTCTCTGTAAATATGTCTTGAAATTTCATTAGAATTGTGTCCTCCGGACACAATTCTAATGAAATTCCAAGACATATTCATGACATTTATAAAGAGAAACTAGAAAACGTCGATGGCGCGCCATCGCAATATACCCACTTTCCCCAAATGCTAAGTCCGAAAGGGGGAGGTAAACCATGATGGAGGGTCGGATAAAAAATCCGAATTCACTTTGCGCATCAGCACATCAAAACGAAGCTACGAACCAAATATCAGACGCGTAGGTATTAAGGTGAAAAAGTTTTTCGACCTACGAGGAAAAATAGTGAAATTCCAAGTCCGAAAGGGGGAGATAATCCATGATGGAAGGTCGGATCAAAAATCCTAATTCACTTTGCGCATCATAACGAAGCTACATATGAAATATCAGAAATATAGGTATTAAGGTGAGAAAGTTTTTCGACTTACAATGAAAAATAGGGAAATTCTGAGTCCGAAAGCGGGAGATAATCCATGATGGAGGGTCGGATGAAAAATCCGAATTCACTTTGCGCATCTGCACATGATAACGAAGCTACATACCAAATATCAGGCGCGTAGGCATGAAGGTGAAAAAGTTTTTCGAGTTACAAGGAAAAAATGGGAAATTCTGAGTCCGAAAGGGGGAGATAATCCATGATGGAGGGTCGGATGAAAAATCCGAATTCACTTTGCGCATCTGCACATGATAACGAAGCTACATACCAAATATCAGGCGCGTAGGCATGAAGGTGAAAAAGTTTTCGAGTTACAAGGAAAAAATGGGAAATTCTGAGTCCGAAAGGGGGAGATAATCCATGATGGAGGGTCAGATGAAAAATCCGAATTCACTTTGCGCATCTGCACATGATAACGAAGCTACATACCAAATATCAGGCGCGTAGGTATGAAGGTGAAAAACTTTTTCGAGTTACAAGAAACGTGACGGACGGACGGACACTCGTGACGAAAACAATATACCCATTTTTTTCCCAAAAAAGTGGGTATAATAAAAGAAAATATAATGAATTGTCATTGCTATTTTTGAACTATTTATAGCCCACAAATTTCCCAGCATGCAAAGAGTTAAATCAAAACAAATTGTAGATTCTATTTATTGCATGAGTACACATCTTCATAATTTGAAGCTTTTCTGATTACCTAACATGTTTTCTGTGGTGGGCTCATTTGCATATGTATTACACTAATGTAAGATGATTTTATTAAGCACATCATCATACTTTTAATCTGGCTGATTACCTAACATGTTTTCTGTAGTGGGCTTATTTGCATATTTATTACACTAGTGTGTTATGTTTTTATTACACTGTGTTATTACACTGAAATCCCATTTTATGAAATAAATAAAATTACGTATATTCGTTCACAAAGTAACGGTATGTGTTTCTGCCTGCAGGTCGTGGCGGTGGTTTCCGCGGGGGTGGTGGACGAGGTGGAGGAGGCCGTGGATTCCGGGGCGGTAGCGGCGGTGGGTTCCGGGGCAGTGGCGGGTTCCGGGGCAGTCGTGGAGGTGGTGGTGGTCGCGGGGGCTTCAATAGATAGACTGGCTGGACAGTCGCAAAATATGTGCATTCAAATGTTGGCCGTTTACTTGTGTCTCATTCTAAAAGGCAAATACAGTGAAACCTCTCTAAACCGGACACCCTGGGAGGTCCCCAGGGTGTCCGGCTTAGAGAGGTTTCACTGTATATCAGGCATTTGATCATTCTGAGCCATAGTTGTGTGTTATGCGATCACGAACAGACATTATCACCGAAGATAAATGACCCAAGAAACCCAAGTACAATAAGATATTAAATGTGTCTTGGTGTCCAGTTTAGAGAGGTTCCACTGTAGTTTACTGCGGCGGTTTCGGGTGTTCTAAAACCACGTCTTTACTTGTATTCGCACCTGGGAACAAGTGTCCTGGGGTGCATGTCAGTAAACATATGAGAACTTTTTATGCCCCACCACGATACTACGTGGAGGGGGCATTTAGTGTTAGCCTTGTCCGTCCATCCGTCACAAGTTTTTGTTGTATTTTCAATAGTATTAAGCCACAGCCACCATACTTGCACTCTATCATGAGCCAGCGATGTGCACCGCAACCCACTGGAAATCAAATTACCTTTCTGTGACCTTGACCTACAATTGCAATATTTACATAGTTATTTCTCTTTGTTAAAGTTTTTGTTTGAGCAATAAATGGGGCATCCTTGTTCTATGGACACATTTTCTAGTATAAAATTGCTTCTCGCATTGTTCACTAATGCTGTCATTTTCAACCCATATGTACACATTAAATGTGAACACATCCATGAAAGATTTACCAACATCAAATGTCAGTGCAATTGTTATTATACATTTCAATTATGCTTATGAACTGCTTATTCGTACACATTTTATTAATACTGTCCTGAGTTTGTAAGGACTTCTGGCACCAGATCAGGGAGCCAATTCAAGAAGTTTGTCATTTCAAAACTAAAATTGACAACAAAGTTAGCATTTGCAGTCAATGCTGGGAAATCTTTGGTGGATTCTCTGAGATTTAATGACTTGCATGTAGATGAAAACTGGTATGGTTCGTGAACCACACTACTGTGTGAAGTAAATTTATAGATATCTTCTTACAAACATTTTTGTTATACGAAGCTTAGTGAAACAGTCCCCAGGTTATAGTGGTTACTGTCCTGGAAATATACTCTCCGTCCGTCTGTCGGTGATTTGGGATATAAACTTGGGTAAACCTATGCTGGATGAAGGCCAGAATTTTAACATGTGTTCAAAATAATTAATACCATTGTGTGGGAAGGCATATCCTCAGCATTGCTCTTTCTATTGGTTTACCATATTCTTCTGTAGAACGACTTGTACATTGTATAGTACGAGTCGCAGAATGGTACATGTATAATAAAACAAATGATAAATAAATGTGTTATTAATATATCCACCTCTCACCCTTTCAACAATAGTGACCTCTATCATAATGTTTGCAAACACTGTAGATCCAGATGAGACGGCTCATAGCAGACGGCTCATCACCTGTTGCAGATAATTTATTTTCCTATTCTGGCGTTTGACAAAGAACCCAAAATGCAGAGTGGAACATATATATCATGCAATGTAGCTAATCATACATGGTATGCGTTGTGTGGTTGACATTGCCATTTCCTGTGTTTGAGGCTATTTACAATCGTGATTCGTTTTGTTGAAAAGAAACGGCACAAAACTCGAGACAACTGACATGGTTTACAGTTTGGTGTAATATAATTGATAGCAGTGCGTTGTCCTGGCCCTTCTATGTATGATTAGCTACCTGATATCGTATGTTCTACTTCACATGTTGCGTTCTTTGTCAAACGCCAGAAGAGGTGAACCTGGCTGATGGCTGGAACACACAAAAGTAGCCGAGTTAGCCACTCCATTTGCCGTATATGATACAGTAACTAAGCAATGTTCATATAATATGTTATACATAATATATTCCATGACATTTATGAAGAAATAATATTTGAATCAAATGATGATCATGTATAGAACGGGTCCTTAACATTTTCACATCTCGTGATTGATTAAGGTTTTACTGAATCTGCCAAACCAGATTAACGTGTTTCTCTAATTCTACCATTTTTGATGGGTGGTTTGTCGGGTGAACGTGATGGTGTAAATTAACGGCGGGGTTCTTCCTTATAGGAATCACGATTTGCCTGGTTTGGCCCTCGGGTACGTTTTTATCTTTGGCTCTGTTACCTGGGAGTTGAATTGGGTTATTGCCCATTATAAAAGTAGTAAGATTAATACTGATCCTACTGCTTTTGGGACGGGGCCAAGTGATTCTGGTGTGGCGAGGACCTGGCATCAGATCAGGATCATTATGATTTCAGGGCTGAATATATAGTTCTTTTATTGTAAATATTCAGTTCTGATTTTGGGATTTCCCCCCCATTTGTACATGTACTTGAACATGTACTTGTACAGGTAATATATGGGATTTAGTACTAAACCCATTGACCCGGCCTTAAATGACCTTAGCTGTTGATAGGCCGTTAAACCCCAACAAACAAACAAACAAATCTACCATGTTTGTCGCGCCCGCTTGGGCAGCACAATATAGTCTGCACAGTACATACGTACGTGTGTCTGGGTTAATGCTTTTCAGTATACTATCAAAGCCTCGACTGGCATGACCTGTGGGCCGCGGCCATATAGTGTACCTGTAAGTACTTGTATTTTCCAAAATTGGCTGTTGGAACGAATGTTATTTTGGATATCAATTTTGCACTTAAGTATGAACTTCTTAGTCGTATGTCCAAAATAGTTTTCCACCAAACAGTGTCTTATCCTTGTAATATAATGTACATTGCTGCAGTTGAACCTCTCATCATGGCCCTGTGTAAAGTGGTTTAATTGAAGATATATGACGACACTAGGACTGCTGGGTTGTTTCAATTTTCACCGATACGGGTAGTCGGGTACATAAGTATCAGATTTTCTATCATGTTGAACGCAACAAGATGGGAAATTTGATCGTTAAACCAGGGTGTCTGGTTTAGAGAGATTCTACTGTACTTCAGGTATATGAGCACTCCAAAAGTGTCCATGTGCTTTGTAATCATGAACAAACATCAGGGGCCCATTTCACTAAGCTTCATACCACTAAAATATTCGTAAGTGCAAATTTATGATCATCTGGAAATTTCATTTGATAGATTTTCATTTATTGAGCATAGGCACTCAATAAATATAAATCTAATAATTGTTTAGATGAAACATTGTTAATGTGAAATTTACAGACTATCATAATTTTACACTTGACAGTTTTGTTGTACAAAGTTCAGTGCTGACCGGTGAGATACTGAAGCCTATGATAATTTTAAAAACACTGACTGGAGTTTTCTGGATTTGGTTTAGAGGTTTTACTATATTGATTGATTCATAGACGGAACCATGCTTTATATGTGGTTGGGACTGGAGAAATGGTGCAAGTGGGATTTGTGACCACTATACTGGTCCAGTGTAGCGCTTGATCAAACCGCACACTCCTGTAGCCTGATAACCATCTTTGTTAGGTTGTTCGAAGCACAATGGTATTTCATTGATGGAATAGTGAACAGCTGAGGTCCTGATCAGATTATATGGATGCACAGGCTGATGTGGATCTACACTGGTCACAAAACACATGAACTCCATTTCTTCAGTCACAGCCATATATTTGTGTTTCAACATGGTCAAATGGGGCTGTAACTAGAGAAATGGGACTTTTGACAATGCCAACCAGTCTAGCCCCTGATATACAAGGAAACATGCAGCACAATAAGGATTTATATGTTCAATTAACAATGCGGTTCCTTTAGCCATTGTGTGTTGTCACACAAGTCGACAGCTGAGGGAACAACTGACCCCGGTAAAGGTAGTTGCATGCAATGTGTTGCATGCTATGTGTTGTTAAAACATTTAGTTCAGGGTTGCAGTTAAATGACTTGCCCTAAAGAGCAATGCATTCAAAAGACAAGGCAGTTTAGGTGACAAAATGAGAATTACCTATTTAAAGTCGAAGTTTGATTAAGATTTTGTCATCCTAAACTGCCAGGGATTATACGCTCTCCCACCCACCCGGGTGAGATGATCTCCATGTTGAACGTATAACACCGCTGCTTAAAAAGTCTGAGGCTAATCACGTGACATGTCACATTCCTCATTCCTATAATCCCTGGAAGTTTAGGATGACAAAATCTTAATCAAACTTAGGCAAGTCTTGTTTAATATTCAAATATAGTTGGTGTTTCACAGGCTGAGTAAACAAACGGTGTTTTTCATGTTTCCCTTAATTCTTAACAAAAAACCTGTTTGGGCAGCACACGAGAATCGTCTCCAGTGGAGACGATTCTCGTGCGCTGTCAAAACAGGTTTTTTATCGAGAAATATTAAAAATAAAACATTTCCAGCAGACGACAAACTTTAATTCAGCATAGTAAGGGTTAAACCACTTTACACATGCAGGGCCATGATGAAAACACGTTTTTATTTTTTATAGTAGTTTTTCAAAAAATCCTTGTATGTCCTTTTAATTTGTCAGTTTTACATCTGTAGCCGATTTCATCAAAATTGCAAAGTATACTTTTCTAGCAAAGTATACTTTGACGGAGAACTTTCCAATTTTTTTATAAATTTAATAATTTTTATTATACTGAATTTATTACATTATCACAGCCATTCAGTGTAATAATTCTACATACTTTTAATCATCAAATATATGCAGTTGTTAGTTTTATATGAAATAATGCATTTCAGGAAAAATAAATGATTACTCCCTCAAAGTATACTTTGCTAGAAAAGCATACTTTGCAATGTTGGTGAAATCGGCTACAGACAAGATACGCAGCCTGATATGGTCGCACAAGTCATAAAAGTCCAGTTCTTCAGTTACTACCACATATTACAGATGACACCGATAGTAAAAGACAGTGCAATCGAACTTCTCTAATCAGAGACCCTGGTAAGTTTGTGAAACTTGCCAGCCAGAGGCCCGTTTCATTGAACTTCTTATGATAAAAATGTTTGTACGAAACTTTCTATGATTTTCCCACATTAACGTGTTTCTCTAAATAATGCTACCATTTTGTACGTACAAGTTCACATTATGAAATGTAGCACATCTACGAAACACGTTCCAAAATCAGAACAAATCTTATTGTGGATTTCAATGTTGCACTTACAAACTTCTCAGTCCTACCAAGTTTAGTGAAATCTCCAAATATTTAACATAACCAACCTATCATCCTGTTTGTTCAGGTCAGTTTCGCTATCTAATGTGAGCGATACACATCTAGTGTGGTCTCTTGTTATTATAGATCTATAGGTACGAATTGAACGAACTGTGTATGAAATTATATAGGTACGAAATGACTTCACAAGTACGAACATGGTGTAGGGCGATATGACACGGGGCACTCCTAACCACACAAACAAGTCTGCCTCGATAATTTTATGAAGTATTTTCGCGATGTCTACGTTTTTAGATGCAACTATTGTTCAGTACTTATGTTCCTGCGGTAAATGGCACCCGATATGCCGGCTCTACATTTGCAAACATTGTTTGAAGCTCAGATGTGGCGACTGCGTTCTGCATGAGGTATTGATAAAATGTGAAGGGATTAATTTTTGGCTCCTGTCATTAATTAAATTAGTCTAATTTTCGTGGCATACCAGTATTCGTTGTCTAATTTTTAAATTTCAATTTTCAAAACAACGATTTATTAAAAATCATAATACACTTGTATAGTACAAATGTAAATGAGCATGATGAGATTTGTGTTTATTTAATATTTTATTGTGGGTGGTTTGTCAGGCGAATGCGACGGCATAAATTAACTGTAGCGGTTCATTCTTATAGGAATCACAATTTGCCTGGTTTGATCCTCATGTACGTTTGTTAAGCGACCGTTTTTAAAAACCGGTACATATTCTGTTTTACCGCGGACAGAAAAAGTGCATAGTTTGTGTACACAACTCTGAAACCGTTCTGTCGATCGTTCTGAAACTATACACACGTCTTCTACACATACTGAAGATGTGCACCTTCTGACCTTGGTGTTTTTATGCCGAATTTTTTATTTTTTTTAACTTAAGCCTTTTTGTATACACATCTATATAATTTCTACTTTGCACATCTCTACCTAAATTAGTATACCTGTTTATCACAACAAGAGGAAGAAATAATGCTATTGATTTTCAGATTCTCATTAATGTTTCTTGCCTTGGTGACAGCTTCACATTTCTGCATCTTCGCTGTCTGGCCCATCTTCGACGGGCGTATTTTGTGACTTACGGCACTCTTGTTATCTTTGGCACTTTTGCTACCTGGGAGTTGAATTGGGTTATTTCCCATTATAAAAGTAGTAAGATTATTACTGGTCCTGCTGCTTTTGGGAGGGGGCCAAGCGATTCTGGTGTGGCGAGGACCTAGTTGCAGCCTGTAACTCTGACCGTACCGTACTTACCAGAGTTTCAGTTCCTCTCCCAGACTCCCATAGCATTCCCCTGCAGAGTAGCGAATCAGATCTGATACGCACTGATTCGCACTTCAAATGTTAATTGTTGAGTCACTTTGTGTATTTTTGATATGAAGTAAATGTCTGTATTATGAAACTACCATACATTATTTCATTAATTTACCAATGCACAAGACCTACTAAGTACACTTAAGCTAAAATCTACTAGAGACCCAATCAGTACCAGCTAAAACTCACATGAACCCTAGTAGACAAACCTTTATTCCCTGGATATGCTGCAAGGATAAAAACTACTTTAGAAGTATTAGTTTATATCAGTATCCTAATTCTAACACAGATTTCAATTGAAATATATTTTAAAAATGTCATAATTATTACTATCTAAAGTGCGAATCAGATCTGATTCGCGACTGCAGGGGCATGCTATGGGAGGAACTGGTACGTACGGTACGGGATGCCGAGTCACGGAGTTGCAGGCTGCAAATAGCGAGGACCTGTCACCAGATCAGGATTATTCTGATATCAGGGCTGAATATATATACATGTAGTTTATTATACGACCGTTTTACAAACAGTACATATTATGTTTTACCACGGGCGGGCGGCGGATAGAAAAACTGCATAGTTTGTGTACACAACTCCTCTGAAACCGTTCAGTCAATCGATCGGAAACTATACAGACGTCTTCTACACATGTTGACGATGTGCACTTTGGTGTTTTTTTTTTTTTTTAAATAATACCTTTTTAACTTCGCCATTTTTTCTACATTTCTGTATACAATTCTATATAGGGTACAGAGTTTGTGTACACAACTCCTCTGAAACCGTTCAGTCAATCGATCTGAAACTATAATCACATCTTCTACACATATTGAAGATGTGCACCTTGGTGTTTTTATGCCAAAAAAATATTTTTTTTTACAAAAATATCACCTTTTTAACTAGCCATTTTTTCTACATTTTTCTATACCATTTTATATAGGGTACAGAGTTTGTGGTGGGTGGCAGGTGGGAGCACGCGATGGGTAATTTAACGATCGGGGTTCATCCTTACCGGAATCCCGACTGGAGACCTGGTTTGGCCCTCACATACGTCTTTGGCATTTTGTATGTGACAGTTGAATCCGGTTATACCCCTTATGTGAGTATTACGATATTCGTAATCCTGTTTTAGGGGAAGTGGCCAAGTGACTTTGGTGTGGTATGGACCTGGCACCAGGTCAGGTTATTCTAATTTCAGGGCTGAATATATTTGTTCTTGATGTAAATATTCCGTTCTGATTTTGGGATTTTCCCCCCAATGCGGCAGGTTAAAACAGGATCAAACCTGTTTGCCCGGCCTTACATGACCTTAGCTGTTGATAGGCCGTTAAACACTAATAAACAAACAGAGTTTGTGTACACAGCTCCTCTGAAACCGTTCAGTCAATTGATCTGAGACTATACACATGTCTTCTACACATATTGAAGATGTGCACCTTGATATTTTTATGCCAAAACTTTTTTTAACAAAAATATCACATTTTCAACCTAGCCATTTTTGTATACAATTCTATATAGGGTACTGAGATTGTGTGCACAACTCCTTTGAAACCGTTCAGTCAATCAATGTGAAACTATACACACGTCTTTTACACATATTGAAGATGTGCACCTTGGTGTTTTTTTAACAAAAATATCAACTTTTTAACTTAGCCATTTTTTCTACATTTTTGTATACAATTCTATATAGGGTACAGAGTTTGTGTACACAACTCCTCTGAAACCGTTTAGTCAATCGATCTGAAACTATAATCACATCTTCTACACATATTGAAGATGTGCACTTTGGTGTTTTTATGCCAAAAAATATTTTTTAACAAAAATATTTCCTGAAAGGTCCTCTAGACTATGTAAACGAAGAGTCAATCATCATATTTATTAAAACATTTGACTGATTTACTGAGAAACTCGACATAGCCTCATTTCTTATCAAATCAGTAAACTCGTTTAATAAATCTTCATATGTGACTGAAGGAGTGAAGTATGACGGGTGTTTTATTGATGGAATGGCGAACAGTCAAGATCCTGATCAGACTGCGTATGCACAGGCTGATCTGGATCTACACTGGTCACAATTTCTCCAGTTATTTAATTCCTATAAAGAACAGTTTGTGCCTACTGAGTGGGCATGTACCTTTACCGGTAAGTCACCATTTTGTAAGATTCTCTATTTCTACCTTTCAGATGGACTCTCCCTTTTGTCCCAATTGTCTGGAGAACATGCCGCCTTCCGAAGCCAAGATGAAGAAGAATAGGTATGCTTGGTGTGAATAAATGTGACTGGAGAAAGGGGGCTTATGGGATTTCTGACCAGTGCAGTTCCTGATCAAATAGCACACTCCTGTAGCCTTATGACTATCTATATATTGTTTGTTAGAATCGTGACAGTGTTTCATTGATGGAATGGTGAACAATGCAGATCCTGATCAAGTTGATTATCTCTGCTTAAATAAATATATAAAATACACCAATATGCGCCTTACCTGGATCTCTGAATCCCAATTAATCAATCCATTCACAGGTATAGCAACTGCTTTGAAACCTCAATCACTTAATTCGGTCAATTGACCGGTGTAGCAACTGGTTTGAAACCTCAATCACTTAACCCTTTCAACGGTAAGGACCTCTTTCCTAATATTTGCAAACAGTGTAGATCATGATGAGCCGGCTCGTAACGAGCCGTCTCGTCAAGATCTTCACCATCTGTGAATATTTTTGAATTTTTATAAAATGACCCCCTTTTCTGCATAATGGAACAGTCTCGAACTTTACATGAACTCGGCCATGTCCGTTACTTAGGCATGAAAGGGAAACCTCTATCACTTAATTCAATCAATTGACAGGTGCAGCAACTGTTTTGACTGCCCAAGTTGCTGCCACACCCTGACGACACGCGCGACCAGTCAACTCGTGGCCAACCCGGACGACGTGACCTCGCCCAAGACGCCCAAGAAGATGTACTACCTGGCGTGTGGATTCTGTCGCTGGACCACCCGCGATGTCGCCTTGTCTGATAAACCCGTCTGTAAGTTGTTCCCAAAATCAGAACGGAATATTTACATCGAGAAAAAATATATTCAGCCCTGAAATTAGAATAACCTGACCTGTTGCCAGGTCCATACCACACCAAAGTCACTTGGCCCCTTCCCCTAAAATAGGATTACAAATAATCGTAATACACATATAAGGGGTATAACCAGATTCAACTGTCAAATACAAAATGCCAAAGACGTATGTGGGCCAAACCAGGTCTCCAGTCTGAATTTCGGTAAGGATGAACCCCGATCGTTGAATTACCCATTGCGTGCTCCCGACCAACCAACCACGGAAATGCATAGAAATTTCGAGGCTTGTCGGGGAATTCCTACCGTTTCCTAGCCAAGCCTAATAAATAGAGAATCCTATAGTGGCCTTTTTTATATCAAGTTTTTCAGGAAAGGCTAGGAAATGTGATCATATTGTCAGGCGTGCCGAGTAGAGAATAAACCTGTCGCATATTGAGAATACCGAGCTAGAGTCTAATGTTATAAAATTGATCAGGCAAGTCCTGGAAATGCTTAATAGAAATTCCTCGGTCGAAAAACACTATGGATTTCCAAAGCTCCAGATAAGCTTTATGTTTAAAAAAATACCTGGAGCTATTATTTTATTAATCGGGTAGTGTTTTATGTTAGGGGATGGGCAAAAATAGCAATATTTTCATTGAAAAGAACATGGACTTTTTTATTAGCTCACCTGAGCAAAGCTCATGTGAGCTATTGTTATGGCAGTGTCCGTCGTCCGTCCGTGAACATTTTCAACTGCTGAGCCGATATTGGTTAAACTTCACAGGGATGATATATGGGTGATGCCATTTCAGATTTGTTAAAATGGAGGTCATCGACAATCCAAGATGGCCATGGAAAAGTAGGTCAAATTCTTAAAAAATCTTCTCACGAACCGCCAGGCCGATTTCGACGATACTTGGTATGAATGATCGATAGTTAGCGCTGTTTCAGATTTGTTCATATGGTGGCCCGTGGGTCAAAAATGGCGTCGCCCGAGGGGTCAAATAGGGGTCAAATTTTATTTTTAACCGAATATAGTCATGTAATATATCAAATCGAAGGTATTGACGAGACAATCACTCTGGAACATTTTTTGTCTAAATCATATGATTACGTCATCCAAGATGGCCACCGATAGTTCAAATGGTCATTCTTTTACTAAAGATTTCAAACGTCTTTTTCTTGTAAACTGCTTGGCCGATATTGGCCAAACTTAACTGTAATGGTCTGTGGTTGAAGCCTGTTCATTTTTGTTAAAATGGAGGTCATCACCAAATCCAAGATGGCCGCCGTTGAGAAGTAGGTCAAATTCTTAAAAAATCTTCTTCTCGCGAACCGCCAGGCCGATTTCGACGATACTGGGTATGAATGATCGATAGTTAGCGCTGTTTCAGATTTGTTCATATGGTGGCCCCTGGGTCAAAAATGGGTCGCGTCGCCCAGGGGTCTAGGGGTAAATTATATTTTTAACCGAATATAGTCATATAATATATCAAATCGAAGGTATTGACGAGACGATCACTCTGGAGAATTTTTTGTCTAAATCAGATGATTACGTCATCCAAGATGGCCACTGATAGTTCAAAAGGTCATTCTTTTACTAAAGATTTCAAACGTCTTTTTTCTTGTGAACTGCTTGGCCGATATTGGCCAAACTTAACTGTAATGGTCTCTGGGTGAAGCCTGTTCATTTTTGTTAAAATGGAGGTCATCACCAAATCCAAGATGGCCGCCGTTGAGAAGTAGGTCAAATTGTCAAAAAATCTTCTTCTCACAAACCTCCAGGCCGATATCGACGAAACTTGGTAAGAATGATTGATAGTTACCGCTGTTTCAGATTTGTTCATATGGTGGCCCCTGGGTCAAAAATGGGCGTGGTCTGAGGGGTCAAATAGGAGTCAAATTTTATTTTTGACCGAATATGGTCATTTTATATATCAAATCGAAGGTATAGCAGTAAATCACATGCACATTCGCAATATATGTTAGATCAGAAGGTACCAACAAATTCTGTGGAACATTTGAAGTTGTAAGTGAAGAGTCTTTGTGAAATCAAGATGACCACTATGGAGGCTTTTAGGTGAGCGATACAGGCCCATTTGGGCCTCTTGTTTTGTTCATTACACTAATGTCCTTCGATAATGTCGTGTGATGGCGCAAGGCGGCTCATCTGGATCTACACTTTTTGCCAATACCACTATACAGGCCCCTTGGTGTTGAAAGATTTAAATCATCACTTGTGTAAGATCCTCTATTATTACATGACTGCCGCTCCCAGCCGTGTTCAAACGTACAGCGCATGCTGTTTGAGCATGGCTGTAGACAATGCTCATTTCGGGGCCAAGCCAGACCAACGGTCACAATAAAATTTTGAAATTGATACCTAGGATGGGGGCACCTACATCACGCGACGTGTACTGCGGCCCCGGAATATGTATGTGTAAATCAGCGGTTTGAATGGAACAAGTTATCAAAGTACTGCATATATGCTCAAATTGGATCATTTTTCCAACGGAAATGTAACAATAACGTTCGACCATGTCCAGCAGTGGGTAAATGTTTGCCGTAGCACTCGGGAACAGCCTACGGCTCGGGAACTGTTCTACGGCTTTAGGGTTCAAACAGTTCCCTCGTGCCACGTCAAACGTTTACCCACAGCTGGACATTGTTGCACGTTATACTTATCCGTGAGCCTGTATAGCGAGTTACCAGGTAACATGGGGGATCACACTGTTTCATGGTATGGGACCACATGCTATGTAATGAAGTGACATAATTTGTAACGTAATTGTTTCAGTACATTTTCTTTGAAATTTTCCTAACATATACAGTTGAACCTCTGTTAAAAGCCCACCTCCGAATATCAATTACCTGTTTATAGCAACCACACTTGTTTTCCCAAATTACTACATAAGTGACTCCGCAGATGATGATTTTTCTCTTCCCATGGCTGATCTTTATTCGCAGGTTTGACAGTAGATCGATATCAATGACATATAATTCCAGCACAAAAATATTTACACAATTCCCTAACATTTGATTGGCCCGTAGCAAGTCTATGCCGAACTACTTTCCGTAACCGTCGGGCGCAGTTAAAATAATTCTTAAGAAAACGGAAAATAAACACATTTTCATGATGAGTTTATTTCAAATGCTGGAATTATAAGGAATGAACTGCCTTTTTGTGGAGTTTGTCGGGGATATAAACTGCCTTCGTCCAGTATTCCCGCGACTTTTCCAAGTTTATACCCCGATAAATTCCAGAAAAAGGCCATTCATTCCTATAGTGATGCACAGAATGTGGTAATTAACATGCTTTCAGAGCTCCAGATAAGTTGCCTATTGGCATATTTTACGCAATTATTTTAGCTGAAATCAGGGGGTATAGTACGCTTTACTTTAGACACAAAGCTTATCTGGAGCTTGTGCCTTTGGGTCACTCTAGAGGTATTTGTTATTTGTCACCCACGTTAGTGGAAGGTAACACACTGGTCACAATTCCGGCGTCCATGTAGGCATCAACAATTTTGGACATACATCCAACAGTTGCATATCTCCTGATACATTATAGGAATGAATGGCCTTTTTGTGGAATTTATTGGGGTATAAACTTTGGAAAGTCGCGGGAATACTGGACGAAGGCCTCGTCCAGTATTCTCACGACTTTTCCAAGTTTATATCCCCGATAAATTCCACAAAAAGACCATTCATTCCTTATAATTCCAGCATTTGAAATAAATTCATCAAGAAAATGTGTTTATTTTCCGTTTTCTTAAGAATTATTTTAACTGCGCCTGACGGTTACGGAAAGTAGTTCGGTGTGGGAATTTACTGGGATGTAAATTTTGGACAGAGACATGCTACGGACCAATCAAATGTTAGGGAATTGTGTAAATATTTTTGTGCTGGAATTATACAAGTATGTTTGTCTGTCTGATCAATAACTTCCATCGATGGCTATCCACCCAGTGTCATTCAGGTTACTTGGACCTTCGCGAATGAGACACTCGCCTGTTAAAACATTATAACTTTCACCAAGGATCACACTTTTGTCTCGCCTATGTTAGTGGATCGTGTCGTTGTCAATATTATTCAATCTGATTGTTATCAATGAGAATCCAAAAATGTGGCTGTGACTGGAGAAATGGGGCTTATGGGGTTTGCGACCAGTGCAGATCCAGATCAGCCCGTGCATCCGCACGGTCTGATCAGGATCTGCACTGTTCACCATTCCATCAACGAAAAACCCATCATGCTTTTAACAATCAATATAGATCCCTATCAGGGTACAGCAGTGTACTATTTGATCAGGAGCTACACTGGTCACAAATCCCATAAGCGCCATTTCTCAAGTCACAGTCACAAATGTGTTCAGTTGTGAACCACTGGTGTCTATTTCCAGCGAGTGGAGCCTGGGAAGACTTGGAGAATCCGGAAACAGCTCGGGTAGGTCCTGTCTCGGGCATCACTGTCCCATACCTGTGTTCCGTTCCGTTTTTCCCTGACTTTTCTGTTAATCTGACATAAAGTTCAATCATTCTATCACAATTTTCCCAATTCTGATCTACACTGCAGCAAACATTATTATAGAGGTCCGTAGTGGTGAAAGGGTTAAGAAATCTGAGCGTTATTTCAGTAATTGCTGTTTGTGATCTTAATCAGTCAGTTTGCTTGACAGACACCCGGTCATTGTCCCATACCTGTGTTGCGTTTTTCCCCAGTTTTTATGGGCAATATTCGGGTCCCATTCCCAATCTCATAATGTGGTTTGTTTCGCCCAATTCACTCATTGCATTATGATAGACGTAGGTGGATTGACCACATACAGAGCTGCTTATTATGGAACGCCAAATCTACATAAACTCAAATTATTATTGCTAGCTGTAAATAATTAGACCTAGCATTAAATATTTAGAATTAGCTCCAAATGATTTAGAGATTTGGAGCTAGCTCTAAATATGTAATCAGAGCTCCAGCTAAGGTGTGTATTTGCGTAAATGCCCAATTAAAATTGCCAAACACCCAATTGAAATCAGAAGTAGCGAGTATCAAAAAGCAATGAAAAATTTGTGGTATCTTTATCATGCTACAGAAAACAATAAACAGACCACAAATATAGCATATTTTCTTATTTTTCCATGAAAACACATCGTGGTATTTCATTAGAATTGTCTCCAAGGAGACAATTCTAATAAAATACCAAGATGTGTTTTCATTTGGAAGCAAACTATTCAATAAGTGCAAACTGCTGATGTGTAAAAATACACAATTGCTTCAGAAATGATGGAGTGACAATACTCAATTACTAATTCCTAATCTGGAGCCCTGTGTAATGCTAAGATTTGAATCTATCCTTGCTTGTTGTAAAAGCTGACTTGTAGGGGATTTGGGTTAAGGGACCTTTTGGGTATAAAAACTGCACCTGACACAAGGTCTGGATATTGTGGATGTGAAGTTTCTCCCAAACAGTTTCATTTCGGTCCTCCCAGTCACACTTCTGTTTACGACTTTTCTGTTAATCTGATATAAAGGTCAATCATTCTATATCAATTTTCCCAATTCGTATGGCAGATCCTGATGAGACGGCGCGTTACAAGCCGGCTCATCTGGATCTACACTGCAGCAAACATTATGATAGAGGTCTGTGGTGAAAGGGTTAAGAAATCTGAGCGTTATTTCAGTAATTGCTGTTTGTTGTCTTAATCTGGCAGTTTGTTTGACAGACACGTGGTCTCGACCAATTAAACATATGACTTTGAGCATGATAATGGAGTACCTACTCCAAAGTTGTACATGGGCCAGGGCCAGCGCTCCAGATAAGAAATTAGTAATTGAGTATTGTCACTCCATCATTTCTGAAGCAATTGGGTATTTCAAAATTTTAATTGGGTAAAATAAAATCACACTACTGTTTACACATCAATAAACAAGTATTGAGTAGTTTGCTTCGAAATGAAAACACAACTTGGCATTTCATTAGAAGTGTCTCCTTGGAGACAATTCTAATGAAATACCAAGATGTGTTTTTGTGGAAAATAAGAAAAATATGCTATATTTGTGTCTGTTTATTGTTTTCTGCAGCATGATAAATGTACCACAAATGTTTTATTGCTTTTTGATGCTCGCTACTTCTGATTTCAATTGCTTTTTTGGCAATTTTAATTGGGTATTTAAGCAAATACGCAGCTTATTTGGAGCTCTGATGGGCCCTTCGAGATTTTATAATG
Source organism: Conchocele bisecta (assembly GCA_029237695.1). Classification (NCBI taxonomy): domain Eukaryota; kingdom Metazoa; phylum Mollusca; class Bivalvia; order Lucinida; family Thyasiridae; genus Conchocele; species Conchocele bisecta. Next base: position 111,996,130 of record CM055267.1, on the reverse strand, counting down.
GATCAGTGTATGAAAACTGTGAATGTGGTGAAATTCATCCAATCTACAATGTACATGTATTCCCTGGTTTGACCCTCGGGCACATTTTTGGCTTCTTTGTTACTTGCGAGTTGAATCCGGTTATACACATTATAATAGTAATAATATTAGTACTAATCATATTTCTTTTAGGGACTGGGGCTAAGTGATTCACGTGTGGTAAGGACCTGGCACCTGGCACTGACACCATTAAATCAAATCTACAATATATGTCTACTATACTGCAGATCACAAGTTTATTGGAGCACTACGAACAACTGGCACTGAAGGAGAAGGTGGAAAAGGAAAGGAAAAAATATGTCAGGAGGCGGAGCCATCTCATGTATGCGGTAAGTTTTGTTATAATCAGGAGGCGGAGTCATCTCGTGTATGTGGTTAGTTATAGTTAGGAGGCGGAGCCAGCCAGCGCATGCATGCAGTAAGTTATAATTAGGAGGTGGAGCCATCTCATGTATGCGGCAATTTATAATTAGGAGGCGGAGCCAGCTCATGGACATGTGACATGAACATAAAACAGGATTCATGGAATTGTGGAATGATGGAATAAATAAATGCCCATTCAAAAAGATCCAATTAGTGGAGCGCAGTGGCCTGGTGGTTAGAGCGTCAGACTGCTGATCTAAAGGTCGTGGGTTCGAGCCTCACCGGAGGCGTTGCGTTGTGTTCTTGAGCAAGACACTTTATCCACACTGCTCCAGTTCACCCAGCTGTAAATGGGTACCGATAATTCGTAGTTGCCCTGTAAATACGAATTACCGGCTTCTCTCAAAAATTCTCTACCTCCGTTCTTTCTCCCATTCTTGGGAGACGGCATGCAAGGTCCTAGAGCCAGTGCCGCCGTTAAATATAAGCAAAACAAAAGATCCAATTGCCCTTGCACCTGTTCTTGTACTGTACATTATAATCAAGCCATAACGTACAGTATGACAACAGGTGGGTGCAGTAATTTTCATTTTTGTTGCGCACGCTAGCGGATAGCTCGATATCGTCACCACATTGGCGTACGTACGTCTACGTACACGTACATGTGTCTGGATTAAAAGTTTTAGTTGGAAGTTTTTCGGTATACTATCAAAGCCTCAGCGGGCGCGACATACGGGCCGCTGCCATCTAGTTTACATTGTAATTGTTTTATGTCACCTGCCCCGAGTCTTTCACCTGTGATCACGACTGTCCTATGGTCAGTATTATAATTGAGATGTTTCATCCATTACAGGCCAGCGTGGACAAGTATGGTCTGGTCTCCGTGGCGGCAAAGCGCAAGACCCTCATGACTGGTGCTCCAAACACAACGTAGGTCTCTCTGCTTATCACGGGGTGCTTTAATAGTTGATACTGTCTAATGGGTATCGTATTTATTGTAATAAACACCCGCCCGGCTATGAAATTAGTGGGGATCAAAACGTGTAAAATAGGATCACCAATATGTTATTTTCACATACAAAAGCCATTTAAAACGGTGTTTTAAATGGCTTTTGTATGTGAAAATAACATATTTAGAATACAAATATTGGAGGGGGTTGGGGGTGGGTGCTACGATTAGAGAGGGGACTACTATTAGAATAAATACGGTATTATTTAGAACACTGGGTTCAATCCCCATGAAACAAAATTCTTTCGAATGAGACTTTTAGACTGATGTCCCGTCTTTATATGACCTTCACTGTTGCTGGGATGTCGAACCCCGTCACCTTTTTCATTCATCATGAACAGTAGCATGATGGTAGTACAGGTGAAGGTAAACTTTGATTGAGACCTTAAAAAAATAAAGTATTATCATAAATGTGGCAAGCCTCAGAATTCCTACTCGTTTCCTAGACTCGCCTGATAAACTTGATATGAAAGGACACTTAGCCTGGTATTTGCTATTTTCATACCTTCAAACACGGCTCGAAAATGTTAAAGCTATCCAGCTCGGCTCGCAAACGGTAGGAAAATCTCGCCGAGCCTCACCTATTAAAATTGATATCAAAGGACACTAGCATTGAGTGGGTGGTAGGTGGGAGCATGTGATGGGTAATTTAGCGATCAGGGTTCATCCTTACCGGAATTGCGACTGGAGACCTGGGGGCCGTTTCACTTCTTACGACTAAAATGTTTCGTAATTGCAAAATTATGATAGTCTGTAAATTGCACATAAATAATGTTTTCTTGTAAACAATTATTGAATTTACATTTATTGAGCAATAAATGTAAATCCATCAATTGAAATTTACAGACGATCCTAAATTTACACTTACGAACATTTTAGTCGTACAAAGTTTAGTGAAACGCACCCCTGATTTGGCCCTCGCATACATGTTTGGCATTTTGTATGTGACAGTTGAATCTGGTTATACCCCTTATGTGAGTATTACGATTATTTGTAATCATATTTTAGGGGAAGGGGACAAGTGACTGGTGTGGTATGACCTGGCGCAATGTCGGGTTATTCTAATTTCCGGGCTGAATATATTTTTTTCTCGATGTAAATATTCCGTTCTGACAATGCAGCAGGTTAAAACGGGATCGGACCTGTTTGCCCGGCCTTACATGACCTTAGCTGTTACATAACCAAATAAACAAACACTAGCATGGTCTTCTCTATTTATGTACCTTCAGACTCGGCTCTCAAACAATGAGCCTCAGAATTCCTACACGTTGCCTAGCCTTGCCTGATAAACCTGACTCTAGCCTAGTATTCTCTTTGTAGCATCAAGGAGAATGAGGAGACAAACATTCAGCCTGTTAGCGTTGCCACGACGATCGATAAGTTCCCGCCACTGCCCGACGATATCTTCACAGACACGCTACAACTCTCGACAAGTGAGTTATTCGTTATAGTGAAACCTCTCTAAACCGGACACCCTGGGAGGTCAGTCAATTTCTGATTAAATTTACAGAAAATATCACAGTTTCTGTAGATAGTTCAAGTTGTCATTTTCTTGGGTACAATATCATATATCTCGTATTACAGAGACGACTGTGAGCCAGCGCCTGTCGAGTACCGAGTTTCAGCCAGCCGACGCCGCCAATCTGTATCCAATACACAAGCACCTGCTGATCCGTCGCTCGCTGCGATGTAAGGTGAGCCTCCCCATACTAGTACATACTAGCATCTGCCGATGACGCTGCATCAGGGCAATAGTGCATCGGGTTGTCCACAGCACCTCGGGTCAATAGTTTTGACTGTTCCCCGAATGACCATGAAATAACTATTCTATTCACCTGTGGCGCTACACCAACCACAAATGCCATAAGACCATTTTGTCACATTCATGAACTGCTGCTGAGACGAGGGGAACCTTTCAACATTTGCAACCATTGTGGATCCTGGTCCAGGGCACAAAACTTCTTAAAATTTTCACTTGACAAGAGTGGAAAATATAAGAAATTTACATTACAAAAATTGAAATTTCCACTCGTCCTGTAGACATTCCCACTCATCAGGACGAGCGGACGAGTGGGATTTTAGTGTGGTCCTTATGCTCATTAAACCACAATTGGCTTACAACATTTATCATTTTGCTGATGGTGGTAAGTGTACATCAGTGACTGTATCGCGAACAGCACAAATTCGCAGCCTGGTTTGGAACTAAGCCACTCGCAAATGATACAAGGTACAGTGGTACATCTCTAACCCACACACTAAGAAAACACATGTGATCTTAATTTTCAGTTACTTTGTCATTTATCCCGGGTGATAATGTCTGTTTGTGATCGCATAGCACACAACTATGGCTCGGAATGATATAATGCCTGATTTACAGTGAAAACTCTATAATCAGGGACCTCCCAGCGTGTCCGGTTTAGCGAGGTTTCACTGTATATATACATACCCATGAATCACATAGCTGTGCGATGTAAATAAAAGTCATGGTCTCATTGATGAAATATACGGTGAAATATCAGTAGTTGCGGTATCTATTCATATGCTCACCTGCCAAAAACTGACGCAAGCTGCAAGTGTCAATACACATTTCTTACTGTATGCAGTCCAATAAACTTACTGATTTGCTTGGTGGATTGTATAATGAATATAATATTCATGTTTTTGCAACAAATATAGAGAATAGTAGGTTAGTGTCGTGAATGGGAAAAAATATCTGGCAAGGCTCAGGAAACGGGATGGGCGAGGCTCTGCCGAGCACATCCCGTTTCCGTGCCGCGCCAGATATTTTTTCCCATTCACGGCACTAACCTACTATTCTATTTATCCCGTCAACACCTACAAATGGCTGTAAAGTGCAAAAATAGTATTGACTGGATATCAAAAATGTTTCACGGCACCGTGTTTCACGGCACATACGCACTGTGTTGACGGGATAAATGACATTATGTTCATCGATTGGTGTGCAATGTCCATATTTCACTTGCGCCTAACGACACTTGTGATATATGGACATTTCACACCACTTGATAAACATATACATGTACCGGTATGTCATATTTCTTGCAAAAATATGAATATCCTCTCTATTGAAAAACTGCGAAAATAGTGGCGCGGCACGGAAACGGGATGTGCTCGGCAGAGCCTCGCCCATCGCGTTTCCTGAACCTTGCCAGATATTTTTTCCCATTCACGGCACTAACCTACTATTCTCTATCTATTTTCCTTATTTCTGAACCAAAGTATATGTTGTGACCACACATTTGAACCGTCTCGGCGAAACGGTTCAAATGGTGGTCACTACATATACTTCTGATGAGAAATAAAGAAATTCTTGAGCCTTGCCAGATATTTTTTCCCATTCACGGCACTAACCTACTATTCTCTATAGACAATGTTGATGTTTTCCAGGAGTGTGAACACAATCTGAGCAAGCCGGAGTTCAACCCGCTCTCCATCAAGTTCAAGATACAACTCATTGCTCTGTGAGTATCCACCACTACTGTAATAACCCTACATATTTGGACACCATTTGTTTGGGAAACCCCTATTTTTCGCAAAACAAACTGTATCCAAATACATTGTTATTGTGATAGACAACCATACATTCTCTGTGAGTATCCATGACGACTGTAATGACCATAAACAATCCAACACCATGGGCCCATTTCACTGAACTTTGTACGACTAAAATGTTCGTAAGTGTGAATTTAGGATCGTCTGGAAATTGCAATTGATGGATTAACATTCCTATGATCAATAAATGTAAATTCAATAATTGTTTGCAAGAAAACATTGTTAATGTGAAATTTACAGACTATCATAATATTGCACTTACAAACATTTTAGTCGTACAAAGTTTAGTGAAACGGCCCCCATCTGTTTTGGGAAAACCCTCTTTTATAATATCTTCTAATTCTATCCAAATACATGTCCGCTGTTATTGTGATAGACAAGTACAACGATACTAACCAAAATATTTGGACATTACTTGCTATGAGAAACCATATGTTAATGTGCACTTCCCCCGAATAAATTGTGTCCAAATATTTAGGGGTTTTACGCTACTGACAATGATGATGTTTGGGCGATGTGATTTTTCTCACAAAAACAGCTAACCCGTGTAGCTATCCCGACTAAGAGTAGATCCAGATCAGCCTGTGCATCCGCACAGTCTGATCAGGATCTGCACTGTTCGCCATTCCATCAATTTAACACCCGTCATGCTTCTAACAAGCAATAGAGATTGCTATCCGGCTACAGGAGTGTGCTATTTGATTAGGAGCTACACTGGTCACAACTCCCATAAGCCCCATCTCTCCAGGGGCTCATTTCACTAAACTTCTTACGACTAAAATGTTCGTAAGCGCAAATTCAGAATCGTCTATGCAGCCTATGCTCAATAAATGTAAATCCAATAATTGTTTGCAAGAAAACATTGTTAATGTGATATTTACATAATTTTGCACTTACGAACATTTTAGTCGTGCGAAGTTTAGTGAAACGGGCCCCAGTACTGCCACATATGAGACACGCCATGTGATTTTGTACTTTCGGACATCTGCATAATTTCATGAAATGCGTTGACAAATTCAATTCCGCATGTACTCTGAAAACTTTTTGACTTTATTTACGAAAAATATTGTAAATTTTGTAACGTATTTAGTGAAATTACACAGACGTCCGAAGGTACAAAATCACATGGCGTGTCTCATATGACCTTGCTATAGAATGGACATAAAAACTCCCAATTATTGTAATTTTCGGACACCATTTATTTGGGGAAACACATACAAATATATGGTTTCCTACAGTGAGCGTGCCAATATTTAGGCTTAATATGGCAGCAGGGTTTCCGCTGGCGATCGCCACGTTCGCAATTGGCGATAAAAATAAACAATTGGCGATAAAAAATTACAATTTTTGAAATTTCTGAAAATTTTAATTTTTTATCGCCCATTGTTTATTTTTATCCTATATGTTATTCCTTCTTCTTTTTTTATTTTTTTTTTTTTGAAGTGGCGATTTTTTTATTTTCCCCAGCGGAATCCCTGTGGCAGTACTGGTTTCATCACAATAACAATGTTTTTGGATGCAACTTGCTTTGGCAAACTCCTATTTAAAGCAAAGTGTGTCCAAAATTTAGGGTTATTACGGTAATAAAATCCAGTAATTTCTTTCCTACTTATCTATTAAAAATCCCTGTCCACACCCACCGAAACCCTTTTCTCAATTGTTTTCTCAAAATGTCAAATGTTGGAAATGATTCTAACGTGTAGTCTAACCATGTTTTGGTGAGAAGAATGGAACGTAAAAAGACAGCAGTTTTAAAGCGTTTGCATGGCCTTTTTATAACAATACGATCAAATATATGATACGGCACATGCATTTGCCAGTGACAAAATTATAATCGTGGACAATTGTGACAATCACTGAATATGAGAGAAGTATCGCGGAATTATTTTTTTCTTCAAAATTCTGTTGCCACGCTGATGTGACATAAAAAAACACGAGACCGGTGTTCTCTATATCCATCGGACTTGGCTCAGTAATGCTTAGAAATTCCTCGCCAAGCCTCGTAATTCATACACCTTTCCTAGCCTTGCCTGGTAAACACGATATCAAAAGACAGTGTCTGATGGATATAGGGAATATCGAACTAGTGTCTTTAAGACAATAGTTCGATATTTCCTATATCCATCAGTCTCGGCTCGGTAACGGTAGGAATTCCTCGCCGAGCCGCATGGCTTTAAATGACCTTAGCTGTTGATAGGCCGTTAAACACCAATAAATCAAATAAATTCCTCGCCAAGCCTCTGAATTCCTACATGTTCACCGTATTTTCTATTCCAGCCTCCATGTGCCGGAGATTCGACTGGTCCAGCCGCCGGAACTTCGCTACAAGAAGGATGTAAAGGTGACCTTGACCTTGAGTAACCCGGTGAACTACAACACGAAGGTCACGTTTGGCCAGGTGGACGGGAATGCCGGGGAAACCATCACCGCCAAAGTAAGGGTCGGCAAGAGAAATATCTGGCTCGTTGAGTTCGTTACCAGGTTCAGATACATGTAGCGAACAATATACACTGTTTGTGTGGTGGCCAGAACCATTTTATACGCCCGTCCATGCAATGACTTGTAGAGAATAGTAGGTTAGTGCTGTGAATGGGAAAAATATCTGGCAAGGCTTAGGAAACGGGATAGGCGAGGCTCTGCCAAGCACATCCTGTTTCTGTGCCGCGCCAGATATTTTTTCCCATTCACGGCACTAACCTACTAATCTATTTATCCCGTCAACACCTACAAATAGCTTTAAAAAAAATAACCCCAGCCACGTCACATATTCATACGCAGTGATTAGGTCGTATCGACAGAATATCAAAAAATATTTCATGGCACTGTGTTTCACGGCACATACGCACTGTGTTGACGAGTTCTACTCGGCGGATCATAACCAAATTCAGTGTATATGTTTATCAAGGCAAGATGAAGAAGCCTATTAATTTTCAACATTTTCTGATAACTTATCTTCCCTTGGCGGCCATTTTGTCCGCGCAAGCACATAAGTTCTTGCACCACAAACACACAGTGGGCTGATAATTAGGCGTTAAACAGGGCTCAACACTAAGGCACGCCCGACCGACCGAGTCTAGTAAAAATTTGGTCTGGTTGTGTCGATTTTCCCGGAATACCATTGTCGGTAGCCCGACTGGTCGTGTTCCAATTTCACCAAAGTCTGCCAAAAATAAAACAGTATTAGTTCACCTTTTATTTTTCTGGTAATAACAAACAAAACTTCCAAAATGGATCGCTGATTGACAGTTCGAAAATTGTTTATTTACAACTCCAGGCGGACTTGTTTGCCTAGGCTTCGGGTATGTTATTTGTTGTAGGCCTCTGTATTTCGTACTCAAACCAAAATGTACCCATTTTAAACAGTGGGACCAATGCTACCATCGAATATGATAATTAAATGCGGGAATTTAAAATTCTGTGTGCACTGATGTACGTCTCTAGTTCGTTCAGTTTTTTGGCTGGACAGTTTAAATATATTATCAACAATGCAAACCTCAATACCGCACGGCATTATGATATTCTGATGTAATTTTGACCGGATCCTGATAAATGAACCAAACTAAATCATAACAATTAAGCTAATTTACATAAGAAGTAGAACGATCTACGATTGGTTGATGGTGCTTCATTCACCAAATAACAATTGTTGATTAGAAGCTGTCGGAAATATACGCAAACAGTGAGTACCGTACGTATTGATCATACAATTATTTTGAGAAAAAAAAAGTGAATTCACACACAGTGGATCAAATCTGTCAAACAACTTGTCCAAAAATTGTTTGTATTGGCTGAAGAATGCTGCTGAGCAGTGATTTTACTAACGTCCACATCGCTAATAAATCTTGTGCCCTGATATGAGCATAGTGAAAATGAGTTCAACTGATATGGAACATTCTAAGTCACTTAAAGTTCTTGTTTTCTTGGGCTGGGAGGCAGAATTTGCCATTTAATGAATCATTATTCATTGAGCTGACACTTTGGAAAAGATGCATTTAATCGTCACCAATTGAAAAAAAAACACGAAATGTTCCAACCGGAAGTGCCTGCTGCTGACGTTTTTTTGGCTTGTTTTCAATAATGATATTCAGTGAATATTAGCTGCATTCCAGATACTTCCATGATTAATTTGTGTAGTTATACGTTTATTATTACTCTTTCTGAAGTAAACAACTGGTTTCTTGAATGTTAAACCTTCCAATGATACAACTATTAAATTACATTGTTGCATAAACAGTAGTCGACATAACCAGTAGTTGGACACACTCGTTACATTCAAACACATACCTGTATCATCACGATCACTATGTTAGCTGATTTGAAAATGACTTAGCACTGTGTTTCGTGAAACTGTGATGGTTAGTTCCATTAATTATATTTTCTCTTGTCATTTACAATGGCCTATACCTTTTTCAAATGTCCCCAACTTTGTGTATGAGGTGGGTCAACTGGCCCCACTTTAAAAATTCCTGGAATGCACCCTGAATAGGTTTCAAAACTGTCCGCTTCAATATTTCATAATTGATTATCATTGACATATGCTTTATATGCATGTACATGTAGTACCAAACAATCAGTACAATCGAGTCCTAGTTCCTACAAGTACAATGGAACGTTAGTTGATAATAACTATACATGTATAATTTAATAAAAACTTTGATAAATTAATGCAAGTTACACTTCACTAGGTCAGGGCTAGTACAAATTAGGTCAGGGCTAGTAGTTTCTAAAAGTACTAGCCCGACTGGTCTAGTGAAAAAAAAAGTTAACGTTGAGCCCTGTTAAATAAAGTTGTTGTTTTCAGTCTTTATCTTTCATCTTGTGAACACCAATAGACGTTTTACCACTCATGAAAATACAACGCTTGATTTCGTTCCTTTAAAAATTAATTGCTCTTACACTGAAAGCAACAAAAATCCTGTGTTCGCAGATTGACCTTCCAAAGAAGGAGTTGACCTTGGCGCGAAGAGATGATGCGGCGATCTACGACGACAGTAGTCATGGGCAACAGGAGTTTAAGGACGATTCAAGGTAGGAACTTGCGTAGCAGAAGACAATATGTTTATAGACAAATTACTTCCTGTTCCCTTCCTGAAGCTATTTTACATGTGTTATGTCTTGTACAAATTACAGTGCAACCTCTCTACAACAGCCATCCTTGGGAAGACGCAAAACTGACTGTTGTAGAGGTGGCTGTTGTAGAGAGGTTAATGCTGAATTAAATTTATCGTCTGTTGTTTATTTATTTTCTTTGATATTTCTCATCAAATACATGCTTTGACAGCAACGGAAATGATTCTAAATTGCTGTCAAAACATGTTTTTATTGAGAAAGAATGCAAAAGCAACAGCAGATGACAATTTTCATGCTCAGCAGTCTAAGGGTTAGATATAGAGGAAATCATCCATTTGGGATATAAATTAAAATAGTGGCTGTTACAGAGGGGGTGTTGTTGTAGAGAGGTGGCCGTTCAGGGAGGTTCGACTGTATGTAAAAATGTTCATGTTCATTTTACAGTCTGCTCAAACACTATTAAATGCAACATTGCTATTTTTATGCCCCCCACAACCACCACCACTCCCCTATGCAACAGCCAGGCGGGCATATTGCTTTGCTCTTGAGGTTCTATCAGTCCGTTCATGTGTCTGTGGTAATTTGTGTTGTAAAGTTGTTTCTCCATCATTCTGTCTCTGTAACCGTAAACTTTTCACATACCTACTATCTCTGAAACAGTAAGTCACATTTGCTTGAAACTTTTGTATGCTTATTGGTCATCATCTATATATTCACTCTGTGTCCCACTCATGCGGCCTTTGTGCCCCAAGGTCAAGGTCAAATGACTTAGCGTTAAGTTAGCGTTAAAGTTTTTGTCAAAATTTACTTTAAACTTTTCATATACCTACTATCTCTGTAACCGTAAGTCAGATGTGCTTGAAACTTTGTATGCTTATTGGGCATCATCCATATATTCATTCTGTGTCCCACTCATGCGTCCCCTGTGCCCCAAGGTGAAATGACTTAGAAGTTTGCATTATTATAAAATCTGCGTTAAAGTTTTTACATACCTTATATCTCCACAATTGTTACTCCAATTTACTTCAAACTTCACATATTTCCTTTTCATCATCCATATTTTCATTCTATAGCCCAGCCATGCAGCCCGCATGCCCAAGTTCAAAGTCAAATTTGTATTAATGTTTTTACATACCTTATATATCCACAACCCTTAATTCAAACTACAAATAAATACACTCTGAGACCATCAAATGCCTTGGCGGGCTCGTCATGCAGGCTGTGGCCATCTGGTTTCGTTAGTGACTGTCGTACCCAAACACTGATATGGAACTCGTCGGAGGACCGATATGAGTTGTGGAATGGACTGTAATTTGTTAATTAAGGATCGATCCAAACATCACAAAATGATTTTCAGACAAGTCCATTTTTAAGAAGGTTTTTTCTAAGCAATCTGAAAATTACTTGTGAGAAGTGCATATCCTGATGAGACGGCTACTTACAAGCCGGCTCATCTGTATGTACACTGCTTGCAAACACTGCTGTAGATGTATGTAGTGTAGAAAGGATTAAATATGCATGCTTTTGACATGTTTTGCAATTCCGGCCTTCAACATTTTTAAAGTTGGCGTCTGAACAAAATCTTGATCGTCAACCGCTTTCATTTGCATTGTAAAACTTGATCTGTAAAATTGTAAGTGTGGCGATAACAAATAGACTGGTCCACTTTACTTATTATGTGCGCCGGCTAAACCTTGTAGGTTGGTGATTTTTGGAGAACATCGATGCCCGTCACGGCTAAAAATAACAAACCAGCTGATAGAATAATGATTTATGAACATAGTGTTTGGTATATACCAGTAGCGTTGCGCATCAAGAAAATTGGAATTTGGTGAAATAAAAATGCTTGCGTATTCTGTACACAAATTATTATTTTGTAAATGAGTGAAATACGCAGATGTAGGTGCCAAGCAACCAGTCATGTTGTTCCCATATACTAAGCAACCATGAGTTAATTCCCTTCAGTAAGAAACAAGCATATCAGAACGAGGTTTCAGGTCAATAAAATAAACAATGCACCAATCATACTTTGACAGTGACAGGGGATTTGTTTTCTGTCACATGTTTGAGGCTAATTTCACCTGGAGAAAGTGACATCCTGGGCCCGGTTGTTGAAAACATCCGTTAGCCTTAACGGACTGTTAAATCCTTAACTGAATGGTTAAAATCTCTGTTTTATTTTAACCATTCAGTTAAGGATTTAACAGTCCGTTAAGGATTTAACAGTCCGTTAAGCTAACTGGTGTTTTGAACAACCGGGCCCTGTCAATTAATGGTCATTTTAGTACAAACGACCATTGCTTTGGTTACAAAATATGTGGCTGGTGGTCGTGTTAAGGGAAATTTGTTTAGTACACTGTCATTATATTGGCAAAATGGTCGGGGGGGATTGAAAGTGGTCGCATAAGACAAACGTCGAATAATAAACGTGGTCGCTTGTGCAAGTTTGACTGTAATAATAAAAAGGCTACCTCAGTAACTGAACCGCGAACAGCGTAGGCCCTAATCAGACTGTACTGATGCGCAGGCTGATCAGGGGTTACAGTGGTGTCAAGGTACATATACCGTCTGATCATGTTGATCAGGGGATACACTGGCTTCAAGGAAAACGTGCAATCAAGTCAGGCTGTAGGAGCGTGATAGTAGATCAGAAATCTGACTGACCACAATTTCAGAATTGCCGTAATAGACCGGCTACAAATGTGATAATCCTCCTTTCTCCTGTAGCCATTTTGCTACTAAACCCCAGTTGTTTTCAGGAGCCTATTTCACCAAAATTGCAAAGCATACTTATCTAGCAAAGTATACTTTGAGGGAGTAATCATTTATTTTTCCCGAAATGCATTATGTCATATAGAACTAACGACTGCATATATTTGATGAGTAAAAGTATGCAGAATTATTATACTGAATTTATTACATTATCACAGCCAAAATGGCTTCAGGAGAAAGGAGGATAATCACATTTGTAGCCGGTCTATTACGGCAATTCTGAATTGTCGTCAGTCAGATTTCTGATCTACTATCACGCTCCTACAGCCTGACTTGATTGCTCGTTTTCCTTGAAGCCAGTGTATCCCCTGATCGAACCCGTTTGCCCGGCCTTACATGACCTTAGCTGTTGATAGGCCATTAAGCCCCAATAAACAAACTGTCTGTCCAAGATTTGCGTTAAAGTTTTCAGCTACCAACTATCTCTGTAATTGTCATATAGGCTTGAAATTTCATATACTTATTTGTCAGCATCCATCTTTTCATTATTTAGCCTTGGATCAAAATTTGTGTTAAACTTTTCACATACCTACTATCTCTGTAACCGTAAATCAGATTTACTTGAAACTTCGTTGACTTATTGGTCATCATCCATATATTCATTCTGTGTCCCACTCATACGGTGCCTGTGCCCCAAGGTCAAGGTCAAATGACTTGGAAGTTTGCGTTAACGTTTTTGTTCAAATTTGCGTTTATAACTATTCACATACCTACAATCTCTGTAACCGTATGTCAGATTTGCTTGAAACTTTGTATATCCATATATTCATTCTTTGTCCCACTGATGCGGCCCCTGTGCCCAAGGCCAAGAGTAAAGGACTTAGAAGTTTGCATTAAAGTTTTTGTCAAAATTTGCATTAAACTTTTCACATACATGTACCTACTTTCTCTGTAACTGTAAGTAGGATTGGCTTGAAACTTGATATGCTTATCACTAGGGATGGTGCTTTGTTTTGCATATGACCCACGTCTGACCACCCAAGGTCACTGATGACTTGATATTTTTTTCATGCCCCCGCCACCGAATGGTGAGGGGGGCATATAGTGTTACCGGCGTCCGTACGTACGTAACGTACGTACGTCTCGAAACCTTAACGCTCGGGTAAATGGCTTATAATTTCTGTTTCCTTGCTCGGATCTGCATCACATTTCACACACGCATTGCTCCAATGGTCCTCTGCCACCCTGTGACAAATCCACATTCGTCCCGCCCCCACTAAGCCCAGGGTCAAGGTCACAGACTTGGTGCGTTCGAAACCTTAACTCTCGGTTAAATGGCTTATAATTTCTGTTTCCTTGCTGGGAGCTGCTTCGCATTTCACACACGCATTGCTCCAATGGTCCTCTGGCACCCTGTGACAAATCCACATTCATCCCGCCCCTGCTAAGCCCAGGGTCAAGGTCACAGACTTGGTGCGTTCGAAACCTTAACGCTCGGGTAAATGCCTTATAATTTCTGGTTCCTTGCTCGGATCTGCTTCACATTTCACACACACAGTGCTCCAATGGTCCTCTACCATCCTGTGACAAATTCACATTCGTCCCGCCCCCTCTAAGCCTGGGGTCAAGGTCACAGACTTTGTGCATTTGAAACCTTAAAGCTCGGGTAAATGGCTTGTAATTTCTGTTTCCTTGCTCGGATCTGCTTCACATTTCGCACACGCATTGCTCCAATGCTCCTCTACTGCCCTGTGACAAATCCACATTCGTCCCGCCCCCGCTAAACCCAGGGTCAAGCTCACAGACTTGGTGCGTTTGAAACCTTAACACTCGGGTAAATGGCTTGTAATTTCTGTTTCCTTACTCGGATCTGCTTCACATTTCACACACGCATTGCTCCAATGCTCCTCTACCGCCCTGTGACAAATCAACATTGTCCCGCCCCCGCTAAGCCCAGGGTCAAGCTCACATACTTGGTGCGTTCGAAACCTTAATGCTCGGGTAAATGGCTTATAATCAAATATGCCTCGTTTTCTTTGGCTGCCAGCGGGGGCATTCGTGTGCCGACAGGCCACATTTCTAGTTATTATTATTATTATATGTATTATTATTATCAAGGCTGCCAGCGAGGGGATTAGCTTCATTTAATGATGCCAGTGAAACTGTTCAGTCAATCGATCTGAAACTCGAGGTCCACTTTTTCAGCAAAAAAATAAAAAAAATAATCGGGTATGGAAGGTCACAGTTAGAAGCTCAGCCATTGCGGAGAATGCAGTAAATTGCATTTCAGACCACCTATATTTCAAATTTTCCCGGGGGTGCATGCCCCCGGACTCCCCTAGATAACTCATGCCCCTTGGGCCTTCGAAACGACCTCCCCTTCAAACATTTCTGGCTACGGGCCTGCAACTCCTCTGAAGCTGTTCAGTTAATCGATCTGAAACTATGCACACGTCTTCTACACATACTGAAGATGTGCACCTTGGTGTTTTTATGCCGAAAAAATATTTTTTAACAAAAATATCACGCCATTTTTTCTACATTTTTGTATCCAATTCTATATAGGGTACAGAGTTTGTGTACACAACTCCTCTGAAACCGTTCAGTCGATCGATCTGAAACTATACACACGTCTTCTACACATACTGAAGATGTGCACCTTGGTGCCGAAAAAATATTTTTTAACAAAAATATCACGCCATTTTTTCTTCATTTTTGTATCCAATTATATATATTGTATATATTGTGGGAACGAATTGTTAAATCGAGGGAACAAATTGTTAATTCGAGAGAACGAATTGTTAAATTGAGGGAACAAATTGTTATTTCGTGGGAACGAATGGTTAAATTTAGGGAACAAATTATTATTTCGTGGGAATGAATTAATAAAAAAGAATTCTACGTCCCCTTCGGGACTCCGTAAGAAACATCCCTAACATGGCTAAATTAAATTTTGTCGTCTGGTGTAGATTTCGTATTTTTCTCAACAAATTGACGTCTGCTGTCGTTTTATGTTTTGTCTTCTTTCTCAACAAAAACATGCTTTGGCAGCACTTTAGATTCTATTCTATTTTGTCTTCTGTCTGAATATTCAGACAGAAGACAAAATAGAATACTACATGAGACGACAATTTACGTTTCCCGCCGTATAAGGGTTAAACTGTTACATTGATCGCTCAAGTCCAGGAAGTTTATGTACAATATAAATGGTTGAATTGTTATATTGAACATTAAATCAATAGTGGTTTACAGATAACAAAACCAGTCCTGTGAAATATGTTACCAATTATAACTGTCTTAACCCTTACATTGCTGAATTAATTTGTGTCGTCTGCTGAATATTTTTTATTTTTCCATTTTTCTCATCAAAAACTTGGTTTGGCACTTCCAATGGAAATGATTCTAAAATGTTGCCATAACATGTTTTTAAGACAAAATATGAATTATCAGCAGACGACTATTTTCTGTTTCCGCATTCTAAGGGTTAAACTTGCCCAGCATTATAAACCAATCACTAGGCTGTACCCTGTCCTACTTAATTACAAATCCCATATATATTGTTATCAGGCTACACAGGCCTCGAAAATCCATTAGTCCACTTACATTGACGAGTGACTTTTCAATCTGGATGGGTGGTAATTTAAAAGACAGTACCGCATAAACATTAAAGGACATTTTTATTTTTGTAAATATTACAATTTGATGATATGAATAAATTCTGAAAACCGCATTTATTGTTTACCCTAGTTTCTCGACCAATGAAAGACAGCATTTCGTCTCAATTAATCGCATATTGCGACGCTTTCACCAATATCTGTTAAATTAATCATTAAATGTTTGGCGCTATATTTAGAACGGATTGTACGCATTGTTGTTATTCGAAATCACGTTTAGGGGCGGAGCTTCGCTACTTAGCTGGGTAAACAATAAGTAAGTTAAGTTCACATATTGAATTTTTAATAAACTTATTTCTTGCTCGCTACCGCTCGCTCGAAATTAATTTAATAAAACTCCAATATGTGGACTATAACTATTACATATTGCAGGATTTAAAGTGACCGATTCAGATGGTACATCTACAAATGTACCTCCGACAATATATTTCACAAAATGCGACAACCTCCATTTTAGTATATCTGCCTTTAAAGTTGACAAAGACGGCTGTGATATATCAAGGACTGTTGCAATATTCCTTGGTCACAAGTGTGCCCTTGTCAGCTAATGATCATATTTGTGTATGTGATCAGCAAGATTACTAGAAATTTGCTAAATTTAGATGTTGATACCACTTCATATATCAGGAAAGGCCTACTTGTATTGTCTTAACCCTTAGACCGCTACACACAACAATTGTCGCCTGCTGTTGCTTTTAAATCTTGCCTTATTTCTC
This sequence comes from Conchocele bisecta, assembly GCA_029237695.1. Taxonomy (NCBI): domain Eukaryota; kingdom Metazoa; phylum Mollusca; class Bivalvia; order Lucinida; family Thyasiridae; genus Conchocele; species Conchocele bisecta. Next base: position 111,978,974 of record CM055267.1, on the reverse strand, counting down.
AATAAAAATATGTTTTGACAGCACTTCAGAATCATTTCCAATGGAAATGATTCTAAAGTGCTGTGAAAGCATGTTGTAAATTATTCTAAAGTGCTGTCAAAGCATGTCTCTGATGATAAAAATTGAAATAGAAAATAAACAGCAGACAACGATAAGAGCAATGAAGCACATGCCTGTGTGTTGCAGTCACAAACACTGATAAACATCGGCATATATTTGACAGTGAAATCCGCCATAATTTAACACATCAATATCGCATGGTTGTTTGGTTTAGAGAGGTTCCACTGTCATGCCCACTCAACAGGCACAAAATGGCATTTTCTGGCAAAATAAACATTCATTCACCATTACCCCACATATTAATTGGCATTGTTATACATTTTATATAAGACGTAAATTTTCACACTGATATCAGGGGTGATAACCGTGTTTCCTTAAAATGTTAACATTACTATTTATTTTCTGTATTTATTTTTATGCGACCGTTTTAAAAAAAACTGTATGTATTATGTTTTACCGCGGGGCGGGTTGGCGGCGGACAGAAAAAGTGCATAGTTTGTGTACACAACTCCTCTGAAACCGTTCAGACGATCGATCTGAAACTATACACATGTCTTCTACACATATTGAAGATATGCACCTTGGTGTTTTTATGCCGAAAAAATATTTTTTATCAAAAATATCACGTTTTTAACGTAGCTATTTTTTTTACATTTTCGTATACAATTCTATATAGGGTACAGAGTTTGTGTACACAACTCCTCCGAAACCGTTCAGTCGATCGTTCTGAAACTATACACACGTCTTCTACACATATTGAAGATGTGAACCTTGGTGTTTTTAACAAAAATATCACCTTTTGAACTTCCTAAATTAATATACATATTTAGCACAACGAGATGAAGAAATAATGCTATAGAGTTTCAAATTCTCATTAATGTTTCTTGCCTTGGTGACAGCTTCACATTTCTGCATCTTCGCTGTCTGGCCCATATTCAACGGGCGTATTTTGTGACTTACGGCACTCTTGCTTGATGTGCAATGATCATACTTTATAATCTGTCGAAAATATTCATTTTTCTGGTGACTCTTTTAATTAGCATAAATATCATGCCACATGTGCATATGAAAATAGCCTGATACCATCGTGCGTCACTATCAGTAAAATAAATATTACTAAATGATTATATCTGTATAGCGGGCACTCATATTTTTTAGAACTTGTGGAATAGTGACACACTTATTTAATAACTATAAAGAACATGTTGTGCCTACTGAGTGGGCATGTACCTTCAAATCTTTTTCTATTGAATGTTTTTCATAGTCAAATAATGTACTAGGATTGGGTTAACTACACCACAAATATGACTGATATTATTTTCATACATTCTTACTTTACACCACAATCAATTATCAGATATGTATAGGAGAAAATATGTGGCTGTGGGGATTACGGGTTTTGCAACCAGTGTAGATCCAGATCCGACAGGATATACACCACAAAAATGTCATATTCTATCGCCTTATATTAACTTGACACCACAATCCATTATGGGGTGTGTATTTTATTCAATATGTGGCTGTGACTGGAGAAATGGGGATTATGGGTTTTGTGACCAGTGTATATCCAGATCAGCCTGTGCGTCTGCACAGTCTGATCAGGATTTACACTATTCACTACATGTATTTCATCAATGAAACACCCGTAATGCTTCTAACAAGCAGTATAGATCATTATCAGGTTATTGGAGTGAACTATTGGCCTCATTGGTCATAATTCTCATTAGCCCAATTTCTCCAGTCATATATGTGCAGGTGGGTGGCAGGTGGGAGCATGCGATGGGTAATTTAACGATCGGGGTTCATCCTTACCGGAATCCCGACTGGAGACCTGGTTTGGCCCTCACATACGTCTTTGGCATTTTGTATGTGACAGTTTAATCTGGTTATACCCCTTATGTGAGTATTACGATATTCGTAATCCTATTTTAGGGGAAGGGGCCAAGTGACTTGGTGTGGTATGGACCTGGCACCAGTAGCTGATTTCATCAAAATTGCAAAGTATACTTTTCTAGCAAAGTATACTTTGAGGGAGAACTTTTCAACTTTTTTATAAATTTAATAATTTTTAGCCAGGTTTTTTGAAAAAAAATCCAGGCTATTGGATTGGCGAAAGCCGGGCGGGCGGGCGGCGGGTGGGCGGGCGGCGTCCACAATCAATGTTAAGTTTTCGTGTTTGAGTCCATTTCTTTGTTAGTGTACCACCTAGGACCACCAAACTTTCACAGCTTCATAATCAAGGGGTGCCCACCACATATCACTATCCAACATGTTACTTTTTTAGCCAAGTTTTTTGAAAAAAAATCCAGGCTATTGGATTGGCGAAAGCCGGGCGGCGTGCGGCGGGGCGGGCGGGTGGGGGGCGGCGGCGGCGGCGACCACAATCAATGTTAAGTTTTCGTGTTTGAGTCCATTTCTTTGTTACTGTACCACCTAGGACCACCAAACTTTCACAGCTTCATAATCAAGGGGTGCCCACCACATATCACTATCCAACATGTTACTTTTTTTTTAACTTGACCCATTTTTTCCGCGTAGGCGACTTAGCCATTTTCAATGTTAAGTTTTCGCGTTTACAATGTTAAGTTTTCGTGTTTAAGTCCATTTCTTTGGTACTGTACCACCTAGGACCATCAAAATTTCACAGCTTCATAATCAAGGGGTACCCACTACATATCACTATCCAACTTGTTACTTTTTTTTTTAACTTCACCCATTTTTTCCGCGCAGTCGACTTAGCCATTTTCAATGTTAAGTTTTCACGTTTACAATGTTAAGTTTTCGTGTTTGAGTCCATTTCTTTCTTACTGTACCACCTAGGACCACCAAACTTTCACAGCTTCATAATCAAGGGGTGCCCACCACATAAAAATATCCAACATGTGACCATTTTTTTTACCTTCACCTATTATTTCTACGTAATTGACTTAGCCATTTTCAACGTTAACTTTTTAACGTACGTCTGGTTAAAGTTTTTTGGTTAAAAGTTTTTCGTTATACTATATCTCTGCAACTGCTTTGCCCATTACCTTGAAACTTCACATGGGTGTTTATCATCATCCATATTTTCATTCTACTCCTCAACCGTGCGGCCCCTGTGCCCAATGTCAAGGTCAAATTACTTTGAATTTTTTTGTTAAAGTTTTTTTGTGTACTATATCTCTGCAACTGCTTCACCCATTACCTTGATACTTCACATGGGTGTTTATCATCATTGTCGCACACGCTTGCAGAAAGCGCGATATCGTCGGCATTTTGGCATACGTCCGTCCGTACGTCCGTGTGTCCGGTTAAATTTTTTTAGTTAAAGTTTTTCCATCTACTATATCTATTTTTTTAGTGTCCATGCCTCGCCCCAAGGCGCGACATGCAGGCCACGGCCATCTAGTCTACAAAAAGTGGGTATAATTATGTTATCCAAGTGTCTATGCTTGGAAAAAACCTGGCCTTCGTGGCTTTTCCTCTTTTCTTGTTATTATACTGAATTTATTACATTATCACAGCCATTTTGGCTGTGATAATGTAATAAATTCAGTGTAATAATTCTACATACTTTTAATCATCAAATATATGCAGTTGTTAGTTTTATATGAAATAATGCATTTCAGGAAAAATAAATGATTACTCCCTCAAAGTATACTTTGCTAGAAAAGCATACTTTGCAATGTTGGTGAAATCGGCTACAGGTCAGGTTATTCTAATTTCAGGGCTGAATATATTTGTTCTCGATGTAAATATTCCGGTCTGATTTTGGGATTTTCCCCCCAATGCAGCAGGTTAAAATGGGATCGAACCTGTTTGCCCGGCCTTAAATGACCTTAGCTGTTGATAGGCCGTTAAACACTAATAAACAAACAAACAAACATATATGTGCAGTACCTCCCCCCCCCCTACACACACACACACCCCACACACACATAAGAAAAAGGGGATTATGGATTATTGCATTACAAACCAAAGTAACCCTTGATCATCTAGGTGGGTAGCAAGTGGGAGCATGCGATGGGTAATTTAGCGATCGGGATTCATCCTAACCGGAGTGGGTGGCAGGTGGGAGAATGTGATGGGTACTTTAACGATCGGGGTTCATCCTTACCGGAATTCCGACTGGAGACCTGGTTTGTATGTGACAGTTGAATCTGGTTATACCCCTTATGTCAGTATTACGATTATTCGTAATCCTATTTTAGGGGAAGGGGCCAAGTGACTGTGGTGTGGTATGGATCTGGCACCAGGTCAGGTTATTCTAATCTCAGGGCTGAATATATTTTTTCTCGATGTAAATATTCCATTCTGATTTTGGGATTTTCCCCCCAATGCAGCAGGTTAAAATGGGATCGAACCCGTTTGCCCGGCCTTATATGACCTTAGCTGTTGATAGGCCGTTAAACACCAATAAACAAAGAAACAAACATCCTAACCGGAATCCTGACCAGAGACCTTCTTTGGCTCTCATTACGTCTGTGGCTCTCATTACGTCTGTGGCTCTCATTAGGTCTGTGGCTTTCTTGTATGTGAGAGTTGAATCTGGTTATATCCCTTATATGAGTAATATAATTAATCATAATCCTATTAGGGGAAGGGGCCAAGTGGATTTGGTGTGTTATGGACCTGGCACCAGGTCAGGTTATTCTAATTTCAGGGATGAATATATTAATTTTTTTCGGTGTAAATATTCAGTTCGGATTTCGTGGTCGAGAATTTCGCGCAAGTCTCCGTGTAAATGGACCCCTGTAGCTTATTTTACCAATTTTTTTTCAATTTAATGATAAATTTATTACTTTTTATTATACTGCATTACATTATCACAGCCATTTTGGCTGTGATAATGTAATAAATTCAGTATAATAATTCTGCATACTTTTAATCATCAAATATATGCAGTTGTTAGTTTTATATGAAATAATGCATTTCGGGAAAAATAAATGATTACTCCCTCAAAGTATACTTTGCTAGATAAGTATACTTTGCAATTTTGATGAAATCGGCCCCTGATCGTGTGTTTCAGTGTTGTGGCATTCTGCAAGGCCAACAAGATTGATGTGATGTTCAAGGTTACCCCCCTTGTCCAGGTGTAAATGGGCCCCTGATTGTGTGTTTCAGTGTTGTGGCATTCCGCAATGCCAACAAGATTGGTGTGATGTTCAAGGTGACCCCCCTTGTCCAGGTGTAAATGGGCCCCTGATTGTGTGTTTCAGTGTTGTGGTATTCCAGTGTTGTGGCATTTGGTCCCAAGGCCAACAAGATTGATGTGATGTCAAGGTTACCCCCTTGTCCAGGTGTAAATGGGCCCCTGATTGTGTGTTTCAGTGTTGTGGCATTCCGCAATGCCAACAAGATTGGTGTGATGTTCAAGGTTACCCCCCTTGTCCAGGTGTAAATGGGCCCCTGATTGTGTGTTTCAGTGTTGTGGCATTCCACAATGCCAACAAGATTGGTGTGTTCAGGTCCCCCTTGTTCAAGGTGATGGGCCCCTGATGTGTGTTTCAGTGTGTGGATTCCGCAAGGCCAACAAGATAGTGGATGTCAAGGTTACCCCCCTTGTTTCCAGTGTAAATGGCGATTGTGTCAGTGTTGTGGCATTCCGCAAGGCCAACAAGATTGGTGTGATGTTCAAGGTTACCCCCCTTGTCCAGGAGGGTGATGTAAAGGTATGTATGCTCTCATCTTAACTCTGTCGCCCCAAAATAATCTGACATGGACGGTTCTAGTCTGATGATTGACTATTCAATTCCTCCGAAAAGGGGTGTGTAGAAAGAAAATATTAAAATACCGGTAAATACTGCAGATCCAGATGAGACGGCTCGTTACGAGCCGGCTCATCTGGATCTACAGTATTTGTAAATGTTGGAATTATGGCCCGTGGGGTTGAAAGGATTAATGTGTCACAGGTTAAATGCGGGATTGAACCCGTTGGCACCCGGCCTTAAATGACCTTAGCTGCTGATAGGCCGTTAAACACTAATAAACAAACTAACACTAAATTGTCACACCCATAACACCTGCCCTTTCTCGCTATTTCCTTTCTACCATGGATGGGTGTTTATAGAGCACTGGACTTCAATACTGGACGTTATGGGTTCAATCCCTGTAACCAATGCAGTAGGCTTTTTTTATGAGTAATATGATTATTTGTAATCCTATTACCGTACTTTTAGGGGAAGGGGCCGAGTGACTTTGGTGTGGACCTGGCACCAGGTCAGATGATTCTAATTTCAGGGCTGAATATATTTTTTTTTCAATGTAATTACCCGTTCCGATTTTCCCCCTACTTGTGCCGACATGTGAAATGATTTCTTGTTTGAAAATGCTGGCTTTATGGTCTGTATTGTTGAAAAAGGTTATGTGTTGTTCATAAGACAAATGTGACTGCGACTGGAGAAATGGGGCTTATGGGATTTGTGATCAGTGTATATCTGATCAAATAGCGGACTCCAGTATCCTGATAACGATCTACAGGTCATTCTCGTTATCTCGAAGTCGAATGGACTGATGAAAATATATCGACATATCCGAACTTCGAGATAGCAATTCACTCAAAAAAAAAATCTGATCAAAATTGCTTCAGAAATGCTTCTTTACTTTATTTCCGGGTTTTCATACATCGCGGCTTGAGTTAATTCTAAGATGTTTTTGTAATTCACAGACGATTTACTTATTGCTACACCGTTTAATTCATTTTTCTGTTAAGAGATTTGATATCACATTAAGTTTAATTGATTAATTATGGTTTTAAGTGCACTGCTTTAATGGTCATGCAACTTTAAACGCATATTAGCGGCGGCGGTGTCTTTTGTTTCTATAGACGTGTGAAAACTTACCTGAGATAATCGCGCTGATTTAGACTTGGCGGCGCCGGGCGCTTAATTTTCGCATCGACATATCAGAATACAAATGTGAAGGTAACATAATATCGGGGCTCGATTTCCACTTGGACTAAACCGATATATCGACATATCCGATATCGAGTTATCAGGAGTAAAATATATGATATATATAGGAAAGTTCTGCCGGGACCTGGGATGTATATCGAGATAAGCAGGTATATCGAGATAAACGTTATCGAGATAACGAGATTCAGCTGTATATTCCTTGTTAGATGCATGGCGTGTAATTCATTGATGGAATGTCGAACAGTGCAGATCCTGATCAGACTGTGCGGATGCACAGGCTGATCTGGACCTACACTGGTCGCAAAAGCCATAAGCCCCATTTCTCCAGTCACAGCCACAAATATGAAGAAGAAAAAAACACCCAGCAGACAATCTATTTGTTTCCCTCCTAAATCATTGCAGGTGTGTTTCATGCTGAAGCATAACTACCGTAACACGGCAACGGCGTTGCCTAGCGACACCCAGGAGCCACCGATCGTCTGGTTGGAGCACCGCGTCGCCGTCAACCTGGGCCCAGTACACAAGGGAAAATGAAGAACGGAACTTGGCAATTACAAAAATGTGCAAATATTCAAACCTTCCTGTTTATGTGTGAAAGTTGGCTATTGCCAAACATTTGTACAGTTTAAAATTGTCTGTTTATCTGTATGTGCTAAATCCTAGATAGAAAATCATCAAAATGGCAATTGAAAAATCTAAGTATAGCTCGAAACTGCCTGTTTGTGTACTAAATGAAGGAGAAAACATGGCAATAACAAAGATATATGTTTAGCTCGGGGACCAAACATCCTGTTAATAGGCTTGATGGTTAATGTGCTTTGGATGGTATGGTGGTTGTCACAACAGGCTACTCTGGTTTCCTCCTGTATCACGGACCACCGATGAGAGCATTTATATACGTGCGCTCCTGCTTGTTTGTAATTGTTGTAAAATAAATAAGTTATTTTTATTATGCTTTGGTGATTTGTCTATTTAATTATATTGCTATATAACCATTTAATATATTATACAACCGTACTGTACGTTGGTTATGTCGAAATCTCTAGTCGTGTCCAAGTCATGTGTTGCAGTCCTGTTATTTTCAATGTAACTGTGAAGTCAAAATTATGTTCTTGGTCCTGAATATATGAACATGAAGTACAATCGAACCTGTGCTAAAGACCACCTGGGAATAGCAATTTCCTGTGTACAGCAATCACACTTTTGCTTTCCCAATTACTCAATTCCAACATACATTACCCTGCAAATAAAGACCACCTGTGAACAAAGGCCAGATTGTATGTCTGTATTCACCGGTTTCACTGTATTTCACATGTGATAGCATGGAAGTGTCAATTTGAAGCATCGGTTTACCTGATGGAAGAATGAACTGCTTCACAAGACCGCAGGCTTATTTTGCCATCCACCGATTTTGATCAGCTATACATCATAGTGAATATAATAGACGATCGAAGTTTAGTAGTGGGTAGGGTAACTTTTTATACAACCGTTTTAAAAAAATGGTACGTATTATGTTTTACCACATGGCAGGCTGGGGGCGGACAGAAAAACTGCATAGTTTGTGTACACAACTCCTCTGAACTGTTCAGTCAATCGATCTGAAACTATACGCACGTCTTCTAGACATATTGAAGATGTGCACCTTGGTGTTCTTATGTGGAAAAAATAATTTTTAACAAAAATGTCACCTTTTTAACTTGGCCATTTTTCTACATTTTTATATACAATTCTATATAGGGTACAGAGTTTGTGTACACATCTCCTCTGAAACCGTTCAGTCGATTGATCTGAAACTGTACACACGCCTTCTACACATATTGAAGATGTCTGTCCACCTTGGTGTTTTTATGCCGAAAACAATATTTTTTAACAAAAATATCACCTTTTTAACTTAGCCATTTGTTCTACATTTTTGTATCCATTTCTATATAATTTCTACTTTACACATTTCTACCTAAATTAGTATACCTGTTTATCACAACAAGAGGAAGAAATAATGCTATAGATTTTCAGGTTCTCATTAATGTTTCTTGCCTTGGTGACAGCTTCACATTTCTGCAACTTCGCTGTCTGGCCCATCTTCAACGGGCGTATTTTGTGACTTATGGCACTCTTGTTTGCACTTTGTCTGTGTCCTACGTCAGAGTAGTTCACCTGTGCTTTATCTGTGCAAAAAACTGAATATTTTAAACATAGCGGAGCTGATTCAATCGTTGTTCATAAAATAAATTGATCAATTAACCGCACCGACACTTTTTCGCGACTACGAATTTGTCGACATTCTGATTTTGTACAAACTTATCAAGATTAATGTACCGAAGATAGCCCAAATCATGAATCAGTTTTCAATAAAAAATCAAACATAGAGGTTGTTTCCTCAAATCCAGAGGTTGTTTTCCGTGTGCTATCAGTTGCATACCGATACCAGATTAGGCAATGACATTTGTTTTCTCTATTAAGCGTCCACCCAGATAATTAAATTCCAAGACATATTCATAATATATACAGGGAGAAATAAAAGAATATGTATTAAATGAATTTTCATCTGCTATTTTTGAACTATTTATAGCCCACAAGATTCCCAGCATGCAGAGTTAATAAATTACCCGCGTGTTTACCTGCTTTAAGTATTAAACCGTAATAAAATGTTACTGTATTGAATTGTCGTTATTTGTGCCATTCTTTGACATTACATTATGTACGTGGGTGGCAGGTGGGAGCACGCGACGGGTAATTTAACGATCGGGGTTCATCCTTGCCGGAATTCCGACTGCAGACCTGGTTTGGCCCTCACATACGTCTTTGGCATTTTGTATGTGACAGTTGAATCTGGTTATACCCCTTATTGAGTATTACGATATTCGTAATCCTATTTTAGGGGAAGGGGCCAAGTGACTTTGGTGTGGTATGGGCCTGGCACCAGGTCGGGTTAATCTAATTTCAGGGCTGAATATATTTGTTCTCGATGTAAATATTCCGTTCTGATTTTGGGATTTTCCCCCCAATGCAGCAGGTTAAAATGGGATTGAACCCATTTGCCCGACCTTAGCTGTTGATAGGCCGTTAAACACTAATAAACAAACAAACAAACATTATGTACATTTACCTGACACACACGCAAGCATACGGAGCCCCGCAGGGGACATGAATTATTTTTTAGCTCACCTGAGCGAAGCTCATGTGAGCTATTGTTACCGCAATGTGTCCGTCATCCGTCAACATTTTCAAACGTCTTCTCCTCGGTAACCATTGGAATGATCGATGTACAATGCTCTTTCTAAGTTGTTATAATGGTGACCCCGAGGTCAAAAATGGGCGTGGTCTGTGGGGTAAAATTGTGGTCAAATTTTATTTTTGACCGAATATGGTCATGTCGTATATCAAATTGGAGGTATCAACGAGGCGGTCACTCTGGTGCACTTTTTGTCGAAATTGGATGGTTATGTCATCCAAGATGGCCACCGAAAGGTCAAAAGGTCGTTCTTTTATTAGAGATTTCAAAATTCTTCTTCACATGAACTGCATGGCCCATGGTAGCCAAACTTAAAAGTTATGGTCCATGGGTGAAGCCCTTTCAGATTTGTTAAAATGGAGGTCATCGCTAATCCAAGTTGGCCGCCGTCTAAAAATAGCATAAATTCTTAAAAAATCTTCTTCTCATGAACCGCTAACCGGATTTCGGCGAAACTTGGTAGGAATGATCGATGTACAATGATCTTTCAAAGTTGGTTAGTTAAAATGGTGACCCCGTCAAAAATGGCGAAATGGCCCATGGGTCAAATTGGTGTCAAATTTTATTTTTGACCGAATATGGTCATGTTATATATCAAATCGAAGGTATCATCAATGAGGCGATCACTCTGGTGCATTTTTCTCAAAAGTTATGGTCCATGGGTGAAGCCTATTCAGATTTGTTAAAATGGAGGTCATCGCTAACCCAAGATGGCCGCCGTCTAAAAATAGCATAAATTCTTAAAAAATCTTCTCATGAACCGGTGGCCTGATTTCGACTAAACTTGCGGGTAGGAATGATCGATTTACAATGCTCTTTCAAAGTTGTGAAAATGGTGACCCCGGGGTCAAAAATGGGCGTCGCCCGTGGGGTCAAATTGGGGTCAAATTTTATGTATGACCGAATATGCTCATGTCATATATCAAATTGAAGGTATCGATGAGGCGATTGCTCTGGTGCAATATTTGTCGGAATTGGATGATTATGTCATCCATGATGGCCACCAAAAGGTCCATTTATTCGAGATTTGAGAACATCTTTTTCTCAGGAACCACATGGCCGATGCTGGCCAAACTTCATAGGAAGTTAAGATCCTTGGGTGAAGCATTTTCAGATTTTGTAAAATGAGTCCTTGCTTAATCCAAAAATATCACAATTTTTTTAAAACACATGAACTCAATGTCACATTCTCCTCTGGTGTTCATGGAGTCAGGTGAGCGAATTAGGGCCATCATGGCCCTCTTGTTATTAATAAGCATAAGCAGCCTATGCTCAATAAATGTAAATCCAATAATTGTTTACAAGAAAATATTGTTAATGTGACATTTACAGACTATCATAATTTTGCACTTACGATCATTTTAGTCGTGCGAAGTTTAGTGAAACGGGCCCCTGAATGGTAAATGTATCCTTATTTGAGATTCACACCTAACGGTGAATCCATCCTTACTGGGATTCACTCTGATGTGGTTAGGACACCTGGCACTAGATCAGGATAAAGTGGTTTCTGGACTGGAATTATATTTTAATTTTCACTGCTGAACTTTCAATCTCTTCCTGCACCCCCACCATCCTCATCATTAACATCTTTATGTGACAGTGTGAACAGATTATATTTTTATACCCCACCAGGACAGTGAAGGGAACACTTAGTGTTACCTTTTAGCCTATTCACCAACATTGCAAAGTATACTTATCTAGTAAAGTATACTTTGAGGGAGTAATCATTTATTTTCCTGAAATGTATTATTTCATATACATGTAGAACTACTACATATATTTGATGATTAAAATGGCTGTGATAATGTAATAAATTCAGTATAATAAAAATTAATAAATTTATCCTAAAATTGAAAATTTTTCCCTCAAAGTATAATTTGCTAGATAAGTATACTTTGAAATAGGCTACTGGTCTATCCTGTCTGTATGTCCGTCCGTCAGTCACAAACCGTGTAAGTCGTACAACCTTGAATGAATGAAGGTATAATTTAACCCTTACAATGCTGAATCAAATATTGTCGTCTGCTGATTATTTTATAGTTTCTATATCTCTCACCAAAAACATGGATTGGCAGCAGTTTAGAATCATTTCCAATGGAAATGATTATAAAGTGCTGGCAAATCATATTTTTATGGAGAATGAAGACAAACTATGAAACAACAGCAGATGACAGTTTTCGGTTCGCCTTTTAAGGGTTAACCCTTACACCGCTATCTTAAGTTTTTGTCGTCTGCTGTTTATTTTCTATTTTCCATTTTTATCATCAAAAACATGCTTTGACAGCACTTTAGAATAATTTACAACAATGATTCTGAAGTGCTGTCAAGTCATGTTTTTATTGAGAAATAAGGCAAGATTTAAAAGCAACAGCAGACGACAATTATTGTGTGTAGCGGTCTGAGGGTTAATTTGGATATACATGTAATATACAGTGTAACTTGCCTATTCCGGACAGCCATTTAACGATCGGGGTTCATCCTTACCGGAATTACGACTGGAGACATGGTTTGGCCCTCACATACGTCTTTGGAATTTTGTATGTGACAGTTGAATCTGGTTATACCCCTTATGTGAGTATTACGATTATTCGTAATCCAATTTAAGGGGAAGGGGCCAAGTGACTTTGGTGTGGTATGGACCTGGCACCAGGTCAGGTTATTCTAATTTCAGGGCTGTAAATATTTGTAAACGGGATTGAACCCGCTTGCCCGGCCTTACATGACCTTAGCTGTTGATAGGCCGTTAAACACTAATAAACAAACAAACAAAACAGCCACGGGGCTGGTACATTTGGCCGGAATAGACCAGAGGCGGGAATAAACATTTCCAGAAAGTTGTTGTCAAAATCAGAGTTTATTATTTCAATCAATAACGCAAGTATCGAGCATTGTGCGCACATTATGTCGTGCTGGGATTTCTATGGTGGCAGTGTACCAGTGCATGTTTCCTTCTAACAAGGTGATCAATACGGAGCCCCGCAGGGGACATGAACTTTTTTTTTTTATTAAGTCGTTCCCATGAAATAACAATTCGTTCCCTCAATTTAACAATTGGTTCCCTCGAATTAACAATTTGTTCCCTCAATTTAACAACTAGTTTCCTCCAATTAACAATTTGTTCCCACAATATAACAATTTGTTCCCACAATATAACAATTCGTTCCCATTGTTATTTCGTGGGAATAAATTGTAAATTGAGGGAACAAATTGTTATTACGTGGGAACAAATTAATAAAATAAAATCCATGGCTTCGTATAGATCGTTAATTCGCGGGAACGAATTGTTAATTCGTGGGAACGAATTGTTAAATTGAGGGAACAAATTGTTATTTCGTGGGAACGAATTAAGTAAAAAAATAATTCTACATCCCATGCGGGGCTCTGGAGATCTATAAGCGACTTACTTAGCAATGACTTTGCCTACAAATTTAAATACAGTAACTATATGTATGGTATTACCTGTCCGGTTCAGAATAGTGGGAGATGCTAGTCAAATAAACTCGCACATCGGGCAAACTTTTCCACATTTGGCACAATTG